>RXID01019201.1:0-600000 GCA_005019695.1 Trichopus zeylanicus subsp. travancoricus
TTTTGTATGGAGGAGGAGGATGTTTATCTAGAATTGAGACGGCGCTGCATGCGTGAGTTGGTTGCCTTGCGGGTAGGGCTGCAGTCTAGCAGAGAAGCCATGTTTACATGAACTGATGAGTTTGAGTTTGATAGACATATACTATTAGAGATTTTTTCTATTGAATGTGGGATTGCGTGAAAGAAAGTTTTATGTTTTAGCTTTTAGGGTTCTATTTTAATTATTAAAAAAGACCTTAGGTCCATTTCTTTTAAGATTAATTTGAATAAAATTGTGTCAATATTGTTGGAAGTTATTCAACACTCACACAACACTCAAACAAACAATAAATTGGAGAGGAGTTAGAATTAATTTTTATATATAATTTGAATTTATAATTTTTAAAGATTATTTTGGTGGTCATTACAAAATATCTTGATGTAATAACTATTTATTCTACTTCAAATCTAGATGAATACATGCATTTTTAATTAAAACTAAAAAACATACAATGAACTAATATCTATTTTTTCAAATTCTAAAACTATTTAATACTGTTTCATTCAATTGATATTAACTTCCTCTGGAAAATTACGATTCGTACTGCAGAAACTAAATTTTTCAAACTTATTTTCCAATCCACTAAAAAGTGAATGAGTTATATTTTTTTAAATTTATCTCTTCTGAGTAAATTGAAAAAGTAAAGTTTATGTTCCAACAGATTTCTAGGCATGAAGAACTTACTGTTTTATTTTCAGAAAATATTATCCTTGTTTAACCATATTGATAAATGAAAATTTAGTTTATTCCACTTAAATATAATCATATTGATAAATGCAACTCACACAACAAACCAGCACCATTTGTAATACATCAGGAGCCATTTCATCCAATTCATTCTCGCATCAATTATATCTTCATATTTTCTTGCACGCAGCCTCTCCGGCCTCCAAGCTCATGCCATATGAGCAATGTAAGCTGAAACCAAACCAATTTCACACCAAAAAAGTAAAATGCCATTAGACAAAATATAAAACATCTGAGAAAAAAAACAGCCATAGAATTGAAAACAACGAGAAAAAGAAGAAATTACGGCCGCATTTGGTTCCATGAGCCAGAGGCCTCCGCAACGTACACCGCCTTTTGCATGCTGAACTTCTTCGAGTTCTACAGGTCGAGGTTGGCACAGAAGCAAGGAATGTCTGCTGCCTTGATGGGTTGCAGCGCTCCTTGACTGGAACATACTTCCTGCAGAATTGTGTCAGATTGCTCAGGCCACAGCCCTTCTGGCTTTGGCTCGTTGCAGCGACAAGGAGGAGGAGGACGCAGAAGCGTCGGAGCAGGGCCATCTTCTTCTTCTTCTTCTTCTCTTGGACTGTGAAGTTTTGGAGAAAGAATGAGCGTTTTTATATTCACGGAAAGAGAGAGGTAACGTGCAACTTGGGTACTGGTGGCGGTGCAACATGCGTAAGCGCAGTTATATAGGGAATGTGCCAGCAATCGGCGAGGATGATAAGTTATTTCATTTAGAAAAAGATCTATAAATGCAGCTTCTCTTTAGAATTTTCCTGGTTAAATGCTTCAATTTCTTTCAGCCGTGTTGCAACTTCAATTTATGAGAAATTGAAAGCGGGGACAAAGTTTGTGAATTGGAAATTTATTTTATTGATGGCTTTAATATAATCATATTGCTACATGCAATTCGTAGAATGCATCCGAAGCCATCTTATTCAGTACGTATTACATCAGTTATATCTTCGTATTCTCTTCCATCCAGCCTCCCCAGCTTCCGAGCTCACGCCATATGAGCAATGTAATCTGAAAACGCCATTAGAAAAAAATGAACATCTGAAAAAAATAGTCACCGAATTGAACACGGAGAGAAAGAAAAGAATGTTACTGCCGCATTTGGTTCCAGGAGCCAGAGGCTTGCCGCACTTCATTAAGACGTAGGCCGCCTTCTTCATGCTGACATTCTTCAGCGTCCCAGCATCGATGTGGGAGCAGATGCAAGGAATGTTTGCCGACTGGACGGCATTGCAGCATTCATTGGATGGCTCCAGCTGGGGCCCGGAGACCTGCACGTACTTCCCGCAGTATTTTTTCAGCTGGCCCAGGCCGCAGTCGTTCTGGCTTTGGCTCATCACGGCGACAATGAGGAGGAGGACGTAGACGAGGCGGAGGAGAGCCATCTTCCTCTTCTTCTTCTCTTCGGCTGTGAGTGCTAAGCAGGAAAGTAGTTGTCTGATGATGTTTTGGAGAAAGAATTGGGCTGCTTATGTAGAGTCGTGGAGAGAAAAAGAGAGAGAGAGAGAGAGAGATGCATGCTGCCTGCATGAGCGCATTGCAGTAACTTGCCGGTGGGGATGTGGAAGCAGCTGAAGCTTCAGATCCAAGCCAGACTTCAACTATTTGTGTGAAATGGCATTTTCGCATATAGCACCCCTTGTTTTGTCAAAATTGTAAACGAATATGGGAGAGAACCATGACACTTCGCACAACGGTACGGCTAATTAAACTCTTAATTGTCCACATTCTCCCAATGAGTCTGTAGTTTATAATAAATAAAATATTTGAGTTTTGAAATGGTAATCTTTTTATATAATAGCTTAGGATATAATTTTTATGGAATTCAACTCGTTATTAGTTTTCCTAGTCCTGAGGCAACTCTCTAAACTTTTCATATATCGATGAGATTTTTTCCAAGCTATTTCATTAAGATACAACTGATCCTAGATCAAGTTTCAAATTGACTTATGGAACTATGAATGAACTAGTTTGAGAGTTAAATTGCACTAATAATACTTCTAATTTTCTATGGGCTTTAATTTTTTATTTTGACGTAAGATTCGTGAGAAAATTAAATTCAAAATGTAATAAAACTGATTTACATACCTCAGAACCTGAAACAAAATTTTGAAATTTTAATATGCAAACTCCAGCAGATCCACCCTAGGTCTTTACCACTTTATGATGGGGAAGAGTCGAAGAGGAGAAAAAATTCACAGAGCTGAGAATGATGAACTCTGTTCTCTGCGCTTCTCTGTCGAAAATTCAATTCACAATTGAATTCTCTCAAAATCGAATTCACCATTTGTGAGCTTACTTATTTATTTACTTCTTACAAATAGACCCTCGAAGTTCATTATAAGTACAAATCAAAGTTTTGTAATTACAATTAAGGCCAACTATTTACAAAAAGATCCAAATCAAATAATTCAAACAAAACAATTTATCCTTCTCCAACCAGGCAACCCCAAGGTGAGAACAGATGTTGGATATACTATAAAACGTTTCGACCCATCACGGAATACCCAAATGAGCACACACATATAATATTTGGTTCTGTCTATGTTGTCATCCATTATCATATAAATATCAATCAGACAGTTAAAATTAGAGCCACTTACTATATTTCCAAACTGTCTGACCCGAATTGCACAAACAAACTTATCTAAAAAATAAATCAATAAATAGTCTATAAGGTCATAAAACTAATATTTTCAACAGCAAATGCTCGTGGCTCAGCAATTGAAATTAGTAAGTTGATTAGACCTTTACCTTCCGGTTTCTTTTTGAGATTTGAGAAAAATTTAGTCTAATCATGAGATATTATTAAACTTGTAATCGAATTACAAGTTGGTTAAGCACAAAACTTATAACTGAAACAAATTTTCGACTAAGTCTATAACTTGAACCAGTCTTTTACTTAGTCAAGTGCGTAACTTGTCACCGAGCTATTTTTGCTCCGGAATTAGTTTTGTAACCTATAATCAAGTATTCTTTCAATCAAGTCTATAGCTTGAGCCAATCTTCTACTTAGCTAAGCTCATAACTTGTTACCAAGCAATTTTTACCCCTCAGACAAGCGTGTAACCTAGAGCCAGCTCTTTGTCTCTCGGGTCGGTGCATGACCTATAGCCAAATCTTTATACTTAGGATAAATATGTGATCTAGAACCAAGTCTTTGTGTTTTATGAAAATACATGACCTAAAGTCTAGATTTTTGTGACACAGGTAGTTACGACCTAGAGTTGAAGTATTTATTTCTCTAATAGATGCATAATCTAGAATTGAGATTTTTGCGTTTCGAATAGATATGTAATTTAAAATCAAGGTCATTGTATTTCGGATAAGTGTGTGATATATAGAAAAGGTCTTTATTTTTCGGTTAGATTTGTGAAATGTAATTAAAATTTTTGTGTCTTAAATAGATATATGATTTAAAATCAAGATTTTTTTATCTTAAATAAGTGTGTGAAATAGAATTGAGATTTTTTCGGTTTACCCAAGTGAAGGATTGAGAGAAGATGCTTGATTTTTCCCAATGGGTTCATTGCGCTGATCACATCGTCATACAACACCAAATCTGAACCCGGAAACATACGTAAATGACGTGGCGTGCAGCCATTCAGGTGAAGCCACGTGGTTAATCCTAATTGGTTTCATGCAAGGTTCATGAACCTACGTGCTGCCACGGCCATGGACCTCGCGCTCCTCTGCCTATAAAATCCATTCAGCTCGCTGCAAATCATATCAAACACCAAGATAAAGAAGAAGAAGCAGAAGAAATCGTAGAAAAAGAAGATGGTACGCCTCAACGTCTTCCTCGTCGCCCTTTTCGCCGTGGCGGCGCTGCTCGCCTGTGTCCACCGGGCAGCGGCGGACGACGACTGCGGCGGCTCCCTACCGAAGCTGACGGCGACGTGCAAGGATTTCGTGCAGATCCCCGGACCGCCGACGGACCCGTCGAAGGATTGCTGCGACACCGTGCGGGCGGCGGACATCCCGTGCTTCTGCAGCCACGTGGACAAGGGGGTGGAGAAGTCCATCAGCATGCAGAAGGTGGTCCACGTTGCGGCCAAGTGTGGGAAGCCTTTCGCTCACGGAAGCAAATGCGGAAGTAAGAATATATATTAAATTTCATTTATTTCAGTTATTTATTTGTTTTATTATGATTGTTAAAATGTGAAATTGGTTTGTTTTCAGGTTACACCGTGCCACGGGCCTGAGGATGGAAGGAAGATATGTGAGAAAATAATGTGGTTAACCAAATAGAAATGGGTTGAATGTACTTGTTCATTGTTTTTAACAAAAAAAATGAAAGATGCTTCACCCCCACCTGTCCTGATCGATTTTCCCTGCTCCTTTACAAAAGCTTATATTCTTCTAACTTTGATTATGCGAGATAAATCCAAATATAATAGACGGAGGATGAGTTTGCTTTTATCTGTTATGTTTGACATTCGAAATTTACTATTCAGATAATCAAATCTCTGACAATACTTTTACAAAAGTGTTATTATTGTGTTATGTTTAAGCATCCGAACATTAACAAATAAAGTTAGTCTATTCTTTTTTTACTACATGCGGATGTCTAAACTTACTATTCGGACGATTGAATATGTAAATCAAATCCAAATTTTATTTTTTCTAATTAAAATATTATCCCAAATTAGACTTAAATTTAATTTCTTCTTCTCTTACTGACCTCTTCCGATGCTACACGCTCTCTCGTTGGACTCCTTTTGTACTGCTGCTTTTCGTGAGTCCAAAGTCTTGTTCCTTCAATCCCATCAAGGTATATGTTAATTTCTATCTAAAATATAAAGTTTTGAATTTATAATGCCGAAAAGTATCAATCATGTTGTATTTGAGATTTTGAGCTTGATTTTTTTTCATAGTTTTTGAAACTTTAGGTTCATGGTAGATGAATTCAAAAAATTAAAAAAATTGTTTGTATAATTTATTTTGGACTTAAATTTATATTATTTACTTTTTTTGAATTATGCATGAGGGTTATCGATTTTTTTGTTATTTATGAGCTCATTTATGTAATATTTGAAAGTTATTACCATTGATAGAATTGTTGGAGTACTTTTGTAGGTCTTTGAAGTAATCTCTACGTTATTACATTTATATCCATTATGTAATTCAATTTGTTCACATTTTATGTTCGAAAGGTTCTCAATTAATCTTGATTTTCAAATTGCTAGAAATAAAAAAAATTACATATTATCGTCATCTTCATGATAATATTTGCTTCACTTTTTAATAATTTGAATGACCTTTGAATCAAGTTGATTGGGAGAAAATCGGAATTACTTGAGAGCGATTGAGAGCAAGTAGAAGATTAGCAAGCAAATAATATCAATGACTTTTATATTTTGAATTCATGGCCTTCGCTACAACAATTACTGGTATTTCCGGAACTAATTTAGTGTATTGTAACTCAAATTAGTGTTAAAAAGCTATCAGTGGTACTAATAAAGTGGCGCCTTAGATAGCATTGTGAGACATTAGCGACGCTAATTATTAACACCACTACATTAACTGTGTTATAGTAGTAGCGCTACAATAACCACTATTGGTATACGATAAATATATGTTATGACCGTTGTTAGTATACAAAAATATAACCAATTATCTTTCTTTGTTAAATGATAATTGACGAGAGATTTGATTGCAAAAAAAGAACTGATATTATTGAAATCAGAATTCAAATCACAATTGCATCAGCTGCGCATGTATCAACAACTTAAAATTAAAACACCTCAAATATCTAGTAAATCTAACAAACTGTCAGTGGCGTCCTCTCTGTTATGTTTCGAAATTGAATTTTGATGGTTTGAAGGCTAAAATTTTGCTGTCTACAGCCGTTGCTGCAAACTGCCTATCGTGATGCTTCTTACTGTGTCTTATATTGAGCATTCATGTCAATGCTTGAACCGCATCTCGCATGCCTTTGTATCTTCAGCAAGAAGTGCGATGTGTGGGACCAGCAAGATCCATACATGAAAGTAATGATTTGTTCTGGAAATGTTGGCCTGGAACAAAATAGAAGAAAATGCTTCTAAATAGATAAGATTCTTAACAGAAAAGTTTTATTAGGTAAATTCATAGCATAACTTTCACAGATTATTTGCATAGGTGGTTGCCCACCAAAACTAGCTGGATTACCAAATATGGGATGGAGAACTACAGACTAAAGGGAAAATTCTCAACATTGAACTCTCCACCCTATAATTGAAGGTCCCTTATTATCATCATATGGAGACATATATTGCCCTCAAAAGAGAAGTAGAGCCTATCAGTTAATTTCCAAAATAGCAACAAAGAAATAAGCAAAAGCCTTTTGGCATCAAAGCATTTGCGAATTTCTAACCAAAATCATTTCATAAGTGATAAAGATATCATAAACACATATATCTATGGTGAGACTGTAACTTGAAGTTTTCAATGTTGTCTTAAGCCAATGGTCAAAGGCCAAATGTATTAATAGATAGCAGCCTCAAAGAGACTGGATGACAAACGTACTAACAGATTAAGAACAATGGCTACTCGATGAGCCTACCAATGGTTTCAAACCAAAGCATTAAACATAATGGTATATTATGATAAAAAAGTATCTGCTGACACTTAAAAATATTAAGATTTAATTTTATGCCAAACAATACAATGGATAAAGTAAATAATAAGAAATCCCAAGTTTAGCTCTGATTCAGTTGAACTATTGTTAAGTAAAAAAATTTAGAGTGATAACAGGGAAAAGAGAGTGAAAGAATCTGGACTTACACCCGACTTCCCAAGAATAATATATTGCTATCACTACAACATTTTGAGACATTCCCGATGCTCAATTAGCACCCCTATAACTAAAATTATTGCAAAAAAAACCACTAATTGTGCTAATTTGAGACGCTATCTAAGCATTCGCTAAAACTAGGGTTATGAATATTCGTGGTGCTAAACTAATGCTCCTAAAAATAAATCACGGTGTTAATTTAGCATCGCCGTTAAATATATTTAGCACTACCAAAAATCTTTTAGCAGATTGAGCGCCGCCAAAATACAAAGCTAATTTGGTGCTTCGCAAGGCGGCGCTAATTTTAGCGCTACCTATTGTGAGTCCCACATTTTAGCGGTATTTTTATAGTGCCGCCAAAGTGTCATTTTACAGATACAAATTTTTTGTATACTTATTTATATTAAAATCTTATAAACATTCCAACTAGATAAATTTGGTTCTAACAGTATAAGTACTAGACAATATAACTTAGAAAATAAAAATACAATCTCTAAAGTTATAAGTACTAGATAATCCATCCAAAAAGAGAATAATTCATATTTTTACAGGAAAAAAATAATAATATCCATCCAGAAAGAAAAAACAATATCTCCCCTTCATGCTCCTATCCGTCTATTGTGATCTCGGTCGTTGGCTCACAGATGATCTCCTTGAATAGATCTATTAGGATACAAACAAAAGTTTAAAATTTGTACAAGCAATAATATTTTTGCAAACAAAAGTTAACAAATCCCATCCTAACCACTCGTGCTCATAAACCAAAAATGTGCTCCATCGACACTTGGACTTCACAGTTAACAACACATAATGACGATAAGAATAAAGATTTTTACAACCTGGATACAATTCAATGTTAAAGCCATCAAGAATTTTATAGAGCTTCTGAGCATCTTGATCATAACCTTTAGTAGTCATATTATTCTCATGAATAAGGGTATTGTAATCAAATGCAGCACCACCAAATGTATTATGGATCAATCCTTCGATATCATCCGCCGCATTGTCAACTGTTGTCACATTAATTGACTATTCTGGTAGATTCGACTTGTTTAAATACCACGACTTTTCATCATGAAATGTCTAATTTGTATAATGCACATTCCATTTTCTTACACTAACATATTCATACACCTCATGTCTTGTCTGATTGTCCATATTCATATAATTAATACATGAGCATCGTATTCTCTGATCTAACCTCTTACTCTTTTATGTATAGTCGAAAAAAGTATTTACTCCATTAATATATCTGGCATCTACTCAATTTTTTTATCTTGATCCAACTCTTGTTCATGGCTTAAAAATTTGTATATTCCTCATACTAATACCTAGTGCATACAACCTACAGTGTAAGATTTACTTCGTTGCTAAAAGATAAAATAGAAAGGCCTTGAAACAAAGGGGAGACGGAAACATCCTTTGAACTAAGCACACTTTTTGATATTATATACCTCATAAACACATTAGATAGTTTCTTTCCTAAGCAAACAATGCATTTATTAACCAAACACTATATATGTCATACAAGAATATATCTATGAGAATACCACCAAATGTTAAATGAACTTATTAACAAATATACTCAGTAGTGCTAAGGTCAGCCTCTCTTCACAGTTGGCAAATCAAGGAATCATCAAGAATATTATTGGTCATTGCATCACCAGTGAAGCAAATCATGATGGGTATATGTTCCTAGGTGATGACTTTGTACCTCTCTAGGGAATGACTTCCATAAGGGGTCTTACATAAATAATGTTCATTGACCTTTTTTATTGCTGTAATAATGCGTGGTTCTTTTTTAGAAAAAATGTTCAGTGTGGATATACAGAGCATACTTAATTTGTCACACAAAGATCATAGACATTTTTGTAAAGTCATGACCAGCAAAGATGATATAGTATAAGTCTTATGATGCATCGGGTTTAAGTCTAATTATTCTGTAGACATTCAAGAGCTGCCTGAAATTAAAACTAGCACAATGTACTTTCATTCATCTTACTCTGTATGGTAAAGTGGGGGAACAAGGCCGGTGGAAACGGGGGGATGAGGCCAGTGGGAGCGGGGGAAGCAGGCTAGGGGTGAGCAAAACCGGTTTACCGTATCGATTTTGCTCATTTTAGAGCCGGAACCGGATTTCGTTTCTCGAAAAATTGAGAACCGGAACCGTACCGATTTAGGTAAAGAACCGGTTTTTTCGGTTCCGGTTCTAAACCGGTTCTAAAACCAGTATACTGAAGTACGTCGCTGCTCTGGCGATGGACGGAGGAGAAATTGGAGCAAGTGGCGACGAGATCGGAGCAAGTGACGGGCCTAGCGACGACCAGCGAGGGCAAGGGCGAGGCGGCGTTGCGGCTAGCTCGGGGGCGAGGGCGAGGGCGAGGTGGCGTCACTGCGAGCGCAGGGGCGAGTGCGAAGGCGAGGCGGCGTCGCTGCGAGGGCGAGGGCGAGGCAGCGCAGAAATTAGGATTAGGGTTTGGTAAGATATATATATAGGGGTAAAATCGGTACGGTTCTGGTTCACCGGTTTTTCAGATAATGTAGAACCGGAACCGGAACCGATTTTTCAGTTCTATTAAATCTAAGAACCGGAGCCGTACCGATTTGACTTGAGAACCGGTTTTCCGGTACGGTTCTCAGTTCGGTATACCGGTTTTTTGGTTTTTTTCTCACCCCTAAAGCAGGCTGGGGAGATGGGGAAGCAGACTGGCGCACTGGAGTGGGGGACAAGGCGGACGGAAGCAAGGGGATGACGCCAGTAGGAACTGGGGAAGCAGGCTGGCGGGAGCCAGACGAGGAAGTCGGCGGGAGATGGGGGAGCAAGCCGGCATGCGAGAGTGGGAGATGAGGCCGGTGGGAGCGGGGGAAGCAGGCCAGCGGGAGCTGGGCGAGGAAGCCGACGGGAGATAGGGGAGCAGGCCAGCGTGCAGGAGCGGGGGACGAGGCTGGCTAGAGTAGAGGGACGAGACGGGTGGGAGCGAGGGAAGCAAGCCGGCGGGGGCAAGCAAGCGGCTGGCTGAGAGGCGGCTTCCACGCGTGACACAAGCGGCGGTGGCGATTGAGTGCGATTCGGTGTGCACAGACAGGCAGCTCGAGGTCTTTTACCCCTAGGTCTATTGGCAGCGGTAATTCTAGCACCGCCAATAGTCAGTGACGGTGCTAATATTAAACTTGCAGTGCTAAGACATTAATGTCACAAATAAGAAATTATTGGTGACGCTAGTCTTATCGCTACCAAATCTCCATTGATGTCCAGTGCTATATTAACGTCGGATATTTAGCGCCATCAAAAATTAATTTTGTTGTAGTGCATATCATTAGATTTACTAACCCATCCAGTAGCCTGTCAGGCTTTGCCACAAAACCTAGCAAAAATATTTCATAGAAATATTCAGAGTTCTGAGCATTGGTTGAATGTGTATGAGCACACACATTTAGAAGCATAAGATGGAACAGAAAGAAGAAATGACAGTCCGCACATGAGGGTGATTCTTGCGCCCAGCTTTCCGCTCTTCTGCTGGTCGGCCACAAGCTTTTCCTCCAGACATTTCTTAGCTAACTTGTAAGCCACTAAAGATAGAGGGTAAGAATTAGTATATTACCTCATTAATATATTACAACTGAATACACTGGTCAAATTAAGTATACTTTGGATCCGGGAAATTTAAGAACTTATGCAGATGGTTAACAGAGAAAGAAACCTACCAACTTATGCAGATTTCTAGTCCAACTGTAAACAGCTTAAAATTTACTAACACACTATGCAGCATTTCATGCTAGATATTTAGCAGAATATAGACTCTCAACCATTTTTCTATTTTAAAATGCTTGATTTTGAATGTTGACATTCAGTAGATTCTACCGTCCCTTGACGAACAGGATCTTTCAATAGCTGTTATGTTGTTATAGCATTGTGAATTTAATATACAAATCCAGATTATAGAAGCAATAATCCCTGATTATATGTGTTAACACTTTTCTACCCCTAAAGAACACCTTAAGACTTAAAAGAGTTGCACGTCCTTGGGTAGCTCACATGTTCATCAAAGACATTTGCACTAATTGTCTTTGACAAAATAAAGCTTCCTGCTTTGCACCGCGAGATCATAGAATTTGCTTATTACTCGGCAATTTACACAAAATCCTTTTCAACTGACCCATCTGAAAGGGCAAAAAATAGACAAATAATGCTTCCCAAATAACAAAGTATATGGAGGACAAATAGGATATGCCATTCAGAGCCATCATTTGCCATTCAATTGCACCTGTTGTCAAAATGCAATAGCTTTCCAAAAGATCTTGTATACACGAAAAGAATCGAGTTAACATTCCCAACAAAATCTGTCATTAGATACAAATCGATTAATGTAATTGCTTAAAAAAACTTTGGCTGACAAGATTTATAAATTTTCTAAATTATAGTCCAAGTGTTTAGTTACTTCTCGCAGGTTGGAGACGATCCACTGAGAAGTATTACCTCAATTTATAAGAAAGAACAAATTAGATCAAGAACACAAACTTACATATCAAAAAGCTTGGTTGCTGTCCACCAATGTCCAGAATTGAAAATTAGAACATCCGAATCAACCTATCTCCTATTTATCTCGCCATGGCTGCCTTGTTAACTTGCTCTTCAAACTTGGGAAGCAGCTTGGCATTATCTACAGCTCTGCCAGAAGTCAATAAGAATAGAATTTATGCAGAGAAAAATGTTCCAACTCGGAAAATTGACATTAAATAATTATACTCGGACAGCTAGAGATATAAGAAAAAATTTTTAGTGTGCATAAATTCATAGAAAAGATGAAAGATAACATAATAAACCTAAGTAAATCAATTAGAGATCCAAAGCAAATTTGCTAACCTTTCAACTTGCAGAAAAATGTCAACACAAGATCAACATTTCATAATACCTCTAAAAATTAGCGCTGCTATTGGTAATGTATTGGCTGCACTTTCAGTAACGTTGGATGAAAAGCGCCGTGCAGTAGCGTGCTTAGTACTCTTAGTGATTTATGTTTATATTCCTAATTATAAATATTTAACATATTTTTCTTTCTAGCTAAGTTTTAATTGTAGCGGTTGAGACAATACTTGAGGATGGGTGCCTCTACTATTTGTATTTCTTCGCTCTTTTATTGCACAATAGTATACCAAGTTTTATATATTTTTTGATATAAACTGGTCTCTAATAGTTTCGATGGAGCTACACTCTCATTTATTTTAATCTATTTGAACCTATCATTTGTTTTTCTACTACTATTTTTTTAAAAAATAACAATCAAATTTAGTATAACGCTAACTTTTGTTTAGTGTTAGTATTACAATGATTATCTTCAGTAGTGTATATTTTCTAAGAATAGAGATCTTCGATGGTTATTATCTTCATTTAGTGTATGTTATTCAGATATCCCAAATGAAGCATCATTTGCTTGTGTTAGCGGCTTCAGTCAACAAAATGATATTCACTCTTCACATATTACCGTAGGAGTTCTTCAAGGAAAAAGTATTAAAGATGACATGTAATTTTAATATATTTGATATATAAAAATTTCATTGTAATGGATGTAAAATTTTAACTATCATTTTCTTGGAAAAATTTTTAGTGGCTTTTAAATGTACAAATAAGAATAAATTCTGAATTTCTAAGTTTTTGAATAAGATTGGACGGAAAAAAAGAAATAGATTGCGAGTTTTTTGCCTACTAAGTTTGGTCGATGAATTACTATGTTCGATTTATTGAAGTTTATGTAATCAAAATTGACCACCCGATATAGCAGAGATTTCGGAAAGTAATCTCAAATTATAAATCAAAATTTATTTTAATTTGAAGTATACTATCAACTATTGTGGGAACATTAACTTTCAATAGGCACAAGTCTTTATTGTTAATTGTCCCGATAATTATCAGGAACCTCCTAAAATAATAAACCTAACTAGTAAAATAGAGACACAAAAAAAATATTTAATTGATTTTAAGAAATGATATATGACTTAAATAAAGATATGCCCTTATTTTATAATAAATTTCAACATTAAATTATAGAAAATATGAAAGAAATGAAGAAAAAAAAGGGCAGAGAAGAAGTTTCGATATGTGCTGCTACTCCGCTCCCTTACATTGGACCACAACTCTGTGATTTGAAGTATTTTCATTAGTTAATAACACGTTGATGATAACTTTTTTTGTTTTTAAAGTATTTTTATAACCGATAACGTGCAGACAATAATTTCATTTGGTTTGGTGATTTGTTGGTTTGTTATATGAGTTGCATTTATCAATATGATTATATTTACATGGAATAAACTAAATTTTCAATATGATTATTTTTATGTAGAAGTTCAAAGGCTGTTTCAGCCTCTCCCCTTTGTTTGAAGGTCTTTATTTCTTATCTCTTGGTAATGAAGTAAATTTTACACTATAGGTTATATACACCAGGTATTAGTTTGAGGAATATATAATTTTTTAAGCCATAGACAAGAGTTGAATCAAGATAAAAAAATTAAGTAAAAGTCAGATATATTAATGGAGTAAATACATTTTTTAACTATGCATACAGGAGTAAAAGATCATATCAAAGAATACAATGCTTATGTATTAATTATATGAATTTGTACAATTGGATAAGACATTAGGTGTGTGGACATGTTATTGTAAGAAGATAGAATATGCATTGTACAAATTGGACATTTCATGATGAAGAGTCACGGTATTTAAACAGACCGAATCCACTAGAGTAGCCAGTTAATGTGACAATAGTTGACAATGCGAAGGATGATATCAGAGGATTGATGCAAAATACCTTTGACGGTGCTACATTTGATCACGATACCCTTATTCATGAGGATAATATGGCTGTTAAGGGTTGTGATCAAGATGCTCAGAAGTTCTATAAAATACTTAATGACTTTAACATTAAATTGTATCTAGGTTACAAAAATTTTACATTTCTATCATCCATTATGCGTTTGTTAACCATGAAGTCCAAGTGTTGATGGAGCAACCACTTATTCAACATATTGTTGGAGATATTGAAAGAAATATTTTCTCATCATCCTATGTTCTCAAGTTCTTATTGAGAGGCTTGAAATATTGTGTGAAAGACATAGGGCTGAGATACATAAAATTTTATGCATGTCTGAATAATTATATGCTCTATAAAAATAAAAGTAAATTTGACATCTATTGTAAGCATTGTAAAACTCTTCGATATCAACATTTCACATCCCACAACAATGATGACAATCAAATGGTAAGGAAAACTTTGGCTAAAGTTATGCGGTACTTTCCTCTAAAGTCGAGATTACAACATCTCTCATGTCAACATTGATAACACCGCATATAAGATAGCATGCTGAAAGTCGAGTACGTGACGAGACAATTAAGCATCCAACAGATGGTCTTGAATAAAAAGAGTTTGATTCACGATATCCATATTTTGCTATTGATATCTGTAATATTCATTTGGGGTTTACTTCTGATGATTTTAATCCCTTTTAAAAAATAAATTACTTGTATGGTACTTGAACTGTGATTTTGAATCTATATAATTTACCACCATGGTTGTGTATGAAATAATCATCGTTTATCTTATTCATGATCATTGATGGACCAAAGGGACTAAGGAATGATGTTGATTTATACCTACAAGCAACATTGATTGAAGAGTTGAATGAATTATGGAAGCCAGACATTCTAATATTTAATGCAAGCAACAAATAAATGTTCTATTTACATGCGGCACTACTTTTGACAACTATTGATTTTCTGACATACGCATACCTTTCAGAATATAACATTAGAGAGGAGCAAGCGTGTCCTATTTAGGGAAGAAGACCGTATTTGATGGGACATGTGAGTTTCGCATCCCTCTCCCTCGATTTACTGGGTCTGATGCATTACGTGAAGCAAACGCTATCCAAAACTGTGGTTGTGCTCCGATTTCCAAGAGGACGAAGATTACATAGATGTATGGTAAAGGTTGGTAAAATATGAAATTCAATTGGAAGAAAATTAGTATCTTTTTTGAGTTGCTGTATCGGAGCTCCTTGTACATTTACCATAATCTTGATATCATGCATATTGAGAAAGAATTTCCCAAAATTTATTGTGGGTATTGTTTGGCACTTCAGACAGGTCAAAGGATAATTTGAATGTACGACTATATATGAAAACTATTGGTATACAGAGACACTTCACCCAGAGAATAGAGGTGTTTAAAAATTTTTACAGCCTACTTCATTCAGCATGAGCAGACAGGAGAAAGAGATTTTCTTAACTATTTTAAAAAATATGAAAGTTTCGTGTAGTTACAGATCAAATATTTCCAAGTGCATGAATCTGAAAGATCAAACCATTAGTGAATTAAAGAGTTATGATTGCCACATACTGATACAATAATTACTATCAATCGCTGTACGGAGATATTTGACTAAGTATGTAACGAGACCTATAATTGAACTAAATAGTTTTTTTTTGACATTTGAATGTCAAATCCATCCACCCATCTGAGTTTAAAGCTATATAATGAAGGATCACTCTAATTGTTTGCTACCTAAAAAGAATCTTTCCAACTTCTTTTTTTGATATCATGAAGTACTTGTCTATTCATTTGGTGGAGGAAGAATTACATGCGAGGCCAGTCTAGTACTGTTGTATGCATTCGGTTGAGAAGTAAACATTGAATATTAAATCTAATTTATGAATATTGCTGTCATTCATGATAATGAACAATTTTATTGACATTCAGGTATCTTTCCATGTTAAAGCAATACTATGTCTTCTCATATAATGTCTTCTAGATTTCTAGATTTGTAGACTTCTAACTTCTGTTATGTCTTCCTATTTAGGACAATACGAATTTAGAGGACATAGCAAAAAAAGATATCATGCGGGTTCTTGACAAATGTTAGTGAGACTGGAAGGTGCACGTGAAGAAAATATACTTCACCCCGTACAAAAATAATCTACTGAGACTTGTCACTTGTCTAAATTATAGGATAGATAAAAATCAGTGACACATTCTGGTAAGACATTAGGGGTCTGTTTGGAACGGGGTCATGGTCAAGGTCAATGTCAAGACTAGTGAACCACTTTTGTAAACTAATATCTTTTTATCAAAATTAAGACTTCAATAATTTAAAGCTCAAAAAACTATTTAATTTTTTATAATAATTTAATTTAATAATAATATAAAATAATAAATATTAATTTCACAAGATAAAAAAAAATTCTAAAAAATACTAACCCGGTCCCTGACCCCAAACCAAACAGGCCCTAGCAGATTAGAGAAGCCCAGGTATTGCTCCAAGGCCTTGATTATTGGAATATGAAAAGTATTTATCATTAACACTATATATTATTCTAATAATTTTATATTTTTTGTTCAGAAATTGAGTCAGCAAAATCGAAGGCATCAAAAGCATCAAAATATGAGTAACACTCTCGAACGTAAGGGATTTGGCAACTTGAGGGCCGAGGTATATCCTATATAACTTATAATCAGGAGTTTTATCACTTTATTATGTATATTTCATTTATATGTTTACTTGTAGCTTGAGGCATCTAGCGGAATTAAACCTTCCAAATTGGATATCTTTCTCATGTCTCATATCAAGAAGGACGAACAACTCGTCGATACAATGTCCGCAACTACCATAGTGAGTATTATAATTATTTTTCAACACAATATACATTCGAATTAGATAATGTTCATTAATTCTATTGATCGAGTTGTAGGAGGGGATCACTCAGTTGAGGCAGTCTCAGCAGGAGAACTTTCTTTCGGATATAGCCATCCAAAATGTGATTTATAATTAGGTGTTTGGACCTAATAAATATGGACAGGTGCAGATGTTTGGTCTCAAGCTGACTCCCAAGACTATCTCCGAGTGCTTCTGCAAATTCTCACAAGGCAAGAAACCTCGATAAACAGAAAGTCAAGTAGAGGCGATGATCTAGACGGAAGTTGCTGCAGCTATGACAAAATTTAGGGAAGAGATATTTAATGTACTTCCTTGTACCGTATTGTGGAATACTCCACAATCCGAGGTATGAATCATTTTTTTTGCTAATTTATATTATACAAGAAATTTGTTAATATTAATGCATGTTTTGTGTATGAAATTATTAAGGATATTTCAAGTGTAGCATCCTAATAGTAAGATAATGCTGGTGGTAGCCAAGTTGATTTGAGGGTGACTCCTTCCACTTTTAGCCTACTAAGGTATAAATATACTTGAAAGTTTACTTTATTATGTTACACATTTTTGGTTTGTGAGCATGGGTGATTATGATAGGATTTGTTAACTTTTGTTTGCACAAATATTATTGCTTGTACAAATTTTAAACTTTTTATTTGTATTCTCACAGATCTATTCAAGAAGATCATCCATGAGCCAATGATCGGGAGCACGATAGACAGACAAGAGCATGAAGGAATGATATTGTTCTTTCTTTCTAAATGGATATTGTTATTTTTTTCTTGTAAAAATATAAATTATATTTTCTTTTTGGATGGATTATCTAGTTTTTATAACTCTAGAGATTGTATTTTTATTTTCTAAGTTACATCATCTAATACTTATAATTTTAGAACTGAATTTATCTAGTTGGAATATTTATGGGATTTTAATATAAATAAGTGTACATGAAATTTATATATGCAAAATGACACTTTGGCGGTACTATGAAAACACCGCTAAAATGCGAGACTCACGATATGCAGCGCTAAAATTAGTGCCGCCTTGCGAGGCACCAAATTAGCTCCGCATTTTGGCGGCGCTCAATCTAGAGTCAGCAAAAGATTTTAGTGGCGCTAAATGTATTTAACAATGACGCTAAATGAGTGCCGTGATTTATTTTCAGGAGCGCTATTTTAGCACCATGAATATTTGCAATCCTAATTTTAGCAAAAGCTTAGATGGCGTCTCAAATTAGCATAATTAGTGATTTTTCTGCACTAATTTTAGTTATAGGGGTGTTAATTGAGCACCGGGAATGTCCCAAAATATTGTAGTGACGACAATGTATTATTCTTGGAAAGTAGGGTGTAAGTCTAGATTCTTTCACTCTCATTTTCCTATTATCACTCCATATTTTTTTACTTAATAATAGTTGAGCTGAATCAGAGCTAAACTTGGGATTTCTTATTATTTACTTTATCCATTGTATTGTTTGGTACAAAATTAAATCTTAATATTTTTCAGTGTCAACAGATACTTTTTTATCATAATCAACCACTATGTTTAATGCTTTGGTTTGAAACCATTGGTAGGCTCATTAGGTAGCAGTTGTTCTTAATTTGTTAGTACATTTGTCATCCAATCTCTTTGAGGCTGCTATCTACTAATACATTTGGCCTTTGACCATTGGCTTAAGACAATATTGAGAACTTCAAATTACAGTCTCACCATAGATATATTTGTTTATGATATCTTTATCACTTATGAAATGATTTTGGTCAGAAATGCGCAAATGCTTTGATGCCAAAAGGCTTTTGCTTTTTTTTTTGTTGCTATTTTGGAAATTAACTGATAGGCTCTACTTCTCTTTTGAGGGCAATATATGTCTCCATATGATCCTAATAAGGGACCTTTAATTACAGGGTGGAGAGTTCAATGTTGAGAATTTTCTCTTTAGTTTGTAGTTCTCCATCCCATATTTGGAAATCTAGATAGTTTTGGTGGGCAGCCACCTATGCAAATAATCTATAAAAGTTATGCTATGAATTTACCTAAGAAAACTTTTCTATTAAGAATCTTATATATTTAGAAGCATTTTCTTCTGTATTGTTTCAGGCCAACATTCCCAGAATAAATCATTACTTTCATGTATGGGTTTTGCAGGTCCCACACTTCATGCTAAAGATACAAAGGCATGCAAGATGCGGTTCAAGCATTGACATGAATCCTCAAGATAAGACATAGTAAAAAGTATCACGACAGGCAGTTTGCAGTGATGGCTGTAGAGGAAGGATCAGCAAACGTTTTACCTTTAAACCATCAAACTTCACTTTCGAAACATAACAGACAGAAATCCACTGATAGTTTGTCAAATTTACTATATATTTGAGGTGTTTAATTTTAAGTTGTCGATACATGTGCAAATGATGCAATTGTGATTTGAATTCTAATTTCAATAATGTAAGTCCTTTTTGTGCTCAAATCTCTCATCAATTATCATTTAACAAAGAAATATATTTGGTTATATTTTTGTATACTAACAACGGTCACAACATATATCTATCGTATACCACTAGTGGTTATTGTAGTGCTACTACTATAACACAATTACTATAGTGGTGCTAATAATTAGTGTCGCTAATGTTACACAATGCTATCTAACACAACACTATTAGCACCGCTAATAATTTTTTAACGCTAATTTTAATTACAATAGTGCTAAATTAGCGAGAAAATACTTGTAATTGTTGTAGTGAAGGCCATGAATTCAAAATATAAAAGTGATTGATATTATTTGCTTGCTAATCTTCTACTTGCTCTCAATCACTCTTAAGTAATTCTGATTTTCTCCCAATCATCTTGATTCAAAGGTATTACATTCAAATTATTAAAAAGTGAAGCAAATGTTATCATGAAGATGACGATAATATGTGATTTTTTGACGTCTATCAATTTGAAAATCAAGATTAATTGAAAACCTTGTGAACATAAAATATGAACAAATTAAATTACATAATGGATATAAATATAATAATGTAGAGATTACTTCAAAGACCTACATAAAGTTCTCCAACAATTCTATCAATTGTAATAACTTCCAAATATTGCATAAATTAGCTCATAAATAACAAAAAAATTAATAACCTTCATGCATAATTCAAAAGAAGTAAATAATCCAAATTTAAGTCCAAAATAAATTATACAAGCAAATTTTTAACTTTTTCAAATTCAACTACCATTAACTTAAAGTTTCAAAAACTATGAAAAAATCAAGCTCAAAATCTCAAATATAGCAAGATTGATACTTTTTGCCACTACATATTCAAAACTTTATATTTTAGATAGAAATTAATATATATCTTGATAGAATTGAAGCAACAAGACTTTGAACTCATGGAAAGCAGCAGTACAAAAGGAGTCTGACGAAAGAGCAGGTAGCACCGAAAGAGGTCGGTGAGAGAAGAAGAAATCATATTTAAGTCTGATTTGGGATAATATTTTAATTAGAAAAAATAAAATTTGAATTTGATTTATATATTCGATCATTCAAATCTCGTAAGTTTAGATATCCGAATGTCGTAAGAAAAAGATAGGTTTACTTTATTTATTAGCAAACTCATCCTCTTTCTATTATATTTTATCTGGCGTAATCAAAATTAGAAGACTATAAGCTTTTGTAACGGAGCAGGGAAAATCGATCAGGACAGGTGGGGGGGAAGCATCTTTCATTTTTTTTGTTAAAAACAATGAACAAGTACATTCAACCCATTTCTATTTGGTTAACTACATTATTTTCTCACATATCTTCCTTCCATCCTCAGGCCCGTGGCACGGTGTAACCTGAAAACAAACCAATTTCACATTTTAACAATCATAATAAAACAAATAAATAACTGAAATAAATGAAATTTAATATATATTCTTACTTCCGCATTTGCTTCCGTGAGCCAAAGGCTTCCCACACTTGGCCGCAACGTGGACCACCTTCTGCATGCTGATGGACTTCTCCACCCCCTTGTCCACGTGGCTGCAGAAGCACGGGATGTCCGCCGCCCGCACGGCATCGCAGCAATCCTTCGACGGGTCCGTCGGCGGTCCGGGGATCTGCACGAAATCCTTGCACGTCGCCGTCAGCTTCGGTAGGGAGCCGCCGCAGTCGTCGTCCGCCGCTGCCCGGTGGACACAGGCGAGCAGCGCCGCCACGGCGAAAAGGGCGACGAGGAAGACGTTGAGGCGTACCATCTCCTTTTTCTACGACTTCTTCTTCTTCTTCTTCTTTATCTTGGTGTTTGATATGATTTGCAGCGAGCTGAATGGATTTTATAGGCAGAGGAGCGCGAGGTCCATGGCCGAGGCAGCACGTAGGTTCATGAACAGTAAATTTTTTTTTTTACTCCATTAATATATCTGATTTTTATTTAATTTTTTTTATCTTGATTCAACTCTTTTCTATGGCTTAAAAATTATATATTCCTCAAACTAATACCTGGTGTATATAACCTATAGTGTAAAATTTACTTCATTACCAAGAGATAAGAAATAAAGACCTTCAAACAAAGGGGAGAGGCTGAAACAGCCTTTGAACTTTTACATAAAAATAATCATATTGAAAATTTAGTTTATTCCATGTAAATATAATCATATTGATAAATGCAACTCATATAACAAACCAACAAATCACCAAACCAAATGAAATTATTGTCTGCACGTTATCGGTTATAAAAATACTTTAAAAACAAAAAAAGTTATCATCAACGTGTTATTAACTAATGAAAATACTTCAAATCACAGAGTTGTGGTCCAATGTAAGGGAGCGGAGTAGCAGCACATATCGAAACTTCTTCTCTGCCCTTTTTTTTCTTCATTTCTTTCATATTTTCTATAATTTAATGTTGAAATTTATTATAAAATAAGGGCATATCTTTATTTAAGTCATATATCATTTCTTAAAATCAATTAAATATTTTTTTTGTGTCTCTATTTTACTAGTTAGGTTTATTATTTTAGGAGGTTCCTGATAATTATCGGGACAATTAACAATAAAGACTTGTGCCTATTGAAAGTTAATGTTCCCACAATAGTTGATAGTATACTTCAAATTAAAATAAATTTTGATTTATAATTTGAGATTACTTTCCGAAATCTCTGCTATATCGGGTGGTCAATTTTGATTACATAAACTTCAATAAATCGAACATAGTAATTCATCGACCAAACTTAGTAGGCAAAAAACTCGCAATCTATTTCTTTTTTTCCGTCCAATCTTATTCAAAAACTTAGAAATTCAGAATTTATTCTTATTTGTACATTTAAAAGCCACTAAAAATTTTTCCAAGAAAATGATAGTTAAAATTTTACATCCATTACAATGAAATTTTTATATATCAAATATATTAAAATTACATGTCATCTTTAATACTTTTTCCTTGAAGAACTCCTACGGTAATATGTGAAGAGTGAATATCATTTTGTTGACTGAAGCCGCTAACACAAGCAAATGATGCTTCATTTGGGATATCTGAATAACATACACTAAATGAAGATAATAACCATCGAAGATCTCTATTCTTAGAAAATATACACTACTGAAGATAATCATTGTAATACTAACACTAAACAAAAGTTAGCGTTATACTAAATTTGATTGTTATTTTTTAAAAAAATAGTAGTAGAAAAACAAATGATAGGTTCAAATAGATTAAAATAAATGAGAGTGTAGCTCCATCGAAACTATTAGAGACCAGTTTATATCAAAAAATATATAAAACTTGGTATACTATTGTGCAATAAAAGAGCGAAGAAATACAAATAGTAGAGGCACCCATCCTCAAGTATTGTCTCAACCGCTACAATTAAAACTTAGCTAGAAAGAAAAATATGTTAAATATTTATAATTAGGAATATAAACATAAATCACTAAGAGTACTAAGCACGCTACTGCACGGCGCTTTTCATCCAACGTTACTGAAAGTGCAGCCAATACATTACCAATAGCAGCGCTAATTTTTAGAGGTATTATGAAATGTTGATCTTGTGTTGACATTTTTCTGCAAGTTGAAAGGTTAGCAAATTTGCTTTGGATCTCTAATTGATTTACTTAGGTTTATTATGTTATCTTTCATCTTTTCTATGAATTTATGCACACTAAAAATTTTTTCTTATATCTCTAGCTGTCCGAGTATAATTATTTAATGTCAATTTTCCGAGTTGGAACATTTTTCTCTGCATAAATTCTATTCCTATTGACTTCTGGCAGAGCTGTAGATAATGCCAAGCTGCTTCCCAAGTTTGAAGAGCAAGTTAACAAGGCAGCTGTCACACCCGTTGTGAGTGGTAGGTGCCACCACAACGAGATCATGTAACGGATCTCATGATCAAACGAGGCGACGGACTGCCTCGAACATATGTGTGCGCGGGAAGCACACATAGCAGCAAGTGACGGTCACGACATGTTTGGGTGGAGACCCAAACAGCCCAAAACCATCCTGCAGACCGAGCAGCAGGTCAAGATGGCTAAAGGGAGCTGCAGAAAGCTGCAGTTAAACTGCAGGGCAGCAGTTGAACTGCAGGAAGCAGTTGCTGAACTGCTGGGCAGCAGTTGGACTGCAGGGCAGCAGCGGAACAGCAGGAAGCAGTTGCCGAACTGCTGGGCAGCAGTTGAACTGCCGGAGGCAGTTGCTGAACTGCTGGACAGCAGTTGAACTGCAGGAGGCAGTTGCTGAACACAGGGCAGCAGTCGAATCTGCAGGAAGCAGTTGAGGAATTGCAAGGCAGCGGTTGAAACTGCAGGGAGAATATTGTGGAGCATGTTCTCCATGATCTCCAGCAGTTGCTCACAGCCAAACGTGTACTATAAATAGACTAGGGGGTCTATTGAGTTGAACACACACAGGTAGAGAGACTTGTAGTGTCACTCCGTGTTAAGAGTTGTATTTCCTTTTATGTGAGCAATAAAAGGGTGGCAAGATTGCTGTACTTCTCTTCTCCTCTATACTCTTGTGGGCTTGTGCGAGTTTGGCGGGCTGAGGTGAGCGAACCTTGGCGCCATCACGGGCAAAATTTCAGGGTAGAAATTCGCCGGTGTGACAAGTGGTATCAGAGCCCGGTTTGGTGAGAAACCGGTTCAGCGAAAGCCAAAGCCATGGTGACGCAAGTAGAGCTTCGGGATCGGTTGATTCGCATCGAGGAGATGCTGGGAAATCCTCCAACCGAAGATGCGGGCGGCATATGGGCGCGGTTGGCTTGGCAAGAGAGCCAGAATGCTGCTCTCAAGGAGGCCCTTGCGAGTGAGGTGAAAGATGCGGAGGAAAGGTATGCTGCGATCATGGACTCCATGAGATCAAGTCTAAAGTCCTTGGAGCAGGACTTGATGGTGGTGAAGAGAGCGGTGGCTAACTCCATTGTTGAAGGCGGAGCTCCTTCAAAGGTAAGAGTTCCGGAGCCCCATTCCTTTAATGGCTGCAGGAATGCAAAGGAGTTGGAGAACTTCTTATGGGATATGGAGCAGTACTTCAAGGCTGCTCACATTCCGGAACGGGAGAAAGTCACCATCACCAGCATGTACTTGAGTGGATATGCCAAATTATGGTGGCGTACCAGAGCATCGGAGAATGCTCAAGTTGGGAGAGCTCAGCTGGAGGATTGGGAGATCCTCAAGAAGGAACTAAAGGAGCAGTTCCTTCCGTGCAACACAGGGTGGATTGCGCGGGAATCCCTGAAGAAGCTGCGTCATTCGGGGACCATAAGGGAGTATGTGAGGGAATTCAACTCCCTCATGCTCGACATCAACAAAATGTCCGAGGAGGACAAGTTGTACAACTTTCTTTCTGGCTTGCAGCAGTGGGCTCAAGCTGAACTCCGACGGCAAGGAGTGAAGGATCTTTCTTCGGCCATTGCTTCTGCGGAAGGTTTGGTGGATTTCAAGCTGACGGCATCCACCAAAACGGCCATGGAAGGAAGGAAGATGGGGCGTGCACATAAGGATGGCAAGAAGCCCGAGGGAAAGGGCAAGAAGGTTGCGGAACCAAGCCAGTCCAAACTGCAGCCCACCAACAGAAAGCAGGGCTGTTTTATATGCAATGGTCCTCATCGGGCAAGGGAGTGTCCAAGGAGGGAAAAGCTATCTGCTCTAACTCTCAGGGAATCTGAGGATGAAGGACGTGGTGCGGCCACACCACGCATGAATCCATTGCAGCTACTCAACTCAATGACGACAGAACCAAGTAGCGGATGCACTGAGCAGAAAGGAAGTGCGATGCTACGTAACTGCGCTGTCCACAGTGCAGTCAACCCTGCTAGAGAGGGTTAAAGAACAAGCCAACGCGGACCCAGAATACGTCCAACTCAGAGGAGAGGTACGTGAAGGGGTAATTAAGCGTTATTGGCTTGAAGATAACTTGTTGTATGCTAGAGGCAACAGGTTGTACATCCCAAAGGCGGGAGGGCTGAGGCGTGAGCTGCTGCGAGAGACTCACGATCCTCAATGGGCAGGACATCCTGGAGGGCAAAGGATGATGGCACTCTTGTCCAGGTCATATTATTGGCCAAAAATGGGGGAAGACGTCGAGATGTACGTCAAGACTTGTCTTGTGTGCCAGCTTGACAAGACGGAGAGGAAGAAACAGGCAGGGCTGCTGCAACCCCTGCCTATTCCGGAGAAGCCGTGGCAGTCCATTTCCATGGACTTTGTTTCGGGCTTTCCCAAAGTAGATGGGATGAGCTCAGTGCTGGTCGTCGTCGATCGACTCTCGAAGTATGCGGTGTTCATACCGACACCACACGCATGTCCAGCAGAGGTAGCAGCTGGGCTGTTCTTCAAGAATGTGGTGAAGCACTTCGGTGTCCCGAAAGACATCGTGAGTGATCGAGATGCTCGATTCACGGGCAGGTTCTGGACAGCACTCTTCAACTCGATGGGTTCAGAGTTGAAGTTCTCTACGGCTAATCACCCGCAGACGGATGGCCAAACGGAGCGCATCAATGCCTTGGTGGAGGAATACTTAAGGCATTATGTGACGGCCAGCCAGCAAAATTGGTTGGAGCTGTTGGACACAGCCCAATTTTGCTATAACATCCACAGGTCGTCGGCTACAGGAATGAGTCCTGCAGAGCTTGTCATGGGACAGCAGCCTCTCACTCCTCTCGAGTTGGCTCAATCGACGGACCAAGGAAAGTGCCCTGCTGCATATCGCTTCGCCAAGGAGAAGGAGGAGCTGATAGAACAAGCTCGAGACAGCTTGCGCAAGGCAGCAAAACGCATGAAGAGGCATGCGGATGAACGAAGGCGTTCATTGGAATTCCAGGTTGGAGATATGGTGCTGCTGAAGCTCACTCCACAGATATGGAAGAAAATCAGCAGTAAAACCGTACATCGAGGATTGGTACCAAGATATGACGGCCCCTTCGAGGTGATGAAGAGAGTCGGGCAGGTTGCTTACCGGTTGAAGCTACCCGACAGGCTGAAGGTACACCCAACATTCCTTGTAAGTTTTCTCAAACCTTTCAACAGGGACTTGCTTGGAGATAGACAGCAAGTAAAGAGAGCTCCACCGGTAGTTCGGAAGCAGTTCGACAAGGAGGTCGAGAAGATCCTTGCACACCGGACTATGGGGCAAAGCAAGAAGAATCGACGGACTGATTTTCTTGTAAAGTGGAAAGGCGGCAGCGTGGCCGATGCTACGTGGGAGCGGGACTCTACACTATGGCAATTTGAGAAACAAATTAAGGAATACATGGACTCTACTCCGACGAGGACGTCGGACTCTCTTGGTGGGGGAGGTTTGTCACACCTGTTGTGAGTGGTAGGTGCCACCACAACGAGATCATGTAACGGATCTCATGATCAAACGAGGCGACGGACTGTCTCGAACATATGTGTGCGCGGGCAGCACACATAGCAGCAAGTGACGGTCACGACATGTTTGGATGGAGACCCAAACAGCCCAAAACCATCCTACAGACCGAGCAGCAGGTCAAGATGGCTAAAGGGAGCTGCAGAAAGCTGCAGTTGAACTGCAGGGCAGCAGTTGAACTGCAGGAAGCAGTTGCTGAACTGCTGGGCAGCAGTTGGACTGCAGGGCAGCAGCGGAACAGCAGGAAGCAGTTGCCGAACTGCTGGGCAGCAGTTGAACTGCAGGAGGCAGTTGCTGAACTGCTGGACAGCAGTTGAACTGCAGGAGGTAGTTGCTGAACTGCAGGACAGTAGTCGAATCTGCAGGAAGCAGTTGAGGAACTGCAAGGCAAGCGGTTGAAACTGCAGGGAGAATATTGTGGAGCATGTTCTCCATGATCTCCAGCAGTTGCTCACAGCCAAACGTGTACTATAAATAGACTAGGGGGTCTATTGAGTTGGACACACACAGGTAGAGAGACTTGTAATGTCACTCCGTGTTAAGAGTTGTATTTCCTTTTATGTGAGCAATAAAAGGGTGGCAAGATTGCTGTACTTCTCTTCTCCTCTATACTCTTGTGGGCTTGTGCGAGTTTGGCGGGCTGAGGTGGGCGAACCTTGGCGCCATCACGGGCAAAATTTCAGGGTAGAAATTCGCCGGTGTGACAAGTGGTATCAGAGCCCGGTTTGGTGAGAAACCGGTTCAGCGAAAGCCAAAGCCATGGTGACGCAAGTAGAGCTTCGGGATCGGTTGATTCGCATCGAGGAGATGCTGGGAAATCCTCCAACCGAAGATGCGGGCGGCATATGGGCGCGGTTGGCTTGGCAAGAGAGCCAGAATGCTGCTCTCAAGGAGGCCCTTGCGAGTGAGGTGAAAGATGCGAAGGAAAGGTATGCTGCGATCATGGACTCCATGAGATCAAGTCTAAAGTCCTTGGAGCAGGACTTGATGGTGGTGAAGAGAGCGGTGGCTAACTCCATTGCTGAAGGCGGAGCTCCTTCAAAGGTAAGAGTTCCGGAGCCCCATTCCTTTAATGGCTGTAGGAATGCAAAGGAGTTGGAGAACTTCTTATGGGATATGGAGCAGTACTTCAAGGCTGCTCACATTCCGGAACGGGAGAAAGTCACCATCACCAGCATGTACTTGAGTGGATATGCCAAATTATGGTGGCGTACCAGAGCATCGGAGAATGCTCAAGCTGGGAGAGCTCAGCTGGAGGATTGGGAGATCCTCAAGAAGGAACTAAAGGAGCAGTTCCTTCCGTGCAACACAGGGTGGATTGCGCGGGAATCCCTGAAGAAGCTGCGTCATTCGGGGACCATAAGGGAGTATGTGAGGGAATTCAGCTCCCTCATGCTCGACATCAACAACATGTCCGAGGAGGACAAGTTGTACAACTTTCTTTCTGGCTTGCAGCAGTGGGCTCAAGCTGAACTCCGACGGCAAGGAGTGAAGGATCTTTCTTCGGCCATTGCTTCTGCGGAAGGTTTGGTGGATTTCAAGCTGACGGCATCCACCAAAACGGCCATGGAAGGAAGGAAGATGGGGCGTGCACATAAGGATGGCAAGAAGCCCGAGGGAAAGGGCAAGAAGGTTGCGGAACCAAGCCAGTCCAAACTGCAGCCCACCAACAGAAAGCAGGGCTGTTTTATATGCAATGGTCCTCATCGGGCAAGGGAGTGTCCAAGGAGGGAAAAGTATCTGCTCTAACTCTCAGGGAATCTGAGGATGAAGGACGTGGTGCGGCCACACCACGCATGAATCCATTGCAGCTACTCAACTCAATGACGACAGAACCAAGTAGCGGATGCACTGAGCAGAAAGGAAGTGCGATGCTACGTAACTGCGCTGTCCACAGTGCAGTCAACCCTGCTAGAGAGGGTTAAAGAACAAGCCAACGCGGACCCAGAATACGTCCAACTCAGAGGAGAGGTACGTGAAGGGGTAATTAAGCGTTATTGGCTTGAAGATAACTTGTTGTATGCTAGAGGCAACAGGTTGTACATCCCAAAGGCGGGAGGGCTGAGGCGTGAGCTGCTGCGAGAGACTCACGATCCTCAATGGGCAGGACATCCTGGAGGGCAAAGGATGATGGCACTCTTGTCCAGGTCATATTATTGGCCAAAAATGGGGGAAGACGTCGAGATGTACGTCAAGACTTGTCTTGTGTGCCAGCTTGACAAGACGGAGAGGAAGAAACAGGCAGGGCTGCTGCAACCCCTGCCTATTCCGGAGAAGCCGTGGCAGTCCATTTCCATGGACTTTGTTTCGGGCTTTCCCAAAGTAGATGGGATGAGCTCAGTGCTGGTCGTCGTCGATCGACTCTCGAAGTATGCGGTGTTCATACCGACACCACACGCATGTCCAGCAGAGGTAGCAGCTGGGCTGTTCTTCAAGAATGTGGTGAAGCACTTCGGTGTCCCGAAAGACATCGTGAGTGATCGAGATGCTCGATTCACGGGCAGGTTCTGGACAGCACTCTTCAACTCGATGGGTTCAGAGTTGAAGTTCTCTACGGCTAATCACCCGCAGACGGATGGCCAAACGGAGCGCATCAATGCCTTGGTGGAGGAATACTTAAGGCATTATGTGACGGCCAGCCAGCAAAATTGGTTGGAGCTGTTGGACACAGCCCAATTTTGCTATAACATCCACAGGTCGTCGGCTACAGGAATGAGTCCTGCAGAGCTTGTCATGGGACAGCAGCCTCTCACTCCTCTCGAGTTGGCTCAATCGACGGACCAAGGAAAGTGCCCTGCTGCATATCGCTTCGCCAAGGAGAAGGAGGAGCTGATAGAACAAGCTCGAGACAGCTTGCGCAAGGCAGCAAAACGCATGAAGATGCATGCGGATGAACGAAGGCGTTCATTGGAATTCCAGGTTGGAGATATGGTGCTGCTGAAGCTCACTCCACAGATATGGAAGAAAATCAGCAGTAAAACCGTACATCGAGGGTTGGTACCAAGATATGACGGCCCCTTCGAGGTGATGAAGAGAGTCGGGCAGGTTGCTTACCGGTTGAAGCTACCCGACAGGCTGAAGGTACACCCAACATTCCATGTAAGTTTTCTCAAACCTTTCAACAGGGACTTGCTTGGAGATAGACAGCAAGTAAAGAGAGCTCCACCGGTAGTTCGGAAGCAGTTCGACAAGGAGGTCGAGAAGATCCTTGCACACCGGACTATGGGGCAAAGCAAGAAGAATCGACGGACTGATTTTCTTGTGAAGTGGAAAGGCGGCAGCGAGGCCGATGCTACGTGGGAGCGGGACTCTACACTATGGCAATTTGAGAAACAAATTAAGGAATACATGGACTCTACTCCGACGAGGACGTCGGACTCTCTTGGTGGGGGAGGTTTGTCACACCCGTTGTGAGTGGTAGGTGCCACCACAACGAGATCATGTAACGGATCTCATGATCAAACGAGGCGACGGACTGCCTCGAACATATGTGTGCGCGGGCAGCACACATAGCAGCAAGTGACGGTCACGACATGTTTGGATGGAGACCCAAACAGCCCAAAACCATCCTACAGACCGAGCAGCAGGTCAAGATGGCTAAAGGGAGCTGCAGAAAGCTGCAGTTGAACTGCAGGGCAGCAGTTGAACTGCAGGAAGCAGTTGCTGAACTGCTGGGCAGCAGTTGGACTGCAGGGCAGCAGCGGAACAGCAGGAAGCAGTTGCCGAACTGCTGGGCAGCAGTTGAACTGCAGGAGGCAGTTGCTGAACTGCTGGACAGCAGTTGAACTGCAGGAGGTAGTTGCTGAACTGCAGGACAGTAGTCGAATCTGCAGGAAGCAGTTGAGGAACTGCAAGGCAAGCGGTTGAAACTGCAGGGAGAATATTGTGGAGCATGTTCTCCATGATCTCCAGCAGTTGCTCACAGCCAAACGTGTACTATAAATAGACTAGGGGGTCTATTGAGTTGAACACACACAGGTAGAGAGACTTGTAGTGTCACTCCGTGTTAAGAGTTGTATTTCCTTTTATGTGAGCAATAAAAGGGTGGCAAGATTGCTGTACTTCTCTTCTCCTCTATACTCTTGTGGGCTTGTGCGAGTTTGGCGGGCTGAGGTGAGCGAACCTTGGCGCCATCACGGGCAAAATTTCAGGGTAGAAATTCGCCGGTGTGACAAGACTTGTAGTGTCACTCCGTGTTAAGAGTTGTATATCCTTTTATGTGAGCAATAAAAGGGTGGCAAGATTGCTGTACTTCTCTTCTCTTCTATACTCTTGTGGGCTTGTGCGAGTTTGGCGGGCTGAGGTGAGCGAACCTTGGCGCCATCACGGGCAAAATTTCAGGGTGGAAATTTGCCGGTGTGACAGCAGCCATGGCGAGATAAATAGGAGATAGGTTGATTCGGATGTTCTAATTTTCAATTCTGGACATTGGTGGACAGCAACCAAGCTTTTTGATATGTAAGTTTGTGTTCTTGATCTAATTTGTTCTTTCTTATAAATTGAGGTAATACTTCTCAGTGGATCGTCTCCAACCTGCGAGAAGTAACTAAACACTTGGACTATAATTTAGAAAATTTATAAATCTTGTCAGCCAAAGTTTTTTTAAGCAATTACATTAATCGATTTGTATCTAATGACAGATTTTGTTGGGAATGTTAACTCGATTCTTTTCGTGTATACAAGATCTTTTGGAAAGCTATTGCATTTTGACAACAGGTGCAATTGAATGGCAAATGATGGCTCTGAATGGCATATCCTATTTGTCCTCCATATACTTTGTTATTTGGGAAGCATTATTTGTCTATTTTTTGCCCTTTCAGATGGGTCAGTTGAAAAGGATTTTGTGTAAATTGCCGAGTAATAAGCAAATTCTATGATCTCGCGGTGCAAAGCAGGAAGCTTTATTTTGTCAAAGACAATTAGTGCAAATGTCTTTGATGAACATGTGAGCTACCCAAGGACGTGCAACTCTTTTAAGTCTTAAGGTGTTCTTTAGGGGTAGAAAAGTGTTAACACATATAATCAGGGATTATTGCTTCTATAATCTGGATTTGTATATTAAATTCACAATGCTATAACAACATAACAGCTATTGAAAGATCCTGTTCGTCAAGGGACGGTAGAATCTACTGAATGTCAACATTCAAAATCAAGCATTTTAAAATAGAAAAATGGTTGAGAGTCTATATTCTGCTAAATATCTAGCATGAAATGCTGCATAGTGTGTTAGTAAATTTTAAGCTGTTTACAGTTGGACTAGAAATCTGCATAAGTTGGTAGGTTTCTTTCTCTGTTAACCATCTGCATAAGTTCTTAAATTTCCCGGATCCAAAGTATACTTAATTTGACCAGTGTATTCAGTTGTAATATATTAATGAGGTAATATACTAATTCTTACCCTCTATCTTTAGTGGCTTACAAGTTAGCTAAGAAATGTCTGGAGGAAAAGCTTGTGGCCGACCAGCAGAAGAGCGGAAAGCTGGGCGCAAGAATCACCCTCATGTGCGGACTGTCATTTCTTCTTTCTGTTCCATCTTATGCTTCTAAATGTGTGTGCTCATACACATTCAACCAATGCTCAGAACTCTGAATATTTCTATGAAATATTTTTGCTAGGTTTTGTGGCAAAGCCTGACAGGCTACTGGATGGGTTAGTAAATCTAATGATATGCACTACAACAAAATTAATTTTTGATGGCGCTAAATATCCGACGTTAATATAGCACTGGACATCAATGGAGATTTGGTAGCGATAAGACTAGCGTCACCAATAATTTCTTATTTGTGACATTAATGTCTTAGCACTGCAAGTTTAATATTAGCACCGTCACTGACTATTGGCGGTGCTAGAATTACCGCTGCCAATAGACCTAGGGTTAAAAGACCTCGAGCTGCCTGTCTGTGCACACCGAATCGCACTCAATCGCCACCGCCGCTTGTGTCACGCGTGGAAGCCGCCTCTCAGCCAGCCGCTTGCTTGCCCCCGCCGGCTTGCTTCCCTCGCTCCCACCAGTCTCGTCCCTCTACTCTAGCCAGCCTCGTCCCCCGCTCCTGCACGCTGGCCTGCTCCCCTATCTCCCGTCGGCTTCCTCGCCCAGCTCCCGCTGGCCTGCTTCCCCCGCTCCCACCGGCCTCATCTCCCACTCTCGCATGCCGGCTTGCTCCCCCATCTCCCGCCGACTTCCTCGTCTGGCTCCCGCCAGCCTGCTTCCCCAGTTCCTACTGGCGTCATCCCCTTGCTTCCGTCCGCCTTGTCCCCCACTCCAGTGCGCCAGTCTGCTTCCCCATCTCCCCAGCCTGCTTTAGGGGTGAGAAAAAAACCAAAAAACCGGTATACCGAACTGAGAACCGTACCGGAAAACCGGTTCTCAAGTCAAATCGGTACGGCTCCGGTTCTTAGATTTAATAGAACTGAAAAATCGGTTCCGGTTCCGGTTCTACATTATCTGAAAAACCGGTGAACCAGAACCGTACCGATTTTACCCCTATATATATATCTTACCAAACCCTAATCCTAATTTCTGCGCTGCCTCGCCCTCGCCCTCGCAGCGACGCCGCCTCGCCTTCGCACTCGCCCCTGCGCTCGCAGTGACGCCACCTCGCCCTCGCCCTCGCCCCCGAGCTAGCCGCAACGCCGCCTCGCCCTTGCCCTCGCTGGTCGTCGCCAGGCCCGTCACTTGCTCCGATCTCGTCGCCACTTGCTCCAATTTCTCCTCCGTCCATCGCCAGAGCAGCGACGTACTTCAGTATACTGGTTTTAGAACCGGTTTAGAACCGGAACCGAAAAAACCGGTTCTTTACCTAAATCGGTACGGTTCCGGTTCTCAATTTTTCGAGAAACGAAATCCGGTTCCGGCTCTAAAATGAGCAAAATCGATACGGTAAACCGGTTTTGCTCACCCCTAGCCTGCTTCCCCCGCTCCCACTGGCCTCATCCCCCCGTTTCCACCGGCCTTGTTCCCCCACTTTACCATACAGAGTAAGATGAATGAAAGTACATTGTGCTAGTTTTAATTTCAGGCAGCTCTTGAATGTCTACAGAATAATTAGACTTAAACCCGATGCATCATAAGACTGATACTATATCATCTTTGCTGGTCATGACTTTACAAAAATGTCTATGATCTTTGTGTGACAAATTAAGTATGCTCTGTATATCCACACTGAACATTTTTTCTAAAAAAGAACCACGCATTATTACAGCAATAAAAAAGGTCAATGAACATTATTTATGTAAGACCCCTTATGGAAGTCATTCCCTAGAGAGGTACAAAGTCATCACCTAGGAACATATACCCATCATGATTTGCTTCACTGGTGATGCAATGACCAATAATATTCTTGATGATTCCTTGATTTGCCAACTGTGAAGAGAGGCTGACCTTAGCACTACTGAGTATATTTGTTAATAAGTTCATTTAACATTTGGTGGTATTCTCATAGATATATTCTTGTATGACATATATAGTGTTTGGTTAATAAATGCATTGTTTGCTTAGGAAAGAAACTATCTAATGTGTTTATGAGGTATATAATATCAAAAAGTGTGCTTAGTTCAAAGGATGTTTCCGTCTCCCCTTTGTTTCAAGGCCTTTCTATTTTATCTTTTAGCAACGAAGTAAATCTTACACTGTAGGTTGTATGCACCAGGTATTAGTATGAGGAATATACAAATTTTTAAGCCATGAACAAGAGTTGGATCAAGATAAAAAAATTGAGTAGATGCCAGATATATTAATGGAGTAAATACTTTTTTCGACTATACATAAAAGAGTAAGAGGTTAGATCAGAGAATACGATGCTCATGTATTAATTATATGAATATGGACAATCAGACAAGACATGAGGTGTATGAATATGTTAGTGTAAGAAAATGGAATGTGCATTATACAAATTAGACATTTCATGATGAAAAGTCGTGGTATTTAAACAAGTCGAATATACCAGAATAGTCAATTAATGTGACAACAGTTGACAATGCGGCGGATGATATCGAAGGATTGATCCATAATACATTTGGTGGTGCTGCATTTGATTACAATACCCTTATTCATGAGAATAATATGACTACTAAAGGTTATGATCAAGATGCTCAGAAGCTCTATAAAATTCTTGATGGCTTTAACATTGAATTGTATCCAGGTTGTAAAAATCTTTATTCTTATCGTCATTATGTGTTGTTAACTGTGAAGTCCAAGTGTCGATGGAGCACATTTTTGGTTTATGAGCACGAGTGGTTAGGATGGGATTTGTTAACTTTTGTTTGCAAAAATATTATTGCTTGTACAAATTTTAAACTTTTGTTTGTATCCTAATAGATCTATTCAAGGAGATCATCTGTGAGCCAACGACCGAGATCACAATAGACGGATAGGAGCATGAAGGGGAGATATTGTTTTTTCTTTCTGGATGGATATTATTATTTTTTTCCTGTAAAAATATGAATTATTCTCTTTTTGGATGGATTATCTAGTACTTATAACTTTAGAGATTGTATTTTTATTTTCTAAGTTATATTGTCTAGTACTTATACTGTTAGAACCAAATTTATCTAGTTGGAATGTTTATAAGATTTTAATATAAATAAGTATACAAAAAATTTGTATCTGTAAAATGACACTTTGGCGGCACTATAAAAATACCGCTAAAATGTGGGACTCACAATAGGTAGCGCTAAAATTAGCGCCGCCTTGCGAAGCACCAAATTAGCTTTGTATTTTGGCGGCGCTCAATCTGCTAAAAGATTTTTGGTAGTGCTAAATATATTTAACGGCGATGCTAAATTAACACCGTGATTTATTTTTAGGAGCATTAGTTTAGCACCACGAATATTCATAACCCTAGTTTTAGCGAATGCTTAGATAGCGTCTCAAATTAGCACAATTAGTGGTTTTTTTTGCAATAATTTTAGTTATAGGGGTGCTAATTGAGCATCGGGAATGTCTCAAAATGTTGTAGTGATAGCAATATATTATTCTTGGGAAGTCGGGTGTAAGTCCAGATTCTTTCACTCTCTTTTCCCTGTTATCACTCTAAATTTTTTTACTTAACAATAGTTCAACTGAATCAGAGCTAAACTTGGGATTTCTTATTATTTACTTTATCCATTGTATTGTTTGGCATAAAATTAAATCTTAATATTTTTAAGTGTCAGCAGATACTTTTTTATCATAATATACCATTATGTTTAATGCTTTGGTTTGAAACCATTGGTAGGCTCATCGAGTAGCCATTGTTCTTAATCTGTTAGTACGTTTGTCATCCAGTCTCTTTGAGGCTGCTATCTATTAATACATTTGGCCTTTGACCATTGGCTTAAGACAACATTGAAAACTTCAAGTTACGGTCTCACCATAGATATATGTGTTTATGATATCTTTATCACTTATGAAATGATTTTGGTTAGAAATTCGCAAATGCTTTGATGCCAAAAGGCTTTTGCTTATTTCTTTGTTGCTATTTTGGAAATTAACTGATAGGCTCTACTTCTCTTTTGAGGGCAATATATGTCTCCATATGATGATAATAAGGGACCTTCAATTATAGGGTGGAGAGTTCAATGTTGAGAATTTTCCCTTTAGTCTGTAGTTCTCCATCCCATATTTGGTAATCCAGCTAGTTTTGGTGGGCAACCACCTATGCAAATAATCTGTGAAAGTTATGCTATGAATTTACCTAATAAAACTTTTCTGTTAAGAATCTTATCTATTTAGAAGCATTTTCTTCTATTTTGTTCCAGGCCAACATTTCCAGAACAAATCATTACTTTCATGTATGGATCTTGCTGGTCCCACACATCGCACTTCTTGCTGAAGATACAAAGGCATGCGAGATGCGGTTCAAGCATTGACATGAATGCTCAATATAAGACACAGTAAGAAGCATCACGATAGGCAGTTTGCAGCAACGGCTGTAGACAGCAAAATTTTAGCCTTCAAACCATCAAAATTCAATTTCGAAACATAACAGAGAGGACGCCACTGACAGTTTGTTAGATTTACTAGATATTTGAGGTGTTTTAATTTTAAGTTGTTGATACATGCGCAGCTGATGCAATTGTGATTTGAATTCTGATTTCAATAATATCAGTTCTTTTTTTGCAATCAAATCTCTCGTCAATTATCATTTAACAAAGAAAGATAATTGGTTATATTTTTGTATACTAACAACGGTCATAACATATATTTATCGTATACCAATAGTGGTTATTGTAGCGCTACTACTATAACACAGTTAATGTAGTGGTGTTAATAATTAGCGTCGCTAATGTCTCACAATGCTATCTAAGGCGCCACTTTATTAGTACCACTGATAGCTTTTTAACACTAATTTGAGTTACAATACACTAAATTAGTTCCGGAAATACCAGTAATTGTTGTAGCGAAGGCCATGAATTCAAAATATAAAAGTCATTGATATTATTTGCTTGCTAATCTTCTACTTGCTCTCAATCGCTCTCAAGTAATTCCGATTTTCTCCCAATCAACTTGATTCAAAGGTCATTCAAATTATTAAAAAGTGAAGCAAATATTATCATGAAGATGACGATAATATGTAATTTTTTTTATTTCTAGCAATTTGAAAATCAAGATTAATTGAGAACCTTTCGAACATAAAATGTGAACAAATTGAATTACATAATGGATATAAATGTAATAACGTAGAGATTACTTCAAAGACCTACATAAAGTACTCCAACAATTCTATCAATGGTAATAACTTTCAAATATTACATAAATGAGCTCATAAATAACAAAAAAATCGATAACCCTCATGCATAATTCAAAAAAAGTAAATAATATAAATTTAAGTCCAAAATAAATTATACAAACAATTTTTTTAATTTTTTGAATTCATCTACCATGAACCTAAAGTTTCAAAAACTATGAAAAAAAATCAAGCTCAAAATCTCAAATACAACATGATTGATACTTTTCGGCATTATAAATTCAAAACTTTATATTTTAGATAGAAATTAACATATACCTTGATGGGATTGAAGGAACAAGACTTTGGACTCACGAAAAGCAGCAGTACAAAAGGAGTCCAACGAGAGAGCGTGTAGCATCGGAAGAGGTCAGTAAGAGAAGAAGAAATTAAATTTAAGTCTAATTTGGGATAATATTTTAATTAGAAAAAATAAAATTTGGATTTGATTTACATATTCAATCGTCCGAATAGTAAGTTTAGACATCCGCATGTAGTAAAAAAAGAATAGACTAACTTTATTTGTTAATGTTCGGATGCTTAAACATAACACAATAATAACACTTTTGTAAAAGTATTGTCAGAGATTTGATTATCTGAATAGTAAATTTCGAATGTCAAACATAACAGATAAAAGCAAACTCATCCTCCGTCTATTATATTTGGATTTATCTCGCATAATCAAAGTTAGAAGAATATAAGCTTTTGTAAAGGAGCAGGGAAAATCGATCAGGACAGGTGGGGGTGAAGCATCTTTCATTTTTTTTGTTAAAAACAATGAACAAGTACATTCAACCCATTTCTATTTGGTTAACCACATTATTTTCTCACATATCTTCCTTCCATCCTCAGGCCCGTGGCACGGTGTAACCTGAAAACAAACCAATTTCACATTTTAACAATCATAATAAAACAAATAAATAACTGAAATAAATGAAATTTAATATATATTCTTACTTCCGCATTTGCTTCCGTGAGCGAAAGGCTTCCCACACTTGGCCGCAACGTGGACCACCTTCTGCATGCTGATGGACTTCTCCACCCCCTTGTCCACGTGGCTGCAGAAGCACGGGATGTCCGCCGCCCGCACGGTGTCGCAGCAATCCTTCGACGGGTCCGTCGGCGGTCCGGGGATCTGCACGAAATCCTTGCACGTCGCCGTCAGCTTCGGTAGGGAGCCGCCGCAGTCGTCGTCCGCCGCTGCCCGGTGGACACAGGCGAGCAGCGCCGCCACGGCGAAAAGGGCGACGAGGAAGACGTTGAGGCGTACCATCTTCTTTTTCTACGATTTCTTCTGCTTCTTCTTCTTTATCTTGGTGTTTGATATGATTTGCAGCGAGCTGAATGGATTTTATAGGCAGAGGAGCGCGAGGTCCATGGCCGTGGCAGCACGTAGGTTCATGAACCTTGCATGAAACCAATTAGGATTAACCACGTGGCTTCACCTGAATGGCTGCACGCCACGTCATTTACGTATGTTTCCGGGTTCAGATTTGGTGTTGTATGACGATGTGATCAGCGCAATGAACCCATTGGGAAAAATCAAGCATCTTCTCTCAATCCTTCACTTGGGTAAACCGAAAAAATCTCAATTCTATTTCACACACTTATTTAAGATAAAAAAATCTTGATTTTAAATCATATATCTATTTAAGACACAAAAATTTTAATTACATTTCACAAATCTAACCGAAAAATAAAGACCTTTTCTATATATCACACACTTATCCGAAATACAATGACCTTGATTTTAAATTACATATCTATTCGAAACGCAAAAATCTCAATTCTAGATTATGCATCTATTAGAGAAATAAATACTTCAACTCTAGGTCGTAACTACCTGTGTCACAAAAATCTAGACTTTAGGTCATGTATTTTCATAAAACACAAAGACTTGGTTCTAGATCACATATTTATCCTAAGTATAAAGATTTGGCTATAGGTCATGCACCGACCCGAGAGACAAAGAGCTGGCTCTAGGTTACACGCTTGTCTGAGGGGTAAAAATTGCTTGGTAACAAGTTATGAGCTTAGCTAAGTAGAAGATTGGCTCAAGCTATAGACTTGATTGAAAGAATACTTGATTATAGGTTACAAAACTAATTCCGGAGCAAAAATAGCTCGGTGACAAGTTACGCACTTGACTAAGTAAAAGACTGGTTCAAGTTATAGACTTAGTCGAAAATTTGTTTCAGTTATAAGTTTTGTGCTTAACCAACTTGTAATTCGATTACAAGTTTAATAATATCTCATGATTAGACTAAATTTTTCTCAAATCTCAAAAAGAAACCGGAAGATAAAGGTCTAATCAACTTACTAATTTCAATTGCTGAGCCACGAGCATTTGCTGTTGAAAATATTAGTCTTATGACCTTATAGACTATTATTGATTTGTTTTTTAGATAAGTTTGTTTGTGCAATTCGGGTCAGACAGTTTGGAAATATAGTAAGTGGCTCTAATTTTAACTGTCTGATTGATATTTATATGATAATGGATGACAACATAGACAGAACCAAATATTATATGTGTGTGCTCATTTGGGTATTCCGTGATGGGTCGAAACGTTTTATAGTATATCCAACATCTGTTCTCACCTTGGGGTTGTCTGGTTGGAGAAGGATAAATTGTTTTGTTTGAATTATTTGATTTGGATCTTTTTGTAAATAGTTGGCCTTAATTGTAATTACAAAACTTTGATTTGTACTTATAATGAACTTCGAGGGTCTATTTGTAAGAAGTAAATAAATAAGTAAGCTCACAAATGGTGAATTCGATTTTGAGAGAATTCAATTGTGAATTGAATTTTCGACAGAGAAGCGCAGAGAACAGAGTTCATCATTCTCAGCTCTGTGAATTTTTTCTCCTCTTCGACTCTTCCCCATCATAAAGTGGTAAAGACCTAGGGTGGATCTGCTGGAGTTTGCATATTAAAATTTCAAAATTTTGTTTCAGGTTCTGAGGTATGTAAATCAGTTTTATTACATTTTGAATTTAATTTTCTCACGAATCTTACGTCAAAATAAAAAATTAAAGCCCATAGAAAATTAGAAGTATTATTAGTGCAATTTAACTCTCAAACTAGTTCATTCATAGTTCCATAAGTCAATTTGAAACTTGATCTAGGATCAGTTGTATCTTAATGAAATAGCTTGGAAAAAATCTCATCGATATATGAAAAGTTTAGAGAGTTGCCTCAGGACTAGGAAAACTAATAACGAGTTGAATTCCATAAAAATTATATCCTAAGCTATTATATAAAAAGATTACCATTTCAAAACTCAAATATTTTATTTATTATAAACTACAGACTCATTGGGAGAATGTGGACAATTAAGAGTTTAATTAGCCGTACCGTTGTGCGAAGTGTCATGGTTCTCTCCCATATTCGTTTACAATTTTGACAAAACAAGGGGTGCTATATGCGAAAATGCCATTTCACACAAATAGTTGAAGTCTGGCTTGGATCTGAAGCTTCAGCTGCTTCCACATCCCCACCGGCAAGTTACTGCAATGCGCTCATGCAGGCAGCATGCATCTCTCTCTCTCTCTCTCTCTTTTTCTCTCCACGACTCTACATAAGCAGCCCAATTCTTTCTCCAAAACATCATCAGACAACTACTTTCCTGCTTAGCACTCACAGCCGAAGAGAAGAAGAAGAGGAAGATGGCTCTCCTCCGCCTCGTCTACGTCCTCCTCCTCATTGTCGCCGTGATGAGCCAAAGCCAGAACGACTGCGGCCTGGGCCAGCTGAAAAAATACTGCGGGAAGTACGTGCAGGTCTCCGGGCCCCAGCTGGAGCCATCCAATGAATGCTGCAATGCCGTCCAGTCGGCAAACATTCCTTGCATCTGCTCCCACATCGATGCTGGGACGCTGAAGAATGTCAGCATGAAGAAGGCGGCCTACGTCTTAATGAAGTGCGGCAAGCCTCTGGCTCCTGGAACCAAATGCGGCAGTAACATTCTTTTCTTTCTCTCCGTGTTCAATTCGGTGACTATTTTTTTCAGATGTTCATTTTTTTCTAATGGCGTTTTCAGATTACATTGCTCATATGGCGTGAGCTCGGAAGCTGGGGAGGCTGGATGGAAGAGAATACGAAGATATAACTGATGTAATACGTACTGAATAAGATGGCTTCGGATGCATTCTACGAATTGCATGTAGCAATATGATTATATTAAAGCCATCAATAAAATAAATTTCCAATTCACAAACTTTGTCCCCGCTTTCAATTTCTCATAAATTGAAGTTGCAACACGGCTGAAAGAAATTGAAGCATTTAACCAGGAAAATTCTAAAGAGAAGCTGCATTTATAGATCTTTTTCTAAATGAAATAACTTATCATCCTCGCCGATTGCTGGCACATCCCCTATATAACTGCGCTTACGCATGTTGCACCGCCACCAGTACCCAAGTTGCACGTTACCTCTCTCTTTCCGTGAATATAAAAACGCTCATTCTTTCTCCAAAACTTCACAGTCCAAGAGAAGAAGAAGAAGAAGAAGATGGCCCTGCTCCGACGCTTCTGCGTCCTCCTCCTCCTTGTCGCTGCAACGAGCCAAAGCCAGAAGGGCTGTGGCCTGAGCAATCTGACACAATTCTGCAGGAAGTATGTTCCAGTCAAGGAGCGCTGCAACCCATCAAGGCAGCAGACATTCCTTGCTTCTGTGCCAACCTCGACCTGTAGAACTCGAAGAAGTTCAGCATGCAAAAGGCGGTGTACGTTGCGGAGGCCTCTGGCTCATGGAACCAAATGCGGCCGTAATTTCTTCTTTTTCTCGTTGTTTTCAATTCTATGGCTGTTTTTTTTCTCAGATGTTTTATATTTTGTCTAATGGCATTTTACTTTTTTGGTGTGAAATTGGTTTGGTTTCAGCTTACATTGCTCATATGGCATGAGCTTGGAGGCCGGAGAGGCTGCGTGCAAGAAAATATGAAGATATAATTGATGCGAGAATGAATTGGATGAAATGGCTCCTGATGTATTACAAATGGTGCTGGTTTGTTGTGTGAGTTGCATTTATCAATATGATTATATTTAAGTGGAATAAACTAAATTTTCATTTATCAATATGGTTAAACAAGGATAATATTTTCTGAAAATAAAACAGTAAGTTCTTCATGCCTAGAAATCTGTTGGAACATAAACTTTACTTTTTCAATTTACTCAGAAGAGATAAATTTAAAAAAATATAACTCATTCACTTTTTAGTGGATTGGAAAATAAGTTTGAAAAATTTAGTTTCTGCAGTACGAATCGTAATTTTCCAGAGGAAGTTAATATCAATTGAATGAAACAGTATTAAATAGTTTTAGAATTTGAAAAAATAGATATTAGTTCATTGTATGTTTTTTAGTTTTAATTAAAAATGCATGTATTCATCTAGATTTGAAGTAGAATAAATAGTTATTACATCAAGATATTTTGTAATGACCACCAAAATAATCTTTAAAAATTATAAATTCAAATTATATATAAAAATTAATTCTAACTCCTCTCCAATTTATTGTTTGTTTGAGTGTTGTGTGAGTGTTGAATAACTTCCAACAATATTGACACAATTTTATTCAAATTAATCTTAAAAGAAATGGACCTAAGGTCTTTTTTAATAATTAAAATAGAACCCTAAAAGCTAAAACATAAAACTTTCTTTCACGCAATCCCACATTCAATAGAAAAAATCTCTAATAGTATATGTCTATCAAACTCAAACTCATCAGTTCATGTAAACATGGCTTCTCTGCTAGACTGCAGCCCTACCCGCAAGGCAACCAACTCACGCATGCAGCGCCGTCTCAATTCTAGATAAACATCCTCCTCCTCCATACAAAAACATCCACCAGAACAAACACTCACGATTGAAGAAAAGAGAAGAAGAATGCCGCTGTCTGCGTGAGGATGAGTTTGTTTCATGACATTTGAAATTTACTATTTGGATAATCAAATCTCTGACAATACCAATACAAAAGTATCATTATTGTGTTAAAGTTTGAGCATCCGAATAATAACAAATAAAATAAATCTATCCTCTTCTATGTTTCATTGTCCAAATTTACCAAATATGTAAATTAAATTCAAATTTTATTTTTTAAAATTAAAATATAATTTCAAATTAAACTTAGATCTGATTTTTTTTTCTCCTTTTGCCGGTCCCTTCTGGCGTTTTTTGCTCTTTCGCTTGACTCCTTTTGTACTATTGTTTTCTATGAATTCAAAGTCTTGTTTCTTCACTATTAATTTCTATCTAAAACATAAAATTTTGAATTTGTGATATTGAAAAGTATCAAGATTTTGAGTTTGATTTTTTCATAGTTTTTGAAACTTTAGGTTGATAACCTAATGGTGGATGAATTTGAAAAATTAAGAAATATATTTGTATAATTTATTTGGGACTTAAATTTGGATTATTTATTTTTTTTTGAATTATGCATGAGAGTTATCATTTTTTTATTATTTATGAGCTAATTTATGTAATATTTAAAAGTTATTATCATTATCAGAATTGTGGAAGAACTTTATGCAGGTGTTTGAAGTAATCTCTACATTATTATATTTATATCCATTATGTAACTCAATTTGTTCACATTTTATGTTCACATGGTTTTCAATTAATCTTGATTTTCAATTAATAAAAGTCAAAAAATCACATACTATCATCATCTTCATGATAATATTTGCTTCCCTTTTTAATAATTTGAATGTAACACCTTTGAATTCAGATGATTGGGAGAAAATCAAAATTACTTGAGAGTGATTGAGAGCAAGTAGAAGATTATTAGCAAGAAAATAATATTAATCACTATTATATTTTGAATTCATGGTCTTTACTACAATAATTACAGGTATTTTTGATACTAATTTAGCACTATTATAGCTAAAATTAGCATTAAAAGGTCATTAGCGGTGCTAATAAAATGTCACATTAGATAACATTGCGAGACATTAGCGGTGGAGAAGAAGTTTTGATGTGTGCTATTGTCCCGCTCCCCTTTGTTGGACCACATGTCGTTTGACTAAGATTGACTCGATCTCTGACAGATATTGATAGTAGCATCCGATGGGATGTAAAAGAGAATAAGAGAAGTTCGAAATTTTTCCAATAGCTTTCGAGTTTCGACAATAATTTCCTAATTTGAAGTATTTTCATTAGCCAATAAGACATCGACGATAACTTTGTGATTCGAAGTATTTTTGTTAACCAATAAGGCGTCGGTGATAACTTTATTTGGGTTGGAGTATTTCTATTGGCTAGTAAGGTGTTGGCCATAACTCCGTGATTTGAAGTATTTTCATTAGTTAATAAGGCATTGACGATAATTTTTTTTATTTTTGAAGTATTTTTATACCCGATAAATCATAGATAGTAATTTCATTTGGTTTAGTAGCATTACCAACTACTTATAGGGTTGGATATAGTTTTAAAAATTGCATCGTTAACTGATTTTGGAGTTGACTAGCTTGAGAGACGCATCGTCAACTACTTCTAGGGTTGACTAGCTTAAAAGAGGTACGTCATCAACGGCTTCTAGGGTTGACTAATTTGAAGGACACATAATCAACTGCTTTTGAGAGTTGATTAGTTTGAAATGACACATCATCAAGGACTTCTAGAGTTGACTAGTTTCGAAGTATGACCAACGATTTTGAGGATATTAATAATAAACTTCTTTGATTTAATATCATTACCAATTATTTAGGGTGTTGGGTATAGTTTTGAAGTGTGACCAATAGCTTGGAGTATGTCAATGATTAATTTTTTTGATTTGATAGTATTACCAACTACTTACGAGTTTAGGTATAATTTTGGATTATTGTCAAAGGCTTTTGTAGCATACTTGCCAAGACTCGGTTTGACCTTATTTACTTATAGTCGAACTAATTCTGGTTTAGGTCAAGGTGATAACATCATCCTTTGTTTATAATCTTGGAGTATTACTAAAGGTTCGACACACCCAATGGGACTCGTTTCAACCCTATTTAGTTTCGTCTAGACTAATATAGTTCGGGTTCGGGTTTGATTTCATTTATCTTGAGTTAAGTTTGAACTTATATTGGACTTTTATCAAGTTCTAGCTTGATGGATTTTGGTTCAAGTTCAAGTTAATTTAGTTTAACTTGAATTATGTTTAGGTCAGCCTAATTTGGTTCTAGTTTAATTTTGAGTTTGTACTTTTAATTTGGACTTGATTTAACCCAATTAGAGTTTGATTTAAGCTTAATTCTATCTAGATTGGATTTGGTTTGAACTCAACTTGATTTTAAGTTAACTCATCTTGAGTCTACTCAGCGTTGAATATGAGTTTATTTGATTTAGGTTAATTCAATTTAAGTTTTAGTCCATTTGTTTGGTTAATTTAGGTACATTTGAGGTAACTTGGCCTTTTTCCATTTTTTTTGGCTGGGTTCAATTTCAATGCGATAGAGTTACTTCATATTAGACATTTTGGTTTGAGGATCCTTGGTTGTTTATGATAATTTTAGATGGACCCATAACTCGGCCTTACATGTGCAAGCTCGAGAGTTGACGTAGTTCTTGAGCTTGAAAGCTGGCTTAGGGGTGTAATCCCGAGGGTTAATTAGGTGCGAGTTTAAAGACTGGTTTAGATGTGTATTTGAGGAGATTTTTGTCATAATCAAATTTGATTAAAATATAATTAAACTTGAAACTTGTATGTACTAAATTATGACCCAAATGTAGGTCTCAGTTATACTTAAATCGCATTCGAGTTTGACCAAAAATTAAACTTAATTTGAACTTAAATCATTAGAAAATTTGGATTCAAACTAAGTTTAATCTAAATGGGCTGATTGAGTTGAATTTTGGGACGAAAATTGGGCCCAAAATTCATCTAAAACTTGGGTCAAAGTGACAAAATATAAGAATTTTATAAATGGGTCCTTGCATTGAATAAATCTTTATAAATAGTTTCTTGGCTGGATTTTTCTTACAAATAAATCTCTAAAATAAGAATTTTATCAAAAAATTTAATAAAATTCTAAAATTATCAATTAACCATGTTAAAATTTAGGGTAAATAAATTCCTCAAAAGATCGATAATTATAATTTGGTCTGTATGAAATTCAAGATTTGTGAATAAACCCCTCCAAAATTTTCTATTTACAAATAAACTCCTCCAAAATTCTCTATTTACAAATAAATTCTTTCAAAATTTTGTATTTAGCCCCTAGAATTTTAACTATTTATAAATAATTCTCTCAAGAATTTTTATTTACAAATAACTTCAAATTTTATTCAAAAAGGGACCCTGGAAGTTTCAAACCTTATAAACAAGTCTTTTTTGCCGAAAAAATCCCCTAAAAATCATAAAATTATAATTTAGTCTAATTTTTTAAAAAAAATTATCAATAGTCCATTTATAATTTCAGTATGTAGGATAAGTACAAACAGTCAAATTTTATCATCCACAACAAACAGGCTTATCTATGTCTCTTTATAAGTTTATCCAAATTATAAATAAGTATATTCATATTCGTCTACATTCATGTGATAAATATTTCTATATCTGTCTACATCCACATCCATTATTCAAAATTCAAAATTAAAAAAAATTCATTTTCAGTCCATTTCAGAGAGGGAAAAAATAGAGAGATCAAAAAAGAATAGGAGAACATTGAAAAGCCATCATCAAAAAAGACTAAAGATGTGAAGTTTCAAACTTAACTTCATTTTTTTTTCCTCTTCCTATTCTCCTCCTCATCTGTAGGACTGCCAAGTTGCTCGCTCCTCCAAACAGCCAGGCATGGTCAAGCCCCTCTCAAAGCCGCACCTTACCCGCTGCTCTGCCACCTTGCCCATGTCAATATTGCAGCCCACCTTGCCCATTGCCGCCCCTTCCTCCCTCTAGTAAGACCACCCGCTCCACCCATGGACCGCCGTCAGCCATGTCGTGCTGTTGCTGACCAGTGCTTGCTAAAACCCTAACTGCGCTAAAGCACTAGCCTCGCTAGAGGTTGGGAGATCTCTATCTCGCCGTTCTCGCTTCTCTATCTCCTCTCCTTTGACTCACCAAAAGAAGCCACCACCGGCTTCGCCGCCCTCCTCTACACATCAACCTCGCTTCATCGCCAAGCTGCTCGAGCCATCTTTTGCATCACCACCAATCGTAGCCGAATTCGTCCAGATCTAGCCAAATCCAGCCTCAAAAGAAGGGGCAGACATGCCCCTCGGCCTCGTCGCCGGAGGAGAGATGCCGGATCAGACTGAGAAGGAGATTGGACCTGCTCGGGCTCGGGGAAGCGTTGCAAAAAGGAGGGGGGGTGGGGTGGGGGGGAGCAGAGGTTGAAGAAGGAGTGTATAAAAAATATTTAACAAAAACTTGTTAAGTAGCTGAAAAAAATCCGGCCAAAATAAAAAAAAAGATTTTGGGTTTGAGTGAGAAGAAGAAAGTAAAATAAAAAAATTAAAAAAAGAGAAAAATTCAACAAAAATAATAAAAAGAAAGGAGTTTTCAACATCGCGGTCATCGACTACCCTTAATGATGAAGACGATGAACTCATGACCTCACTGCAGTTACTCGTGACCCCTCGAAAATGGTGACAAAGATAGCGGACTTTCAACATTACCTGTAGCCACCCACGACCCCTCAAAAATGGTGAATCTCTATTACCACTAGTCAACCTTCGGGCTCTCACCCAGCCAACCTTTGGACTTGCACTCAGCCACACTTTGGGTTCATCCAAACCAGCCTTCAGATTCACATGTAATTAGTCTTCAGACTTACACTTAACCAGCCTTCCGGCTCAGACCAAACCAGCCTTTAGGCTCACACTTAGCTAGCCTTCGAGCTCTCATCCAAGTCAGCTTTTGGGCTCATACTCAGTCGGCCTTCGGACTCACACATAGCTAGCTTCTGTCTAGTATCCAAACTAGTCTTTAGGCTCGTACTCAGTCAGCTTTCACGCTTGCATCTCAGCTAGCCTTTGGGTTTGCACTCAGCCAATATTTGAGATCACACTTAACTAGCCTTTGGGTTCTCACTTATCCAACTTTCAAGCTCACATCTCAGCTAGCCTTGGGGCTTGGAGCCAACCCAAACTTCAGGCTTGCAACCAGCCTTCGAGCTCCCACCTTAGCCAGCTTTTGGGTTAGCATCTAAGTTAGTCTTTGAACTTATATCCAGCTAGCCCTCGAACTCATACTAAGCCAACTTTTGATCTTGCAAACTAAGCCAATCTTTGGATTTGCACATTTAAAATTGGGTTACAGGTTCATGTAAAATCATCATAAATAGGCATGGACACTTAAATCAAATTGATTAATGTGAAGTAACTCAATCACAACAAATGGACAAAGGCCAAACTAATCCAAATAGGCCTAAATTGGTCGAACAAATAGACCAAAATTCAAATTAAACTAAACTAAAAAAAATTCAAATTGAGTTAACCAAATAAGCTCATATTCAACCCTAATGAGACTTGAAATGGGCTAATTTTAAAATTAAATTGAGTTCAAGTCAAATCTAATCTAAATTGAACTAAGTTCAAATCAAATCCTAATTGGGTTAAATCAAGTCCAAACTAAAATAACAAACTCAAAGTCAAACCAAAATCAAGTTAGGCTGAGTTTGAACTAAAATTAAATTGAACTAAATTAACTTGAACTAAAGCCAAAGTCCATCAAGATGCAAACCTGAGTTTGATAAAGGTTTAACACATATCAAATTTGACTCAAGCTAAATAAAATCAAATCATACCCAAACTAAATAGAGTCAAATCGAGTCTCACTGGGTATGTTAAACCCTTGGCAATACCCCCAGGTCATGAACAACAGGTGATATTACCATACTAACTTGAACCAGAATTAATTCAAATAGAACTAAATAAAGTTAAACTGAATCTCGCTGGGTGTGCTACAAAAGCCTTTAGCAATACTTCAAGCTATATCTAACTCTATAAGTCATTGGTAATGCTATTAAACTAAAAAAGTTGATTACCAACACACTTAAAGTCGTTGGTCATACTTCAAACCTAATCAACCCCAGAAGTGATGTATCTTCCAAGCTATGCCAACCCAAATGCATCAGCAATGCTTCAAATCAAATTAAACTACTGTAGGCTTGAACTCGCTTAGCCTATCAACCAAAATACTTTGTTAAAAAGAAGTTAATCGTCAACACATTCCAAGTTATCAATAATACTTCGAAACTGTATGTAATTTTATAAGCCGTTGGTGATGCTATCAAATTAAAAAGTTGATTATCAATACACTCAAAGTCATTGACTATACTTCGAAGTTAGTCAATCTCAGAAGATGTTGACGACACACCTTTAAAACTATACCCAACTCCATAAGCCATTAGTGATACAACCAAATAAAAAAAGTTAATCGTTAATATGCTCCAAACTGTTGTTCACACTTCAAAACTATACCCAACTCCGTAAGTCATTGGTGATACTGCCAAATCAAAGAAATTAATAACCAATAAGCTCAAAACTATTGGCCATACTTCAAAGCTATACCTAAGCCCCTAAGTTGTTAATAATGCTAGTAAATCAATGAAGTCAACCAACAATATGCTCAAAGTTATTGGTTATACTTTAAGTTAGTTAACCTCAGAAGCAGTTGATGATGCACTTCTCAAGCTAGTCAACCCTAGAAGTTATTGATGATATATCCTTTTAAGCTAGTCAATCCTAAAAGCAGTTGACGATGTATCCTTTTAAGCTAATCAACCTAAAAGTAATTAATGATGCACCCTTCAAGCTAGCCAACCTAGAAGCAATTGGTGACGCACTCTTCAAGCTAGTCAATCTTAAAGTAATTGATGATGGACCCATCAAGCTAGTTAACTCAAAAGCAGTTGACAATGTGATTCTCAAAGCTATATCTAATTCCATAAGACATTGGTGATGCTACCTAAATCATGAAGTTATTATCTATGTCATACCGGTTATAGAAATACTTCATAAAAAAAAATAGAGAAGTTATTGCCTACACCTTGTCGACTACAAAAATACCTTAAAACCAAAGAAGTTATTGCCTATGTCTTGTCAGTTATGAAAATACTTCAAAACTACAAAAGTTATCATCTACGCTTTATCGGTTATAGAAATACTTTAAAACTAAAAAAGTTATCACCTACATCTTATCGGCTATAGAAATACTTCAAAACTAAAGAAGTTATTGTCTGTGCCTTATCGACTATAGAAATACTTCAAAACTAAAGAAGTTATCACCTACGCCTTATCGGTTATGGAAATAATTAAAGACCAAAGAAGTTTTTGCCTACGCCTTGTCGGCTATAGAAACACCTCAATGTCAAAAGAGTTATTGCCAATGTCTTATTAGCTAATGAAAATACTCCAACCCCAAATAAAGTTATTACCAATATCTTATTGGCTAACGAAAATACTTCAAATTATGAAATTATCACCGATGCTCAAAGCTATTGGAAATAATTCAAACTTTTCCCATTTCTTCTACGATTTGAGTTAGATGTCACACGATTCAGCACTAGAGGAGCAGGGTAGTAGCACACATTAAAGCTTCTTCTCCACTCCTTTTTTAATTTTTTTATATTTTCTATGTTAAAATTTATTGTAAAGTGAAGGTATACCCTTACTTAAGTGATGTATTATTTCTTAAATATCAATTAAATAGTATTTTTTACATCTCTATTTTATTATCTAGGTTTCTCACTTTAGAAAGTTCCTGACAATCATCAGGGTAATTAATAATAGGAGTTTATACCTATTGAAAGTTATATTCTCTCAATACATGATAATGCACTTTAAATTAAAATAAATTTTATTTTGTGATTCAAGGTCGCTCTCAAGGTCTTAGTTATCCTGGGTGGTCAACTTTGATCCCTCAAATTCTTTCACATCCAGTAATACATGACTTCTCCTCTAAGTGCAGAAACCTAATTAATACAATAGAGACACTGATAAAGTAGAACTACAATTAAAGACTAATCAATGGTGTTCTCTTTTATAGAAGAAAAAAAAATCAAATGGTAACAATAAAAAATCTCTCTATCCCAAGATACACTATCATCCTAGGGGCAAGTTTACTTGTTTAGTTACCTCAGTCAATGGTTGCTACAAAAGTAATTAAAGTTTAAATCAAGTTTGGAACCATCTCTGAGGTCATCCAATTTAAGAGGGCACTTACTATTGCACTAGTTGAAGTGGTCAACATGTAAATCTAGCATGTTTCTTGTCTTTCATCAAGGGAAAGGAGGCTCAATGTCATTATTTTTAATGAGAAAATTTGTTTGGATGATGAGCTAGAAGTTATGCCTCAGCCAACAAGGATGTTAGTTTTCTAGAGATTAGGACTGAAGCTCAGCTCCGTGTTAAGTTGCCTTCACCTAGCTCATCATTGGGGGTAATTAAAAGCAAATCTAGACACAGACATTGATGAAGAAGAGCTCATCTTGACTGTTAAAGAAAAAGCTACCAGAATCTTCAGTCGACTTGGGAAGCCTACTTCACGAGCAAAGTTGGTCATCACCATTCCTATCTTTGACTTTTTTTCTCCATTAAGCAATTTAGAGAAGGGTAAAAATAAGTCACAGGAGGCATAGTCTTGTCATAAAACTATGACAAAAGGGTACAAGAGTCATCGTAAAGTTGCAACCCAATATGAGGGCTCGTAAAAGGAGATCACCCATACTGTCAGAGTCATTTCTCACTATGACTCTGGGAGGGATTGCGAGCTTATACTTCAACCGGCTAAATACCAAAAGAAGTTCACTCGAGTAAGGTTTGTTGATGAAAAAAATCCAAGAAGAGAGAGCCTTTGTGGACCATTATTTGCTACCACATCAAAGAGAAGGTGTGGCAATCTGTTCCATGAGTAGACTCTTGAATAAGATGACTCGATTGATGGGAGAAGTTAGCCTCAATCTAGAGCCTAGACTTGATTCTCAAGATAGGAGCCATTATATTCTGATAGAAATCTTAGTTATAACTAAAAACTTTAATCAAGAAATGACCATAGAAGTACTGCAAGAATAGTTGAGATAGCAAAACAGAGAGAAAGATAAAGCTCAAAAGAAAGTTATCGAGTTGATGGAGATGATGTTATAAATGACCCAGAAGATTGATAAGTTAGAGCTATCTTACTAACCATATCAAGCAGTAGAGGCGCCAGAAGATGCATCTCTCATAGATGAGATCTACAAAAATATAGGCTCTTCTCAAGCACCTCCTCTAGTGAGGGATACCCAATCCCCGATTCCAGGGATCCTCGACAACATGAAACTTCTAGCATACATATAACAATAAATATAATGAATGGTATTTGCATAGTTGAGGTAAGAAAGTAAGATAAGTAGGGTAAATAATGTTGGCAAACTATACCCTAGCCATCATGACAGAGTGTCATATCCCAAAGGCTATATATTGCCTAGTTTCAAATAGTTAAATGTCTTGGGTAATCTGAACAATACATAGCTTACTATGTGACTTTGTGTGGGAATTCAAAAAATAATCTCTCATTATTAATCTGCTAATTTTTAATAAGATTGATAGGAATAGCATTCGAATGGTATTCTAGTCTGTAACCAAAATCCATACAGACTTGAGCATAAATCAAGGAGGCTTTTTGAATTAGGCTTGGAGGAATAAGTGATGAAGTAACCATTGCAGACCTTACCTCAACACCGAAATGCAATAATGAATTGATTCTGGATTATATCACATGGTAGAGAAATCTCAGTATTAAGTATGAACAAGTCATGAGCCAATTTAAGTCAGTAAACCTAGTCCTTGGCAACATAAGGGAAGAATAAATAACATCTTATTTGAGTGTCTTTTCTATCCATACCTTCCAAGACTTTATCATGTAAGTCAAGAAGCTGAAAAAACATTAGCCCACCGACTTTATCTAATTCACAAAGTTTCAAACTAGAAAAAGATAAGTAAAGCATGGAGAGATTTCCAAAAATATGGGGCTACATTCACAGCAACTGAGCAGAAGAAACCTCTAAACTCCACCATAAACAAGGGTAATTCTTAGAAACTACCAGCTCTTGGAAGAGATGGAGAAACAGAATGATCCAATGATCTTCAACAAAGGCTCAGAAAGAAATACTCTTTCAAAAGAGAAAGAGCAGATAAAATCTTTCAGGTTGTACTAAAGTTAGACTTCGAATTGCCAGATCCAAGAGGCCAAGCAAGGTCAACAAAAAAGATCAGCCAAACTATTATACTTACCATAGAGTCTTGGGGAATACCATTGAAGACTGCTATGTATTCAAGAATTAGGTCGAGAAGCAATAACAAGAAGGCAAGCTGGCCCTCTCAAAGACAGCCTTATTGGAAATGCCCGTCGAACACATCAATCATATTATTATATTTGAAGATCACGAACCACTTGCTGAAATCCTTTTTGGGGAAGAATCATAACGTACTCCTAAACAAAGGTGCTTATGGAATGCCGATATTTCAAAAAGACTAAAGAAATTAATGAAAAAAATAACTAAAAACCCTAGAGAGCTTGGGATGGTGATGAAAAAGCCTCATTAGAGCAAGCTGCCTTACCTAGTTGAATCTTCAAGAAGAAAAAGAATAGAAGTAAGAAGAAAAAGTTGGTTCAACTAGATGAATACGATGTCAAGAATTCAACCATTAAAAATACATTGATGATCTGGATGAATATATTTAGGGAGAAAGAAGTCAAGTAACTCTTGAAAAATTTCTCCCTGACAAATTCAAAGCTTTACTAGAGAACCCTGATACAGGAAATAAAGAAAGTGAACCCCTGGTGGCTATATGCTCTATCATACTTACTAGTGGAGGTTCACAACCAAGCCAACTCCCACCCTATCACTTCAATGATAAGGAAATTTAGGGTGTAAGGTAAGAAGAGGCGAATAGATTCATCAGGGATAATACTAGTGAAATGAGAGATTCGACAAATCTCCCTGACAGTTGCTCTCAAGATGACTATCTTAGAGAGTGGTTCATATGTAAGTATGACTATGACATGCTTAAACTATAACTAGATATTATGAAAGAGCTAGCTATAGTTAACATAAGATTTGTTGGGAGGTAAGTGCAAATGTTGAATAAATACATGCAGGCCATGACTACCCATATGGAAGTGTGACAAATATGACCATCATGCTGTGTGAAAAAGTCTAGAGGATGGAGAAGGTAATAGCATAAAAGACAAAGTCATACAAAAGACCTCATAGAGGTGATGAGAAGCCACTTACCAACCCTCCTCGGGATCATAATGACCACTTGTGCTACTTACTCTAGAGACAAGTAAATACTGATGAGCTACTATCCTAGCCGCTATCTGGCAATTTAGTAGCACATACTCAACCCGCTAGGTTTGGTGAAGTCCTAGTCCTAAATCTTATGGAAGGATATGTTTTATCAACTCTAGAGGAATTATGCATACAACACATAGACAAAGAATATGACTCCATATTTGATTTAGAATAACTTTATAACCACTTTGAAAGGCCTTATACCAGTAAGCATCAAAGGAAGAAAAAAATATTTCGGGAGAAGATCAAATGAGCTAATACTAAAGCTCATTTTGCCACCACATCAAATTAATCTGAATATCCATAGTTAAGCCAGTCTAGACATCCACATAAGAAACATCCTAAATACAAAGTCCTGAAGAAGGTTATATTAGCAGATGAAATAGAAGGGTTTACCCAGAGAGTTTCTGAAGATCTTTTTATAAGAAAGCTCCACATGCTTAATTCTGATGTTGAATGGGATGATTATCAATCAATTACATCCTCCAACAATATTCAAGGAACTACTAACTAGGGGTAAGGGTCCACCACCTCTTATTCTATAATTAGCCTCAGGATTGCTTCCAAAGATGAACCTTACTGGTCTCATGATGCTTGATTTCAACTAAGGAGAGCAAACTAAATACAACTCTGAGGTGAAAAGGTCCTGAAGAAGGTTATGCTAACAGAAGAAATAGGAGGGTTCACCCAGAGAGTTTCTAAAGATCTTTCTACAAGAAAACCCCATATGCCTAATTCTGATATTGAATGTGATGATTATCAATCAATCACATCCTTCAATAATATTCAAGGAACTACTAACTAGGGGTAAGGGTCTACTACCTCTTGTCGTATGATTAGCCTCGAGACTGATTCCAAAGATGAACCTTATTGGTCTTATGATATCTAATTTCAACTAAGGAGAGCAAACTAGATATAACTCTAAGGTGAAAAGGTATTACCTTTGAGATAAGCTCCAATGTCTACGGACAAGAATATCCTCAAGGATAAGGAAAAGAAAATTTAACTAAATGAGGGCATTAAATTTGCATAAAAAAAAGTGGAATACAATATAGTAATCTACCTCAAGAAGATCCTTACTATACTGAGTGTGTTTGATGTCTTGATGATGTTACAAGAACTTAGGGATATACTAGTACACATTTTTGTAGAATCTAGCTAACTACCAAGCATTCTTTGCTGAAAAGAAAATAAATGAGTCTTTGTATACACGCCAACCTCCCGCCATCACCTTCACAAATAATGATATACTGTCTAGAATAATAGACCACAACAAACTATTATATGTTATAGGGAACAAGATAGGATCAAAATCAATCACATTCTAATTGACTTAGGTTTCTTAAATAACTTTTTGAACTTTAAGAGCTCTAACTCTGAATGTGTGTCACCTATCTTTTGAGATTATAACAATATAAGGGTTTAATCAAAATAGCCAAAGAGTTCTGGGAGCTATAACTATCCCTTTGAAAGTAGGCGAGTTGATGATAGATGCCAAGTTTTATGTGATTGATACTAATATATCATACAAAATACTATCAAGGAGGTTGTGACTACATAAAAATATAATACCATCAACTCTACACTAATGCTTCAAATACTTTGACGATGGTGATGAACATAGAATTGATAGAGATGTATACCCTTTTGATGTTCATAAGGTACATTATGATAATGCAAAATACTATTAGAGATCTGACGTTGTTAGAGAATTTGCTTTCATCAATCAAATAAAACAAAAGATTGCTAGCTTGAGTTTTGCTTCTATTCACCCAGGAAGTGATTTTGACCTAGGCTCTTCAGATGAAGAAGCCTCATAAATCTTCTTAGGTAGTTATACTTCTAATAAAGATGATGATAGAGGTCAAATAGAAAATACTCTACTTATTCTAAGGTTCCAAAAGGCTTATTTAAGTCTTTAGATGAGCTGAGCATCGATATTGTGGAATAATTAATGACTTTCTATATTCCTCCATAATGCAAAAAAGAAAAGAAAATACTATTTTACAAGGTAATTACTTGTGCCCCAAGCATACATGAATATCTTATGGATGATGGTGATTATCAACCGATAGTCATACCTAAATATTTCTCGAACCAATTTTGTCAGATAATCGACAAATCTGACTGTGGATGTCTACAGACAACGAGAGAGAGAGAGAGAGAGAGAGAGAGAGAGAGAGAGAGAGTCATTTCTTCAAGAATCTATAGGATCCACCCTAAGGGTGTGCTTACATTCCTAGAAGAGAAAACAAGAACACCAAAAGACTCGACTATATTACCTTAAATACCCACACATGTCTTATGGTCACTATTGGTCTCTCTTTGATATTCAGGATAACTAAATGACATCAATACCCCCTAACATGTGTACCAAAGTGACCATGACTTTTCAGACATCACAATAAGGCTCGGTGAAATTTCATCAAAACCAAAAGAAAGGGGGCATAATGCAGTTGAAATGCCTTTAGATAAACCTTCGCCAAACCTCACTCAACATAATAAATCACTTGATAAAGAAATGGTCCTCAAACCAAAAGAAACTCCACCAGAACTTAAGGATGGGGGGCAAGCCAGAGTAGATGAACTGATGGAGATCAACCTAGGTTCAGAGAAAGACCCCAAGCTGACTTTCAGTAGCACTCAACTGTCATAGGAAAATCAAACCTAGCTTAAAATAGTGCTCCAAGAGTACATTAATTGTTTGGCATGGAGTTATAAGGAGATGCCTAGACTAGGTCCTGAAATTATAGTCCACAAGCTCGCCATCAATCCTGAGCTTTTGTGTGCCAAATAAGCACCTAGGAAGATAAAATTTGAGCTAGAATAGAAGGTGATAAAAGAAATAAAAAAACTGATCAAAGTAGGTTTCATCAGAGAGGAAAAATGCCCAGATTAGGTGGCAAGCATTATGCCAGTTAGGAAGAAGCATAGCCAAATCCGTATTTATGTAGACTAAAGGGACTTGAATAAAGCATGTCTAAAAACTGATTTTCTATTACCAATAATGAAAATCATGATTCATAACATGACTGACTTTGAAATATTTTCTTTTATGGATGGTTTCTCGGGATATAACTAAATCAAGATATATCCTAATAATGAGAAATATACATCCTTCAGAATACCAATTGGCATTTATTGCAACAAGGTAATACCCTTCGGGCTCAAGAATGTAGGCACCACTTATCAAAGAGCTATGACTCAAATCTTTAATGACTTCATACACCAGTTAGTGGAATATTATGTGGATGACTTGGTGGTCAAAACTAAGTCCAAAGATAGACACATTCAAGACCTAAAAGTGGTATTTAACTGCCTTAGAAAACATAACTTAAAGATGAATCTCATGAAGTGTGCTTTCAGGGTATCATCAAAATAATTCCTCAGCTTTATTGTTAGATATTGAGGAATTAAAATTGATCTATTTAAGATCAAGGCTATCTTGGATATGCCACCACCCAGTAATTTAAAGCAATTAAAGTCGTCCAAGACTGACTCGCATATAAGAAGATTCATTTCAAACTTCTCTAGAAAATGCAAGTCTTTTTTTAAGTTGATGAAGAAGGATACTTTTATTTAGAATCAAGATTACCAATAGGACTTTGAAGAGATCAAGTAGTATCTCCAAAAGCCACCAGTCCTGGCTGTATCCTTACTTGATAAACCCCTTATCCTCTATACAGCAACAATGAAATGATCCCTAGGGGCACTTCTTGCTCAGAATAATAAAGAGGGTAAAGAAAATACATTCTACTATCTGAGTAGAATGCTAGTGGGGGCAGAAAATAACTACTCTTCTATTGAAAAGCAATGACTGGTTCTCATATTCATAGTCAAAAAGTTGAGACATTAGTTGCTTTCTTATTAAGTCATTTTAATATCAAAGATTGATCCCATAAAGTACCCAATGACTAGGCCTGTACTTATTGGGAGGCTAGCAAAATGGGCTTTCATTCTTATAGAATACGACATTAAGTTCACTCCTCAAAAGGTGATTAAAGGGCAAGCCTTCGCTGATTTTCTTGTAGCTCATCCAGTATCGGATGATTCTCCTTTGAGTTGCGAGCTCCTTGATCAAGAAATCCTTTTAGTCAAAGAAGAAAAACTTTACTGGAAGCTATTCTTTGATGGAGCATCATCCATCAAGCCAAGGGTTAGATCAAAGCTTCTACAAATCAAAATAGGCATTGGACTCATTTATGTCACTCCAAATGGGGGTATTTTAAGATACACCTATTTCCTCTCAAAACCATGTATAAACAATAAAATTGAATACAAGGCCCTAATTGTAGAACTGCAAATAACCCTCAATATGGAGATATCATGCCTATATGTTTTCAGTGATTCATAACTAGTTATTTACCAAGTTCAAGGTAGATATAAAGTCCATAGATTTAAGCTCTTGAAATACCATGAAAATGCTCAAGAGCTTATAAAGTAAATTCTTAATGTTCAAATAACTAAGATTTCTTTATCTATTAATATGAAAGTTGATTCCTTAGCCAAACTAGCCAAGGCACTGGTTGACCCTGATTAAAGAAAATTTTATTCATAGTCCATAGTAGACAAGTGATGAACTCAGTCTTCAGTATCAAGTATGAGAGAACTGAATCTAAACTAATAGAAGAGGTCACATATTAGAAAATACTATTTACCAACTATATTAAAAGTGGAGAACTCCTAGAAGATAAATCCGTAGGGACATAATTCAAAAAGAGGATTGCGCATTTTTTACTTATCAATGACATTCTTTATAGAAGGTCTTTCGATTAACTACTTCTGTGCTATCTCTCAGATAAGGAGATTAAAAAAGTTATGTATAAAGTATATTCTGGAGTTTGTGGAGCTCATCAATTAGGCCCAAAAATGATAATAAAGATTAAATGTATGGACTACTATTGGCCCATGATGGTAGGATATTGCATCAAATACACGAGAAAATATTATTTATTCCAAATTCATGGTGACTTCATTCATTAATACCCAAATCCTCTACATCCAACATTATTCTCATGGTCATTCGAGATATTGGATACTAACATCATTGGTCCAATTGAACCATCTTCTTCTAGAGACTATCGCGTCATATTATTAGCAATCAATTATTTCTCTTGGTAGGCTGAAGTGATTCCATTAAAAGAGGTAAGAGCAAATCCTGTTATTAACTTCTTTCAAAAAAAAATATTTTGTACTAATTCAGTGTCCCTCGATGAATCATTTTTTATAATGGATTGTCCTTTAGAAGCTTCAAGATAGCATGATTTGTGCATCATTATAAAATAAATTAGAGATATTAATTCATCTACAATGCAAGAGTCAACGGGTTCACTGAGGCATTCAACAAGACTCTCTCCAAGATCTTAAAAAAAAAATATTGACAAAAATAAGAAAAACTAACACTAAATATGAGCTGAAGCACTATGGGACTATTACACCACATATCAAACCCCTATCTAATGTCATATGCATTGGTGTTTAGGACTACGATAGTCTTATCATTGGAAGTACAAATTTCCTCTCTAAAGATTATCTTACAAGAAGAAATCATAAGAGAAGATAATATTTATTTATGTCTTGATGAAGTACACTCTTTGGATGAGACAAGGCTCATGGTGTAACAAAACTTGAAAATGGTTTGAGCACAATTATAACAAGATGACTTGGCTTAGGTTATTTCAGAAGGAAAAAATGGTCTTAGTCTTGAGAAGACCCATAATCTCAAACCAAAATAAGAAAGGCAAGTTTGATCCTAATTGGAAAGACCCTTGTATCATCGAAAAGATATTTGAAGGGGGATTCTACCAACTGATTGATGACAATGGGGAAAGGCCTATGCCATCAATCAATGGCCGATTCCTCAAAGATATATGTGTTTATGATATCTTTATCACTTATGAAATGATTTTGGTTAGAAATTCGCAAATGCTTTGATGCCAAAAGGCTTTTGCTTATTTCTTTGTTGCTATTTTGGAAATTAACTGATAGGCTCTACTTCTCTTTTGAGGGCAATATATGTCTCCATATGATGATAATAAGGGACCTTCAATTATAGGGTGGAGAGTTCAATGTTGAGAATTTTCCCTTTAGTCTGTAGTTCTCCATCCCATATTTGGTAATCCAGCTAGTTTTGGTGGGCAACCACCTATGCAAATAATCTGTGAAAGTTATGCTATGAATTTACCTAATAAAACTTTTCTGTTAAGAATCTTATCTATTTAGAAGCATTTTCTTCTATTTTGTTCCAGGCCAACATTTCCAGAACAAATCATTACTTTCATGTATGGATCTTGCTGGTCCCACACATCGCACTTCTTGCTGAAGATACAAAGGCATGCGAGATGCGGTTCAAGCATTGACATGAATGCTCAATATAAGACACAGTAAGAAGCATCACGATAGGCAGTTTGCAGCAACGGCTGTAGACAGCAAAATTTTAGCCTTCAAACCATCAAAATTCAATTTCGAAACATAACAGAGAGGACGCCACTGACAGTTTGTTAGATTTACTAGATATTTGAGGTGTTTTAATTTTAAGTTGTTGATACATGCGCAGCTGATGCAATTGTGATTTGAATTCTGATTTCAATAATATCAGTTCTTTTTTTGCAATCAAATCTCTCGTCAATTATCATTTAACAAAGAAAGATAATTGGTTATATTTTTGTATACTAACAACGGTCATAACATATATTTATCGTATACCAATAGTGGTTATTGTAGCGCTACTACTATAACACAGTTAATGTAGTGGTGTTAATAATTAGCGTCGCTAATGTCTCACAATGCTATCTAAGGCGCCACTTTATTAGTACCACTGATAGCTTTTTAACACTAATTTGAGTTACAATACACTAAATTAGTTCCGGAAATACCAGTAATTGTTGTAGCGAAGGCCATGAATTCAAAATATAAAAGTCATTGATATTATTTGCTTGCTAATCTTCTACTTGCTCTCAATCGCTCTCAAGTAATTCCGATTTTCTCCCAATCAACTTGATTCAAAGGTCATTCAAATTATTAAAAAGTGAAGCAAATATTATCATGAAGATGACGATAATATGTAATTTTTTTTATTTCTAGCAATTTGAAAATCAAGATTAATTGAGAACCTTTCGAACATAAAATGTGAACAAATTGAATTACATAATGGATATAAATGTAATAACGTAGAGATTACTTCAAAGACCTACATAAAGTACTCCAACAATTCTATCAATGGTAATAACTTTCAAATATTACATAAATGAGCTCATAAATAACAAAAAAATCGATAACCCTCATGCATAATTCAAAAAAAGTAAATAATATAAATTTAAGTCCAAAATAAATTATACAAACAATTTTTTTAATTTTTTGAATTCATCTACCATGAACCTAAAGTTTCAAAAACTATGAAAAAAAATCAAGCTCAAAATCTCAAATACAACATGATTGATACTTTTCGGCATTATAAATTCAAAACTTTATATTTTAGATAGAAATTAACATATACCTTGATGGGATTGAAGGAACAAGACTTTGGACTCACGAAAAGCAGCAGTACAAAAGGAGTCCAACGAGAGAGCGTGTAGCATCGGAAGAGGTCAGTAAGAGAAGAAGAAATTAAATTTAAGTCTAATTTGGGATAATATTTTAATTAGAAAAAATAAAATTTGGATTTGATTTACATATTCAATCGTCCGAATAGTAAGTTTAGACATCCGCATGTAGTAAAAAAAGAATAGACTTACTTTATTTGTTAATGTTCGGATGCTTAAACATAACACAATAATAACACTTTTGTAAAAGTATTGTCAGAGATTTGATTATCTGAAAAGTAAATTTCGAATGTCAAACATAACAGATAAAAGCAAACTCATCCTCCGTCTATTATATTTGGATTTATCTCGCATAATCAAAGTTAGAAGAACATAAGCTTTTGTAAAGGAGCAGGGAAAATCGATCAGGACAGGTGGGGGTGAAGCATCTTTCATTTTTTTTGTTAAAAACAATGAACAAGTACATTCAACCCATTTCTATTTGGTTAACCACATTATTTTCTCACATATCTTCCTTCCATCCTCAGGCCCGTGGCACGGTGTAACCTGAAAACAAACCAATTTCACATTTTAACAATCATAATAAAACAAATAAATAACTGAAATAAATGAAATTTAATATATATTCTTACTTCCGCATTTGCTTCCGTGAGCGAAAGGCTTCCCACACTTGGCCGCAACGTGGACCACCTTCTGCATGCTGATGGACTTCTCCACCCCCTTGTCCACGTGGCTGCAGAAGCACGGGATGTCCGCCGCCCGCACGGTGTCGCAGCAATCCTTCGACGGGTCCGTCGGCGGTCCGGGGATCTGCACGAAATCCTTGCACGTCGCCGTCAGCTTCGGTAGGGAGCCGCCGCAGTCGTCGTCCGCCGCTGCCCGGTGGACACAGGCGAGCAGCGCCGCCACGGCGAAAAGGGCGACGAGGAAGACGTTGAGGCGTACCATCTTCTTTTTCTACGATTTCTTCTGCTTCTTCTTCTTTATCTTGGTGTTTGATATGATTTGCAGCGAGCTGAATGGATTTTATAGGCAGAGGAGCGCGAGGTCCATGGCCGTGGCAGCACGTAGGTTCATGAACCTTGCATGAAACCAATTAGGATTAACCACGTGGCTTCACCTGAATGGCTGCACGCCACGTCATTTACGTATGTTTCCGGGTTCAGATTTGGTGTTGTATGACGATGTGATCAGCGCAATGAACCCATTGGGAAAAATCAAGCATCTTCTCTCAATCCTTCACTTGGGTAAACCGAAAAAATCTCAATTCTATTTCACACACTTATTTAAGATAAAAAAATCTTGATTTTAAATCATATATCTATTTAAGACACAAAAATTTTAATTACATTTCACAAATCTAACCGAAAAATAAAGACCTTTTCTATATATCACACACTTATCCGAAATACAATGACCTTGATTTTAAATTACATATCTATTCGAAACGCAAAAATCTCAATTCTAGATTATGCATCTATTAGAGAAATAAATACTTCAACTCTAGGTCGTAACTACCTGTGTCACAAAAATCTAGACTTTAGGTCATGTATTTTCATAAAACACAAAGACTTGGTTCTAGATCACATATTTATCCTAAGTATAAAGATTTGGCTATAGGTCATGCACCGACCCGAGAGACAAAGAGCTGGCTCTAGGTTACACGCTTGTCTGAGGGGTAAAAATTGCTTGGTAACAAGTTATGAGCTTAGCTAAGTAGAAGATTGGCTCAAGCTATAGACTTGATTGAAAGAATACTTGATTATAGGTTACAAAACTAATTCCGGAGCAAAAATAGCTCGGTGACAAGTTACGCACTTGACTAAGTAAAAGACTGGTTCAAGTTATAGACTTAGTCGAAAATTTGTTTCAGTTATAAGTTTTGTGCTTAACCAACTTGTAATTCGATTACAAGTTTAATAATATCTCATGATTAGACTAAATTTTTCTCAAATCTCAAAAAGAAACCGGAAGGTAAAGGTCTAATCAACTTACTAATTTCAATTGCTGAGCCACGAGCATTTGCTGTTGAAAATATTAGTTTTATGACCTTATAGACTATTTATTGATTTATTTTTTAGATAAGTTTGTTTGTGCAATTCGGGTCAGACAGTTTGGAAATATAGTAAGTGGCTCTAATTTTAACTGTCTGATTGATATTTATATGATAATGGATGACAACATAGACAGAACCAAATATTATATGTGTGTGCTCATTTGGGTATTCCGTGATGGGTCGAAACATTTTATAGTATATCCAACATCTGTTCTCACCTTGGGGTTGCCTGGTTGGAGAAGGATAAATTGTTTTGTTTGAATTATTTGATTTGGATCTTTTTGTAAATAGTTGGCCTTAATTGTAATTACAAAACTTTGATTTGTACTTATAATGAACTTCGAGGGTCTATTTGTAAAAAGTAAATAAATAAGTAAGCTCCAAATGGTGAATTCGATTTTGAGAGAATTCAATTGTGAATTGAATTTTCGACAGAGAAGCGCAGAGAACAGAGTTCATCATTCTCAGCTCTGTGAATTTTTTCTCCTCTTCGACTCTTCCCCATCATAAAGTGGTAAAGACCTAGGGTGGATCTGCTGGAATTTGCATATTAAAATTTCAAAATTTTGTTTCAAGTCCTGAGGTATGTAAATCAGTTTTATTACATTTTGAATTTAATTTTCTCACGAATCTTACGTCAAAATAAAAAATTAAAGCCCATAGAAAATTAGAAGTATTATTAGTGCAATTTAACTCTCAAACTAGTTCATTCATAGTTCCATAAGTCAATTTGAAACTTGATCTAGGATCAGTTGTATCTTAATGAAATAGCTTGGAAAAAATCTCATCGATATATGAAAAGTTTAGAGAGTTGCCTCAGGACTAGGAAAACTAATAACGAGTTGAATTCCATAAAAATTATATCCTAAGCTATTATATAAAAAGATTACCATTTCAAAACTCAAATATTTTATTTATTATAAACTACAGACTCATTGGGAGAATGTGGACAATTAAGAGTTTAATTAGCCGTACCGTTGTGCGAAGTGTCATGGTTCTCTCCCATATTCGTTTACAATTTTGACAAAACAAGGGGTGCTATATGCGAAAATGCCATTTCACACAAATAGTTGAAGTCTGGCTTGGATCTGAAGCTTCAGCTGCTTCCACATCCCCACCGGCAAGTTACTGCAATGCGCTCATGCAGGCAGCATGCATCTCTCTCTCTCTCTCTCTCTTTTTCTCTCCACGACTCTACATAAGCAGCCCAATTCTTTCTCCAAAACATCATCAGACAACTACTTTCCTGCTTAGCACTCACAGCCGAAGAGAAGAAGAAGAGGAAGATGGCTCTCCTCCGCCTCGTCTACGTCCTCCTCCTCATTGTCGCCGTGATGAGCCAAAGCCAGAACGACTGCGGCCTGGGCCAGCTGAAAAAATACTGCGGGAAGTACGTGCAGGTCTCCGGGCCCCAGCTGGAGCCATCCAATGAATGCTGCAATGCCGTCCAGTCGGCAAACATTCCTTGCATCTGCTCCCACATCGATGCTGGGACGCTGAAGAATGTCAGCATGAAGAAGGCGGCCTACGTCTTAATGAAGTGCGGCAAGCCTCTGGCTCCTGGAACCAAATGCGGCAGTAACATTCTTTTCTTTCTCTCCGTGTTCAATTCGGTGACTATTTTTTTCAGATGTTCATTTTTTTCTAATGGCGTTTTCAGATTACATTGCTCATATGGCGTGAGCTCGGAAGCTGGGGAGGCTGGATGGAAGAGAATACGAAGATATAACTGATGTAATACGTACTGAATAAGATGGCTTCGGATGCATTCTACGAATTGCATGTAGCAATATGATTATATTAAAGCCATCAATAAAATAAATTTCCAATTCACAAACTTTGTCCCCGCTTTCAATTTCTCATAAATTGAAGTTGCAACACGGCTGAAAGAAATTGAAGCATTTAACCAGGAAAATTCTAAAGAGAAGCTGCATTTATAGATCTTTTTCTAAATGAAATAACTTATCATCCTCGCCGATTGCTGGCACATCCCCTATATAACTGCGCTTACGCATGTTGCACCGCCACCAGTACCCAAGTTGCACGTTACCTCTCTCTTTCCGTGAATATAAAAACGCTCATTCTTTCTCCAAAACTTCACAGTCCAAGAGAAGAAGAAGAAGAAGAAGATGGCCCTGCTCCGACGCTTCTGCGTCCTCCTCCTCCTTGTCGCTGCAACGAGCCAAAGCCAGAAGGGCTGTGGCCTGAGCAATCTGACACAATTCTGCAGGAAGTATGTTCCAGTCAAGGAGCGCTGCAACCCATCAAGGCAGCAGACATTCCTTGCTTCTGTGCCAACCTCGACCTGTAGAACTCGAAGAAGTTCAGCATGCAAAAGGCGGTGTACGTTGCGGAGGCCTCTGGCTCATGGAACCAAATGCGGCCGTAATTTCTTCTTTTTCTCGTTGTTTTCAATTCTATGGCTGTTTTTTTTCTCAGATGTTTTATATTTTGTCTAATGGCATTTTACTTTTTTGGTGTGAAATTGGTTTGGTTTCAGCTTACATTGCTCATATGGCATGAGCTTGGAGGCCGGAGAGGCTGCGTGCAAGAAAATATGAAGATATAATTGATGCGAGAATGAATTGGATGAAATGGCTCCTGATGTATTACAAATGGTGCTGGTTTGTTGTGTGAGTTGCATTTATCAATATGATTATATTTAAGTGGAATAAACTAAATTTTCATTTATCAATATGGTTAAACAAGGATAATATTTTCTGAAAATAAAACAGTAAGTTCTTCATGCCTAGAAATCTGTTGGAACATAAACTTTACTTTTTCAATTTACTCAGAAGAGATAAATTTAAAAAAATATAACTCATTCACTTTTTAGTGGATTGGAAAATAAGTTTGAAAAATTTAGTTTCTGCAGTACGAATCGTAATTTTCCAGAGGAAGTTAATATCAATTGAATGAAACAGTATTAAATAGTTTTAGAATTTGAAAAAATAGATATTAGTTCATTGTATGTTTTTTAGTTTTAATTAAAAATGCATGTATTCATCTAGATTTGAAGTAGAATAAATAGTTATTACATCAAGATATTTTGTAATGACCACCAAAATAATCTTTAAAAATTATAAATTCAAATTATATATAAAAATTAATTCTAACTCCTCTCCAATTTATTGTTTGTTTGAGTGTTGTGTGAGTGTTGAATAACTTCCAACAATATTGACACAATTTTATTCAAATTAATCTTAAAAGAAATGGACCTAAGGTCTTTTTTAATAATTAAAATAGAACCCTAAAAGCTAAAACATAAAACTTTCTTTCACGCAATCCCACATTCAATAGAAAAAATCTCTAATAGTATATGTCTATCAAACTCAAACTCATCAGTTCATGTAAACATGGCTTCTCTGCTAGACTGCAGCCCTACCCGCAAGGCAACCAACTCACGCATGCAGCGCCGTCTCATTTCTAGATAAACATCCTCCTCCTCCATACAAAAACATCCACCAGAACAAACACTCACGATTGAAGAAAAGAGAAGAAGAATGCCGCTGTCTGCGTGAGGATGAGTTTGTTTCATGACATTTGAAATTTACTATTTGGATAATCAAATCTCTGACAATACCAATACAAAAGTATCATTATTGTGTTAAAGTTTGAGCATCCGAATAATAACAAATAAAATAAATCTATCCTCTTCTATGTTTCATTGTCCAAATTTACCAAATATGTAAATTAAATTCAAATTTTATTTTTTAAAATTAAAATATAATTTCAAATTAAACTTAGATCTGATTTTTTTTTCTCCTTTTGCCGGTCCCTTCTGGCGTTTTTTGCTCTTTCGCTTGACTCCTTTTGTACTATTGTTTTCTATGAATTCAAAGTCTTGTTTCTTCACTATTAATTTCTATCTAAAACATAAAATTTTGAATTTGTGATATTGAAAAGTATCAAGATTTTGAGTTTGATTTTTTCATAGTTTTTGAAACTTTAGGTTGATAACCTAATGGTGGATGAATTTGAAAAATTAAGAAATATATTTGTATAATTTATTTGGGACTTAAATTTGGATTATTTATTTTTTTTTGAATTATGCATGAGAGTTATCATTTTTTTATTATTTATGAGCTAATTTATGTAATATTTAAAAGTTATTATCATTATCAGAATTGTGGAAGAACTTTATGCAGGTGTTTGAAGTAATCTCTACATTATTATATTTATATCCATTATGTAACTCAATTTGTTCACATTTTATGTTCACATGGTTTTCAATTAATCTTGATTTTCAATTAATAAAAGTCAAAAAATCACATACTATCATCATCTTCATGATAATATTTGCTTCCCTTTTTAATAATTTGAATGTAACACCTTTGAATTCAGATGATTGGGAGAAAATCAAAATTACTTGAGAGTGATTGAGAGCAAGTAGAAGATTATTAGCAAGAAAATAATATTAATCACTATTATATTTTGAATTCATGGTCTTTACTACAATAATTACAGGTATTTTTGATACTAATTTAGCACTATTATAGCTAAAATTAGCATTAAAAGGTCATTAGCGGTGCTAATAAAATGTCACATTAGATAACATTGCGAGACATTAGCGGTGGAGAAGAAGTTTTGATGTGTGCTATTGTCCCGCTCCCCTTTGTTGGACCACATGTCGTTTGACTAAGATTGACTCGATCTCTGACAGATATTGATAGTAGCATCCGATGGGATGTAAAAGAGAATAAGAGAAGTTCGAAATTTTTCCAATAGCTTTCGAGTTTCGACAATAATTTCCTAATTTGAAGTATTTTCATTAGCCAATAAGACATCGACGATAACTTTGTGATTCGAAGTATTTTTGTTAACCAATAAGGCGTCGGTGATAACTTTATTTGGGTTGGAGTATTTCTATTGGCTAGTAAGGTGTTGGCCATAACTCCGTGATTTGAAGTATTTTCATTAGTTAATAAGGCATTGACGATAATTTTTTTTATTTTTGAAGTATTTTTATACCCGATAAATCATAGATAGTAATTTCATTTGGTTTAGTAGCATTACCAACTACTTATAGGGTTGGATATAGTTTTAAAAATTGCATCGTTAACTGATTTTGGAGTTGACTAGCTTGAGAGACGCATCGTCAACTACTTCTAGGGTTGACTAGCTTAAAAGAGGTACGTCATCAACGGCTTCTAGGGTTGACTAATTTGAAGGACACATAATCAACTGCTTTTGAGAGTTGATTAGTTTGAAATGACACATCATCAAGGACTTCTAGAGTTGACTAGTTTCGAAGTATGACCAACGATTTTGAGGATATTAATAATAAACTTCTTTGATTTAATATCATTACCAATTATTTAGGGTGTTGGGTATAGTTTTGAAGTGTGACCAATAGCTTGGAGTATGTCAATGATTAATTTTTTTGATTTGATAGTATTACCAACTACTTACGAGTTTAGGTATAATTTTGGATTATTGTCAAAGGCTTTTGTAGCATACTTGCCAAGACTCGGTTTGACCTTATTTACTTATAGTCGAACTAATTCTGGTTTAGGTCAAGGTGATAACATCATCCTTTGTTTATAATCTTGGAGTATTACTAAAGGTTCGACACACCCAATGGGACTCGTTTCAACCCTATTTAGTTTCGTCTAGACTAATATAGTTCGGGTTCGGGTTTGATTTCATTTATCTTGAGTTAAGTTTGAACTTATATTGGACTTTTATCAAGTTCTAGCTTGATGGATTTTGGTTCAAGTTCAAGTTAATTTAGTTTAACTTGAATTATGTTTAGGTCAACCTAATTTGGTTCTAGTTTAATTTTGAGTTTGTACTTTTAATTTGGACTTGATTTAACCCAATTAGAGTTTGATTTAAGCTTAATTCTATCTAGATTGGATTTGGTTTGAACTCAACTTGATTTTAAGTTAACTCATCTTGAGTCTACTCAGCGTTGAATATGAGTTTATTTGATTTAGGTTAATTCAATTTAAGTTTTAGTCCATTTGTTTGGTTAATTTAGGTACATTTGAGGTAACTTGGCCTTTTTCCATTTTTTTTGGCTGGGTTCAATTTCAATGTGATAGAGTTACTTCATATTAGACATTTTGGTTTGAGGATCCTTGGTTGTTTATGATAATTTTAGATGGACTCATAACTCGGCCTTACATGTGCAAGCTCGAGAGTTGACGTAGTTCTTGAGCTTGAAAGCTGGCTTAGGGGTGTAATCCCGAGGGTTAATTAGGTGCGAGTTTAAAGACTGGTTTAGATGTGTATTTGAGGAGATTTTTGTCATAATCAAATTTGATTAAAATATAATTAAACTTGAAACTTGTATGTACTAAATTATGACCCAAATGTAGGTCTCAGTTATACTTAAATCGCATTCGAGTTTGACCAAAAATTAAACTTAATTTGAACTTAAATCATTAGAAAATTTGGATTCAAACTAAGTTTAATCTAAATGGGTTGATTGAGTTGAATTTTGGGACGAAAATTGGGCCTAAAATTCATCTAAAACTTGGGTCAAAGTGACAAAATATAAGAATTTTATAAATGGGTCCTTGCATTGAATAAATCTTTATAAATAGTTTCTTGGCTGGATTTTTCTTACAAATAAATCTCTAAAATAAGAATTTTATCAAAAAATTTAATAAAATTCTAAAATTATCAATTAACCATGTTAAAATTTAGGGTAAATAAATTCCTCAAAAGTTCGATAATTATAATTTGGTCTGTATGAAATTCAAGATTTGTGAATAAACCCCTCCAAAATTTTCTATTTACAAATAAACTCCTCCAAAATTCTCTATTTACAAATAAATTCTTTCAAAATTTTGTATTTAGCCCCTAGAATTTTAACTATTTATAAATAATTCTCTCAAGAATTTTTATTTACAAATAACTTCAAATTTTATTCAAAAAGGGACCCTGGAAGTTTCAAACCTTATAAACAAGTCTTTTTTGCCGAAAAAATCCCCTAAAAATCATAAAATTATAATTTAGTCTAATTTTTTAAAAAAAATTATCAATAGTCCATTTATAATTTCAGTATGTAGGATAAGTACAAACAGTCAAATTTTATCATCCACAACAAACAGGCTTATCTATGTCTCTTTATAAGTTTATCCAAATTCTAAATAAGTATATTCATATTCGTCTACATTCATGTGATAAATATTTTTATATCTGTCTACATCCACATCCATTATTCAAAATTCAAAATTAAAAAAAATTCATTTTCAGTCCATTTCAGAGACGGAAAAAATAGAGAGATCAAAAAAGAATAGGAGAACATTGAAAAGCCATCATCAAAAAAGACTAAAGATGTGAAGTTTCAAACTTAACTTCATTTTTTTTTCCTCTTCCTATTCTCCTCCTCATCTGTAGGACTGCCAAGTTGCTCGCTCCTCCAAACAGCCAGGCATGGTCAAACCCCTCTCAAAGCTGCACCTTACCCGCTGCTCTGCCGCCTTGCCCATGTCAATATTGCAGCCCACCTTGCCCATTGCCGCCCCTTCCTCCCTCTAGTAAGACCACCCGCTCCACCCATGGACCGCCGTCAGCCATGTCGTGCTGTTGCTGACCAGTGCTTGCTAAAACCCTAACTGCGCTAAAGCACTAGCCTCGCTAGAGGTTGGGAGATCTCTATCTCGCCGTTCTCGCTTCTCTATCTCCTCTCCTTTGACTCACCAAAAGAAGCCACCACCGGCTTCGCCGCCCTCCTCTACACATCAACCTCGCTTCATCGCCAAGCTGCTCGAGCCATCTTTTGCATCACCACCAATCGTAGCCGAATTCGTCCAGATCTAGCCAAATCCAGCCTCAAAAGAAGGGGCAGACATGCCCCTCGGCCTCGTCGCCGGAGGAGAGATGCCGGATCAGACTGAGAAGGAGATTGGACCTGCTCGGGCTCGGGGAAGCGTTGCAAAAAGGAGGGGGGGTGGGGTGGGGGGGAGCAGAGGTTGAAGAAGGAGTGTATAAAAAATATTTAACAAAAACTTGTTAAGTAGCTGAAAAAAATCCGGCCAAAATAAAAAAAAAGATTTTGGGTTTGAGTGAGAAGAAGAAAGTAAAATAAAAAAATTAAAAAAAGAGAAAAATTCAACAAAAATAATAAAAAGAAAGGAGTTTTGAACATCGCGGTCATCGACTACCCTTAATGATGAAGACGATGAACTCATGACCTCACTGCAGTTACTCGTGACCCCTCGAAAATAGTGACAAAGATAACGGACTTTCAACATTACCTGTAGCCACCCACGACCCCTCAAAAATGGTGAATCTCTATTACCACTAGTCAACCTTCGGGCTCTCACCCAGCCAACCTTTGGACTTGCACTCAGCCACACTTTGGGTTCATCCAAACCAGCCTTCAGATTCACATGTAGTTAGTCTTCAGACTTGCACTTAACCAGCCTTCCGGCTCAGACCAAACCAGCCTTTAGGTTCACACTTAGCTAGCCTTCGAGCTCTCATCCAAGTCAGCTTTTGGGCTCATACTCAGTCGGCCTTCGGACTCACACTTAGCTAGCTTCTGTCTAGTATCCAAACTAGTCTTTAGGCTCGTACTCAGTCAGCTTTCACGCTTGCATCTCAGCTAGCCTTTGAGTTTGCACTCAGCCAATATTTGAGATCACACTTAGCTAGCCTTTGGGTTCTCACTTATCCAACTTTCAAGCTCACATCTCAGCTAGCCTTGGGGCTTGGAGCCAACCCAAACTTCAGGCTTGCAACCAGCCTTCGAGCTCCCACCTTAGCCAGCTTTTGGGTTAGCATCTAAGTTAGTCTTTGAACTTATATCCAGCTAGCCCTCGAACTCATACTAAGCCAACTTTTGATCTTGCAAACTAAGCCAATCTTTGGATTTGCACATTTAAAATTGGGTTACAGGTTCATGTAAAATCATCATAAATAGGCATGGACACTTAAATCAAATTGATTAATGTGAAGTAACTCAATCACAACAAATGGACAAAGGCCAAACTAATCCAAATAGGCCTAAATTGGTCGAACAAATAGACCAAAATTCAAATTAAACTAAACTAAAAAAAATTCAAATTGAGTTAACCAAATAAACTCATATTCAACCCTAATGAGACTTGAAATGGGCTAATTTTAAAATTAAATTGAGTTCAAGTCAAATCTAATCTAAATTAAACTAAGTTCAAATCAAATCCTAATTGGGTTAAATCAAGTCCAAACTAAAATAACAAACTCAAAGTCAAACCAAAATCAAGTTAGGCTGAGTTTGAAGTAAAATTAAATTGAACTAAATTAACTTGAACTAAAGCCAAAGTCCATCAAGATGCAGACTCGAGTTTGATAAAGGTTTAACACATATCAAACTTAACTCAAGCTAAATAAAATCAAATCATACCCAAACTAAATAGAGTCAAATAGAGTCCCACTGGGTATGTTAAACCCTTGGCAATACCCCAAGGTCATGAATAACAGGTGATATTGCCATACTAACTTGAACCAGAATTAATTCAAATAGAACTAAATAAAGTCAAACTGAATCTCGCTGGGTGTGCTACAAAAGCCTTTATCAATACTTCAAGTTATATCTAACTCTATAAGTCATTGGTAATGCTATTAAACTAAAAAAGTTGATTACCAACACACTTAAAGTCGTTGGTCATACTTCAAACCTAATCAACCCCAGAAGTGATGCATCTTCCAAGCTATGCCAACCCAAAATGCATCAGCAATGCTTCAAATCAAATTAAACTAATGTAGGCTTGAACTCGCTTAGCCTATCAACCAAAATGCTTTGTTAAAAAGAAGTTAATCGTCAACACATTCCAAGTTATCAATAATACTTTGAAAGATTGACTATACTTTGAAGTTAGTCAATCTCAGAAGATGTTGACGACACACCTTTAAAACTATACCCAACTCCATAAGCCATTAGTGATATAGCCAAATAAAAAAAGTTAATCGCTAATATGCTCCAAGCTGTTGGTCACACTTCAAAACTATACCCAACTTCGTAAGTCATTGGTGATGCTGCCAAATCAAAGAAATTAATAACCAATAAGCTCAAAACTATTGGTCATACTTCAAAGCTATACCTAAGCCCTTAAGTTGTTAATAATGCTAGTAAATCAATGAAGTCAACCAACAATATGCTCAAAGTTATTGGTATACTTTAAGTTAGTTAACCTCAGAGGTAGTTGATGATGTACTTTTCAAGCTAGTCAACCCTAGAAGTTATTGATGATATATCCTTTTAAGTTAGTCAATCCTAAAAGCAGTTGACGATGTATCCTTTTAAGCTAATCAACCTAAAAGTAATTAATGATGCACCCTTCAAGCTAGCCAACCTAGAAGCAATTGGTGACGCACTCTTCAAGCTAGTCAATCTTAAAGTAATTGATGATAGACCCATCAAGCTAGTTCATTCAAAAGTAGTTGACAATGTGATTCTCAAAGCTATATCTAATTCCATAAGACATTGGTGATGCTACCTAAATAATGAAGTTACTATCTATGTCATACCGGTTATAGAAATACTTCATTAAAAAAATAGAGAAGTTATTGCCTACACCTTGTCGACTATAAAAATACCTTAAAATCAAAGAAGTTATTGCTTATGCCTTATCAGTTATGAAAATACTTCAAAACTACAAAAGTTATCGTCTAAGCCTTATCGGTTATAGAAATACTTTAAAACTAAAAAAGTTATCACCTACATCTTATCAGCTATAGAAATACTTCAAAACTAAAGAAGTTATTGTCTGTGCCTTATCGACTATAGAAATACTTCAAAACTAAAGAAGTTATCACCTACGCCTTGTCGGTTATGAAAATAATTGAAGACCGAAGAAGTTTTTGTCTACGCCTTGTCGGCTATGGAAACACCTCAATGTCAAAAGAGTTATTGCCAATGTCTTATTACCTAATGAAAATACTCCAACCCCAAATAAAGTTATTACCAATATCTTATTGGCTAACGAAAATACTTCAAATTATGAAATTATCGTCGATGCTCAAAGCTATTAGAAATAATTCAAACTTTTCCCATTTCTTCTACGATTTGAGGTCGATGTCACACGATTCAGTACTGGAGGAGCAGTGTAGTAGCACACATTAAAGCTTCTTCTCCACTCCTTTTTTTATTTTTTTTTATATTTTCTATGTTAAATTTTATTGTAAAGTGAAGGTATACTCTTACTTAAGTGATATAATAAATATCAATTAAATAATATTTTTTGCATCTCTATTTTATTATCTAGGTTTCTCACTTTAGAAAGTTCCTGACAATCATCAGGGTACTTAATAATAGAAGTTTATACCTATTGGAAGTTATATTCTCTCAATACATGATAATGCACTTTAAATTAAAATAAATTTTAATTTGTGATTCAAGGTCGCTCTCAAGGTCTTAGTTATCCTGGGTGGTCAATTTTGATCCCTCAAATTCTTGCACATCCAGTAGGACATGACTTCTCCTCTAAGTGCAGAAACCTAATTAATACAATAGAGACACTGATAAAGTAGAACTACAATTAAAGACTAATCAATGGTGTTCTCTTTTATAGAAGAAAAAAGAATCAAATGGTAACAATAAAAAATCTCTCTATCCCAAGATACACTATCATCCTAGGGGCAAGTTTACTTGTGTAGTTACCTCAGTCATTGGTTGCTACAAAAGTAATTAAAGTTTAAATCAAGTTTGAAACCATCTCTGAGGTCATCCAATTTAAGAGGGCACTTACTATTGCACTAGTTGAAGTGGTCAACATGTAAATCTAGCATGTTTCTTGTCTTTCATCAAGGGAAAGGAGGCTCAATGTCATTATTTTTAATGAGAAAATTTGTTTGGATAATGAGCTAGAAGTTATGCCTCAGCCAACAATGATGTTAGTTTTCTAGAGATTAGGATTGAAGCTCAGCTCAGTGTTAAGTTGCCTTCACCTAGCTCATCATTGGGGGTAATTAAAAGCAAATCTAGATACAGACATTGATGAAGAAGAGCTCATCTTGACTGTCATAAGTAAAGAAAAAGCTATCAGAATCTTCAGTCGACTTGGGAAGCCTACTTCACGAGCAAAGTTGGTCATCACCATTCCTATCTTTGACTTTTTTGCTCCATTAAGCAATTTAGAAAAGGGTAAAAATAAGTCACAGGAGGCATAGTCTTGTCATAAAACTATGACAAAAGGGTACAAGAGTCACTGTAAAGTTGCAACCCAATATGAGGGCTCGTAAAAGGAGATCACCCATACTGTCAGAGTCATTTCTCACTATGACTCTGGTAGGGATTGCGAGCTTATACTTCAACCGGCTAAATGCCAAAAGAAGGTCACCCGAGTAAGGTTTGTTGATGAAAAAAATCCAAGAAGAGAGAGCCTTTGTGGACCATTATTTGCTACCACATCAAAGAGAAGGTGTGACAATCTGTTCCATGAGTAGACTCTTGAATAAGATGACTTGATTGATGGGAGAAGTTAGCCTCAATCTAGAATCTAGACTTGATTCTCAAGATAGGAGCCATTATATTCTGATAGAAGCCTTAGTTATAACTAAAAACTTTAATCAAGAAATGACCATAGAAGTAATGCAAGAACAGTTGAGATAGCAAAATAGAGAGAAAGATAAAGCTCAAAAGAAAGTTATCGAGTTGATGGAGATAATGCTATAAATGACCCAGAAGATTGATAAGTTAGAGCTATCTTACTAACCATATCAAGCAGTAGAGGCGCCAGAAGGTGCATCTCTCATAGATGAGATCTACGAAAATATAGACTCTTCTCAAGCACCTCCTCTAGTAAGGGATACCCAATCCCCGATTTCAGGAATCCTCGACAACATGAAACTTCTAGTATACATATAACAATAAATATAATGAATGGTATTTGCATAGTTGAGGTAAGAAAGTAAGATAAGTAGGGTAAATAATGTTGGCAAACTATACCATTGTCATCATGACAGAGTGTCATATTCCAAAGGATATATAGTGTCTAGTTTCAAATAGTTAAATGTCTTGGATAATCTGAATAATAATGATTTGAAGAAGAAAAGCTCGGACGAGAGAGAGAATATGAATGCACTGACTCCTTTTAATATGTACGAGAAAAAAATAAATTTTTTTTAATTACAAAATTATGCTAATCTAGCACTTAAAATCACCAATAAAATTATTTGTCCACCGTCTGCAGATGACGTGGATTATATGTCCACGTGATTTTTACGGTGATTGCGTCGTTATAAAACAGGAGATCTGGACCCGGAAACGTACGTAAATGACGTGGCATGCTTCACTGAGGTGATGCCACGTGGTTATCCTAATTGGTTTCATGCAAGGTTCGTGAACCTACGTGCTGCCACGGCGCGCTCCTCTGCCTATAAAATTCATTCAGCTCCGCTGCAAATCATACCAAATACCGAGAGAAAAAAGAAGAAGAAGAAGAAGAAGATATCGTAGAAAAGGAAGATGGCACGCCTCAACGTCTTCCTGGTCGCCCTTTTCGTCCGCGGCGGCGCTGCTCGCCTGCCGTCTCCATCCACCGGAAATCTGGTGTTTGCATCTGCCTCCCGCCCACCGGCTCCCCACTAGGAAGCTCCCTGCCGGCTATCCGCCGGCCTGCTCCTCCCGCACCTACTCTCGCCAATTACTTGCGTAGAAGTTTAGCCGGTTTGTGTTGATTTGTAGTTCAATAATTCAACTTTATTTCTTAAAACCACGTATCAATGACCCTGTTCATAATTTCTCAAATAAAAGTTTTGCTTTGTTGCTGGATGTTTGAGAATTGATTCTCTTATTTATGCATGGTGTTTGTTAATTTATAAAACTTTAAGGCTCTGTTTGGTTTAAAATCAAGATCATGATTAGTTTTTTAAATTATTTTTTTTTATAAAATTAATATTATTTATTTTATATTATTATTAAATTAAATTATTATAAAAAATTAATTAATTTTTCAAATTTTAAATTATTGAAGCGTTAATTTTAATAAAAAAATATAAATTTACAAAAATGATTCACTAGTCTTGATTCTGATCTTGATCATGATCCCGAACCCGAACCAAATGTTAACTAAGGTTCTTGCAATACAAAAAATTTCAACTGAGAAAGATAATTTGAATATTGTACCTTTTATTTGTTTTATTTTCATAATTAGTGTAAAAATAACTAAACCCATAGGAAGTTTGTAAAATTGGAAAATTTAGACTGGATTTGTAGTGTTAGGGGAAAAATATGAATTTGTAAAGAATTATCACAATTCTTACATATATTAATAATATATATCTAACAAATATAGGAAAGAAACACAATCAATTAGTGTTTGCCACTAGTTTTGAGAGGCCAAAATCTACAACCTTTGCATTCAAGTTGTCATCTAGTAGGATATTAGTAGACTTGATGTCTCTATGAATTACTGAAGGATTCGCAAGCTCGTGAAGGTAAGCTAGTTCTCTAGTTAAGCCTAGAGCAATCTTTAGCCTTCTTATCCAATCCAAATGCATAAATTTCCACTCTAATAAGCATCATTGCAAGAATAAAATAACCGACTCCTATTCCAACTACGGCACTTTTAAGTTTGTAATGGACTAAAAGAAGGGCATTAGATGGATGAAGATAATCTAATTGGGAGCCGTTCTTGAAGTATTGTGTATAAGGAAGTTGTTAGAAATTATTATACTATGTACATATCAAAAGTGTTGTATTGTTGTTGTAACTCACCATAAAAACATTACTTATGTTAGAAAACATTTTGTTAGTCTTTTTCTTTTCATGTAATTGTACATAAGTCTCTTAGTAACAAAGTAAATCTTACACTGTAGGTTGTATGTACAAGTCATTAGTGTGAGGATTGCACAGATTTCTAAGGCATGGATAAGAGTTGGATTAAGATAAAAAATTGAATAAATGTCAAATATATTAATGAAGTAAATGCATTTGTTGACTATGCATATAGGAACAAGAGACCAAATCAGAGAATACAATATTCATATATTAATTATATGAACATGCACAATCAGATAGGGCATGAGATGTATAAACATGTAATTATAAGAGGATGAAATGTGCATTACACAAATTAAACATTTCATGGTGAATAGTCATGATATTCAATCAGACTGAATCCTCCAGAGAAGACAGTTAATGTGACAACAGTTAATAATGAGGTGGATAATATCAGAGAATTAACCAGTGATGCATTCAGGGATGTTGCATTTGATCACAATACCCTTATTCATGGGGACGATATAGCTACTAAGGATTGTAATCAAGATGCCCAGAAAATTTACAAAATATTTAATGACTTTAATATTGAATTGTATCCGGATTGCAAAAACTTTACATTCCTATCATTCATCATGCGTTTGTTGGCTGTGAAGTCCAAGTGTCGATAGAGCAACTAATTATTCAATATATTATTGGAGATATTGAAAGTGGTGTTTTCTCATCATCCTCTATTCCCCAATTTTTATTAGGATTCTTAGAATACTATGAAAGACATAAGGCTAGAATATATGAAGATTCATGCATGTCCAAATAATTATATGTTTACAAAAATGAAAGTAAATCTGACACTTATTGTAAGCATTGTAAAGCATTTTGGTATCAGCATTTTACATCTCACAACAATGATGACAATCGAATAGTTAGAAAAATTTTACCTAAAGTTGTGCGGTACTTCGCTTTGAAGTTGAGATTATAGCGTCTATTTATGTCAGCATTGACAATAATGCATATGAGATGACACGCTGAAGGTCAGATATGTAACGGGACAATTAGGCATTTGACAAATAGTCTTGAGCGGAAAAAGTTTAATTTACGATATCCAAATTTTGCTGTTGATATCTGTAATGTCTATTTGGGTTAAGCTTCTAATGGTTTCAATCTCTTTTAGAAAATAAATTATTCGTATAATACTTACCTTGTGGTTTTGATTCCATATAACTTGGGACCATGGTTGTGTATGAAATAATCATTATTCATCTTATTCATGATCATTGATGAAGTAAAAAAACTAGAGAATGATATTAATCTATACCTACAACTATTGATTAAAGAGTTGAAGGAATTATGAAAATCAGACATTTCAATATTTAATGCAAGTAATAAACAAATATTTTATTTACGTACAGTATTACTATTTAGTGATTTTTTGGCATACTCATACCTTTCAAAATTAGCACTAGAGGGGGCAAGCATGTCCTATTTATGGGAAGAACACATGGTCCATGTAATTAAATTTGGTAGTAAATTTTGTTACATTTGTCATAGACAATATCTTCCTATTAATCATTGATTTTAGCATGATAAGTCTGCATTTGACAAGACATATAAGCTTGGTATCCCTCCCCCTCTAATTTTTGGACTAATGTATTACGTGAAGCAAACGCTATCCAAAAGTATGGTTGTAGTCCGATCTCCAAGAGGACAAAGAGTACACAAATGTATGTTGAAGAATGCTCGAATATGAAATCTAATTGGAGAAAAATTAGTATCTTCTTTGAGTTTCTGTACTAAAACTCATTGTATATTTGCTACACTCTTGATATTATGCACATTGAGAAAAAATTTCTCAAAAATTTATTATGGAGATTATTTGGCACTTCAGACAGATCAAAGGACAATTTGAATACATGGCAAGATATAAAAGGTATTGGTATATGAAGGGCACTTTCACCCAGAGGATAGAGATGTTTGAAAATTTTTACCGTCGGCTCCATTCAGCATGAATAGACAGGAGAAAGAGATTTTCTTAACTATTTTTAAAAATGTAAACATTTCAAATAGTTATATATCAAATATGTTCAAGTACATGAATCTGAAAGATCAAATTATCATTGAATTGAAGGGTCATGATTATCATATATTGATACAACAGTTTGTTACCGATCGCTATGCAGAGATATTTGCTTAAGTATGTAGCCAAACCTAATTGAACTAAGCAATATCTTCCTTATTTGTATGGCAAATTCATCTACCTAGCTGAGTTTAAAGTTGTACAACAAAGGATCTCTCTGACTCTTTATCACCTAGAAAGGATCTTTTCGCCTTTATCTTTTGATATGATAGAGCACTCGCCTATTTATCTGGTAGAGGAAGCACTACATGCGGGACCAATCCAGTACTGTTATATGTATCCGATTAAGAGGTAAATATTGATTATTAGATTTAAGGGATAATTACTTGTAGCCCCCTGTAATTAGCCTTAATTACCTACAACCCCCCGTAATTTTCGGAATTACCCACACCCCACTTTTCTCAAAATATTTACCTACACTCCCCTGATTGTTATGTAATCAAAATTTTCCCAAAAAATTTCGATTTTACCCTCGGTTATTTTACAATTAAACCCCTAAAAACTTATTTTTAATTATTTAACACCCCGAAATTCGATTTTTTGCAAATAACACCCCGAAATTATTTCGATTTGCAGAAAAGTCCCCGAAATTATTGGGATGGCGACGAGGGTGGCGGCTCGTGGGACGGAGGCCGAGGCCGACGCGCCGGCCTTGGCCTCGGCCTCGGAAAGTGGGTGCAGACAGCCTCGGCCTTGGCCATTCACGCCCGTGTGCCGGCGCGTTGGCCTCGACCTCTGTCCCCGGCACGCGAGGGAGGACGGCCAAGGCCGAGGCAGTCCACACCCGCATGCCGGCGCACTAGCACGCTATCCTCGGCCTTCGCTCCCACCGCCAGCCTCCGACGTCACTGCCCGCACACCGCCACCCTTGCCGCCGTCGCAATAATTTTAGGGATTTTTCTGTAAATCGGAATAATTTCGGGATAGTATTTGTAAAAATCCGAATTTCAGAGACTTTTCTGTGAATCAAAATAATTTCAGGGTGTTATTTGCAAAAAACCAAATTTCGAGATATTAAATAATAAAAAATAAGTTTTTAGGGGTTTAATTGTAAAATAACCGAGGGTAAAATTTTTTTGGAAAAATTTTGATTAAATAACAATCAGGAGGGTGTAGGTAAATATTTTGAGAAAAGGAGAGGTGTGGGTAATTCCGAAAATTACGGGAGTTGTAGGTAATTAAGGCTAATTATAGGGGGTTATAGGTAATTATCCCTAAATTTAATTGACGAATATTGTTTCCATTCATGATAATCAATGGCCTTATTGACAATCAGTAAACTCATCTAGAATGTTTTATAGCAAAAGCTTATTTAATAGAAGAATGCATAACTTTTTACACAATGTACCTAAATAACTTTCAGTTGAAATTCGCTTAGCTAGGTTGAAATCAAAATTGCTTTGATAGATAAGAACGTCCATTTGGAGCTAAGCAAGAACTTCATTATATAAGAGAGAATCAGTAGACACAAGCACACCACTACATACTTTTTAATCTAAATATTGTGCCAACCTTTCACGAGTACATGTTATACTTCAAAAAACTTTTATAAATAATAATAAAACTTAAGTACCTTCTGAAAAAATAAAAAATTATTTCATAAGAAATACTTGAAGTCCATAGAGATTGATAGACGATATGGAGATAGAGAGTTTGAATGGGAGAAAATTCACAGTGATACTTTTGCTAAGTAATTCAGGTTGTATGTAAGTATATTTATTTTTCAATTGACACTTCTTTAATTATATGTTTGACTTGTAACGCATAACTTATAGATTATTGAATTAGAAAAAAATAATAAAGTATCAAATATTTCTAAAGAGATAATACTCTTGGGAGTGGGTCCCGATAAATAGGTGAGGAGATACTCAGAATATATTATAAATAATTTTAGATTTCACACAAAGATGCAAGAGATAAGCTATCATACACAAAACAGTTATATGACTTTGAAGGTGGCTATAAGAAGTTTAGCAAGTATAAAAAATAAGAATCACATATCAGGAGCTATACAATTCTATAGTATCCTAATGGATATTATTGAATACGGTACAACAATAAACTTAAGTTCATGCTATTGAGGTGTGACTAGGTCAACAACAATATTGCAATGATAATTGATGAGTTTGGATATACAACAATAAACTTTAACTATCAAATGTACAAACAAAATCGGCGTGGAGATGAGTCTTATATTCTTTTGTGTCAAGCATATCAAGTATTTTATGTGACAGATCCGTTAGATCCATATTAGCATGTGATTGTAGAGATGACTCTGAGAGAGTACTTTATTGTTGTCAATCACGTAACAGCATATGATAATGGTGAAGAGACGATTATGGAGACATACACTACATAACATCTAGACTATATTGACTATAAAATTAAAAGCAAAAATATTGAAGGAGTTACAATAAATGCACCATACATCAATTCATATCAGCTGCATGTAGAAGAATATAAAAATAATGATATAATCAATGAATCCAATATTGAAGAGAAAATTCTTTTTAGAAGATGATAAATCTGATAGCAACTATGACAATAATGATTTCGTGGCTAAGGAATTTGATGGGTAAATGATATTATCATGTTAGATCCAAATTACGTATACATGGTTATTTATATTTAGTATTATTTATTATTATATTAGCTTATTGCACTGAAGTTATTTTTTATTATATTACGTTTCAAGTAATTGAATTGATGTACTGCTCTTATAATATTTTCTCTGTCACTTACGCTCTTCATCTCTGTACGTATTTTCTACATATTTCACTTCTATTTGTCATATACTTATCTTGCAATTTTTTAATTTGTTATCTCAATGTGTTCTCCACTTGCAGATTAGCATGCATCACAAAGAAAAGATGCAATCTGTAGGCCATATGACAAAGGGGTTATAGGATGCGAAGACTATGAAGAAGGTATTCAGGACGAATGGAGATTTCGACGGAGACTCTAATGGCGATAGCATAGACCCTGCATCTCCAAAGCAGGTATATCAAGAGCCACATCCTAATCATGATGAAGGTATATAACCCATAGGAATACTTTATCTACTTCATATTTCACTTGATTCAATATTTGATGTATAGCAAATTAATTTCTTAACTCATTTTATATTGCAAGTCCTTCTACAGCCTTCACTAGTACAATTTGTCATGGCTTCAATAGACCTATAGGAGTTTGGGGTACCGAGGGATTTGGATTACTTCTCAATATCAATAGTTACCATCAAATCATTGGTGAAAATTCGGCATGACTCTAGACCCAGTTAGGAATTTTTGCAAAAGATGAAAACAAGTTGCCTATGACCTACACTAACTGGCGAGCTGTGCCCCAAAAAATAAGGAATGAATCTGGATAACTATAAAGATAATATCAAATATATTATATCTTTTCAAATAATTTTATTCAAAATGATTTCTAGATTTCTAACTTTCGCATGTCTTCCTATCTAGGCCAATAAAAATTTGGAGGACATAGCAAAAAAAGGTGTCATGTGGGTCTTTGGCAAACATTGACAAGACTGGAAGATGCACGTGAAGAAAAAAATACTTCACCCTATATAAGAATGATCCAGTCAGATTTGTCACTTGTCCAGATTAGATGATAGATGAAGACTAGTGATACATTTTGATCAGACATTAGTAGACTAAAGAAGCACAAGTATTACTCTAAGATATCAATTATTAGAATATGTTTAATATTTATCATTAATACTATATGTTATGCTAATAATTTTATATTTTTTATTCAGAACTTGAGTCAGAAAATCTAAGACATTGAAAGCATTAGCTGATGAGTCACTCTCTCGAACGCAAGGGGTTTACCAACTTAAGAGCTGAGGTATATAACCTATAATTTATAATAAAAAATTTTATCACTTTATTATGTATATTTCATTCATAATGTTACTTGTACCTTGAGACGTCTAGTAGAACTAAACCTTTCAAGTTGTATGTTTTCCTCGCGTCTCATACTAAGAAGGACAGACAATCCATCGATATAGTATCTGCAACCACTATAGCGAGTATTATAATTATTTTTTGACATAATATGCATTCAAATTATATAATATTAATTAATGTTATTGATCATGTTGTAGGAGAGGATCACTCAGTTGAGATAGTATCAACTGAAGAACTCTCTTTCAAATACGGTCATCCAAAACGTGATTCACGATCAAGTATTTGAACTTGAGAAATATGGATAGGTGCAAATGTTTGGTGTGCAACCGACTTCCAAAACTATCTCCGGGTGCTTTTGCAGATTCTCGCAAGGTGAGCAATTTCAGTATACAGAGAGTCAAGTGTAATCAATGATCCAAATTGAAGGTTACTGCAACAATAACTAGGTTCAAAGATGAGATATTTAATGCACTTCCTCGTACCATATTTTGGGATATCCCCCAAGCCGAGATATGAATTAATTTTTACTAATTTATACTATATAAGAAAAAAATTTTAATGTTGATGCGTGTTTCGTGTATAAAATTATTAAGGACGTTTTAGGTATAGCATCCCAGTAGTAAAACAATGCTGGTGGTAGCTATGTTGGTTTGAAGGTAACTCCTTCCACTTTTCGGCCTACTAAGATATAAATACATTTAAAATTTTACTTTATTATATTAAATATTTTTGGTTTATAGGCACAAGTGGTTAGGAGAGAGGGGGGGAGGGGGTATGGGATTTGTTAATTTTTATTTATACAAATTTTATTGTTTGTACAAATTTTAAATTTTTATTTGCATTCTCACACATCTATTTTAGGAGATCATCCATGAGTCAACAACCTGAAGTACGATAGGCAAACAAGGACATGGAGGGATGATATTTATTTTTTTTTTGAATGGATTGTAATATTATAAACTTCTTCCTATAAAAATATAAATTGTATCTTCTTTTTGGATAGATTATCTAGTACTTATACTTTAGAAATTTTAAAAGTTACATTATCTAGTACTTATACTTTTAGAACTAAAATTGTTTAGTATTTAGAATGTTTATTGGGTTTCAATATCAATGAGTGCATCGGAAATTCATGTTTGAAAAAGAACAATTGGTGGCACTAAAAAAACGTTGTCAAAGACGTGCATCCAAAATGCGACGTTAACTTTAGCGCCGTCAATTCTTTTTTTTTTTTGGCCTATATTTTTTGGCAACATTAAATATATATCAAAAGCGACGCTAAAATAGTGCCGCTATTGATTTGTAGGAGCATTATTTTAGTGCTATGAATATTCGCAATTTTAATTTTCGTAGTAGTTTGTTAGTGTCACAAATTAGCATCGTTAATGATTTTTTGGTGCTAATTTAAGCTATAGAAGCGCTAATTGAACGTCGAGAATGCTTCAAAATGTTGTAGCATGGCTTCCCTCCACAGAAAAGCTAGTGAGATATTAATATAAAGATAATATTGATTATGTTATATTAAAAAATAAAAATTGTTAATGATATTAATATAAAGATAGTCAGTTTGGGCAACAAGTGCAGTAGATAAAGGATGGATTTAATTATGTTTGGCATTTGAAATTTGGTATTCAAACTACTGAACTTATGATAATGATGGTGGTTACACAAAAGTACCACTATTGTTGAACTTCTAAACAATAACAAATAAGTGGATCTATCTTCTATTTGTTATATTTAGATATCCAAACTTATCATTCAGATAATCAAATACATAAATAAAATTTAAATCTTATTTTTTATTTAAAATATGATCCCAAATTAAACTTAAATTTGATTTTTTTCTACGCTCGTCGGCCTTCTTCTCCCCTTCTTTGTTGCTGCACACGAGCCACGACAAGTGCGGCATGACCAATTTGGCAAAGGATTACAAAATAATGATATTTAAGGTGAAATTTATGACAAAAACTGTATCTAAAATTAAAAATATTGTTCATATAAAAAGTAAAGTCACTAAGTATAAAAAGAGATTCTTTAAACAAATATTCTACTATTTATTATCCTCAAAAATCAACTACTAACTCAAGTTTTGGAATAATCACAGTCAGAAAGCTTTCGGAGGTCCTTCTTTATAGTGTTTTTATTTTACAGATTCATGACATGTATTGGTCTAGTGAATTCAAATTTCAAGAAATTTCCCCAATTAAAATCGATGAAGAATTTAATTTCATCAACAATAACCATCAAAATAAGATTTGGAATGTTAGCGTTTTAAATTAGATTTTTCTAGTTAATCTAGTATTTCATTATAGTTAATTATTTCTTGCAAAATACAAACATATTAGCTGTTATTTTCAAATAATGCATCTTCTACAATTTTGACAAATATTAGGTTTTTATGCTGGATTTTTTAAAAAAATATTGGGGTCTATTTATTTTGAGACTAAAAAATGAACTGGTCTACTTTTAAAATAGTATCTATAATATAATTCTATTTGAAATCAAAACTAAATAATACAAGCAAAAAAAATTTGCAAAAGAACTAGAATTAGAATTCTGAAAATCGAAAAATTCTTTTGGATAAGTTTCCCTCCTAAATTTATGGGTAAAATAAATTGTAATTAACTTTGCCTTCAGGATTTGTGCAGTGAGAGACCAATATGAATACAAATTTTTCTAAAAAAAATTTAAATAAAAAATTACTCGTGTTATTATAAATTTATGAAAAATCACGTATCTTATTATTAGTAGTAAAAAAAGATAACTCATCTTATACTATAAATTTATAAAAACTTATGTCAATTAATCAAACTAAAAGCAAATAGGGATCCAATGGAAAGATTGATCCTCAAACTGAGGTAACCAAGGTATATACCATGAAGTTGACACATAAGACAATACTATCGAAGTCAAGTGGGCTTGGTGTCACAAATGATACACACCCTACAAAGTACATCTTTCGAAACATACAGAAAAATATAGTAGATTCGACTCATATCTTAATATGATTGGTTATTCAAGAGATCAAGAAATAAAATTTTGAGCAAGATCTTTAACATAGAATCCGAAAGTAATAGCAATCAAATAAAGAAAGTCCAGTATAATCAGAAATATAATCATGAAATTTCAATCTACATAAAAACATCCTTAACCTATAAAATAGGAATAACCCATGAAGATAAAGGGGCTCGACTTCTCTACCTCTCTCTCTCCAATACTCTCCTAAAAAGAATTGATCAAATTTTTTTTGATTTGAGTGTCGGAATGGCCGTTGTCGGAGAGCTACTGACAATCCTCCTTGTGGTTTGTATTTTCTCATGCAAATTATTAAAAGAGCGGGTTAACGGATTTGATCTCGAGGAACCTATTGGACCAAAACTAATATTTGAATCGAGCTCCGTCAACAAAAATATTCAAAAAATATACATTTTAATTCAATTTTACTAATTAAAATAAATATGAATATAAAATTATTTTCATTTGATTTTAGTTTGGACCAAGGTTTATAATTTCGGCCGAAACTGAGCCGTTTCGGTCGGAACTGCAACGAAATCACATATATCGGATCGGTTAGAGTTTACTGTTCATTACTATTTATCTTCGCCAACGAACGCAGGCGGGAGCGCGCAAGAGCAGGAGCATGCCGGGCTCGAGCGCAGGCGGGCGGGAGCTCGCCGGGCTCACGCAAGTGGGGGGGTGGTTGGGGCGTGGGGAGGACCACATGCCGGTTTCGTGTTCGAGTCCAAGGGCCCTGCACACTCACTAGTCTACCGCCGCTCCCTCGTCTATCTCGTGTCCTCACCGACTTGACCTGTACTCCCGCAAGATGAGGCCAGTCTTACACTGGGGCCAGTGCTATCGCCAATTTGATTTCGATGTCCTTATCGGTTTCTGTTAGATACTATTCATATACATAATATTATTCATGTAATTATTCATTATTTTTAAAATTTTTTAAACATATTATAATTTTTTAATTTGAAGTTAAAAAATAATTGAAATAAAGTTAAATTTTAGTCAAAATATAATTTTTCATTTTGGACCTTCGATATATGGTTATACTTTAGAACCGCTATCATGAGATCGCGCAGAGCTAATTGTTCTGACTCATATGCCTACAAATGCTCGTCCGGATCATCCAGGTACTGAATTTGTAATTTCACACCCAGATGTTCCAAACTGATGATGATTATAATAATTAGTTATATTATCTTAGAATTTGTAAATTATGTATATGTGAAGTACATTTTAATGAAAAGTAAAATGTGTTTATGTTAATTTTTAACTTTTAATCATATTCATATTATTTCTTGTATATTTTTTTAATACACTAATATATATTAAAAATAGACTATATCAGTGACTAACAATCAAAATTAATATTAATTAACTAAAATAATATTTAATATTATGGTAAAATTAAGTATAAATTCATTCCTAATTTTTCAAATTTTTTTCAATATTTTATCGTATTTTTAATTTGAAGTCAAAGTACAGTCAAAATATAGTCAAACTTTGGTCAACACCCAATTAATAATTTAAAAAAATCTTTCGGCCGAAACCGAAACGGCCAAAATGGGCAAAACGTATCGGTTTCACTGGGTCTCGAAATCAAAACCAATACCGAAACAGCAAACCTTGGTTTGGACAATTATTAAATTAAGATAAAAATAAGTTATTTTATTTTAATTTCTAAGAAAGATTGGTAGTTTATTTTTATGAAATTAAAATTAAAAATATAGTTTTATCAAATCGGTTGTCCGATAATTATGAACTGATTGTTCAAAATAAAATTAAATAAGAATATTTTAATATTTTATATTAATTTAAATTAATTAAATTAAATTAAATTACAATAATTTTAAAATATTTTAATCGATTTTAGTTTTTGTAAATTTATAATATAAAATGAGTTATTTTTTATTATAATAAAAATATAATTTTTTTAAAAAAAATTTATAATAAATTACGTGATTATTTGTTAAAAAAAAATCAATTAAAGAAGAAATCTTTAAATGGTTGAAAGAGGTGGGTTTGCGAAAGAGACCTCTGCAACAAATCCTCTAAACTAAGGAAACGTATAATCTTCATAAAACCCAGTGGCAAACAGCAAATAAGCGTGGAGACGAGCCAAAGATAAGGCGCGGATAACGTCCTCCCGCTCGGCTACTCTCCTCCCCGTCTCCGAGCTCGCTCCGATGGCGACCTCCTCTCTCCTCCTCTTCCCTTCCTTCAAACCAAGCCCTCGCCTCCCTTATCCAAAGAATCGCAAGCTCCTCCTCTTCCGCCGCCCCCATCTACTCCGCCCCGTCGCTGCGGCCACCATCGAGTCCTCCAACGGTGCCGTCTCCGCTCCCAATAATCCCTCGGAAGACCACACCTCCGGCCGGAAGTTCTTCCCCTTGGCGGCCGTCGTCGGGCAGGTAAAACCCTAGTCGCCTTCGGTTTCCGCTTGTGCGGGGATTGGGGTCTTGATGGAGAGTGGGGCTTCTTGGTGAAGGATGCCATCAAGACGGCTTTGCTGCTGGGGGCGATCGACCGCGAGATCGGGGGGATCGCCATCTTCGGGAAGCGGGGGACAGCCAAGACGGTGATGGCGCGCGGGATTCATATGATGCTGCCGCCCATTGAGGCTGTGAAGGGCTCGATTGCGAATGCTGATCCCAAATGCCCTGAAGAGTAAGGTCTTGTGTGGTATTGTTTTGATTTCTGGTTAGGGTTTTGTTTTTCTTGATCGTGCTAATAGTATGCAATTACTGTCCTATTTCTCAATCAAAACAAATTCTAGGGAAATCAAGAAAACCAAACACCTCCCTCAGTCAAGAAAAAAAATTATGGTTTTCTTGGATATTTTTCCAGCTGAAGTAAGAAAATGAAACTTCTTAACTAGCTTCAAGAGATATAAGTTTTCTTTCACTAATTAGTATCCAATAATAATAGTTGTCAGCCATTCAAGATATGGAAAGTGCATTGTGAATCAGGGTTCTTTTTTCTTTTAAATTTACTCAAGGAACAATTTCAAGAGAATCATTCGCTAATGACGATCAGCTTGGTTGTTGCTATCCATAGGTGGGAAGATGGTTTAGTGGATAGAGTGGAGTATGATGCTGATGGTAATGTTAAGACAGAAATAGTGAAGTCACCATTTGTGCAGGTATTATTTGTCAAAGCTGCTTCTATGCAAACTGTTGGGTTACGCAAAACTTAACTTGCTATTTGATGCATCTTTTAACTGCACAGATTCCGCTTGGTGTCACAGAAGATAGACTCATAGGATCTGTTGATGTTGAGAAATCTGTGAAAACAGGCACTACTGTATTTCAACCAGGCTTGCTAGCTGAAGCCCACAGAGGTGTCCTGTATGTTGACGAAATAAACCTTTTGGACGAGACTATTAGCAACCTGCTCCTAAATGTTTTGACAGATGGAGTTAATACTGTGGAAAGAGAAGGAATAAGTTTTCGGCATCCCTGCAAGCCACTATTGATAGCTACTTACAATCCAGAGGAAGGTTCTGTGCGAGAACACTTGCTTGATCGCATTGCAATTAATTTAAGGTAATTAATAAGTTTTCCATAAAGCATATTGTGCTATAGAATCCCACTAATTTTTTTTCCATCAAGGCTGGGGATGCACCATAAAGATAGATTTAAGATAATCCCCATTGGCAAATGATGCATCATTGCATATATTTTTCATCCCACCTTGGTCTCACACACCAGGACATAGTTACATAACTTACTAATACTACTTATAGGAACCCATTTCTGCAGCGCAGATCTTCCAATGAGTTTTGATGACCGGATTGCAGCTGTCGATATTGCAACACAATTTCAGGAATCTAGCAAGGATGTATTTAAGATGGTTGAGGAAGAGACTGAGTTTGCGAAAACTCAGGTACCACAGTGCCACAATTGATAGCTCAAATCATTTCTGACAAAAATGTTTGACTAAAATTAGAGGCACTGTTTTTAGATAATTCAATACATACTATATATTTCTGTATTTTTTCTTTTATTTTGTGTGTGGGGTGGTGGTGGTGGAGCATTTTGCTTGTGAATGAGCTTCTCTCCTTTTCGAAGATGCCTATTCAGTATATTTATATTCATTTCTGCCTGCAATTTGTTAGCTTATGTTATTGAAGCATCTAATTTGTTTATATATAGCTTTTCTTTCATTTAATGTAAGCAGAAACTAAAAATGGCTATCCATTTTCAGTTAGAGTTCACCCCTTTTATTTGTGGCTAATAGTTTGAATTTGAGCGACTGACGCTCACTATTGTGATATATAGATTATTTTGGCAAGGGAATATTTAAGGGATGTCAGCATCAGCAGAGATCAACTTAAATACTTGGTTATGGAATCATTGCGAGGTGGTTGTCAGGTTTGTTTCTCACTCTCCAACCAAGTTTGTGTGACTAATATCAATTTGCTGAAACACTGCTTTGTGTTCTTGGGTATGTTGCTATTGACTATTGATCTGTCCGGTTAATTAAAACATGTGCCATTTTGCTATAAAAAAAATGCAAAAACCCTGTGTCAGCACATGTTAGCATGAATAATGTAGAATACTGGCCTTCACAAGGAATCACTTACTTCCTCACCCAAAATTTATCAAGTTCAAATAATTGCCATGACATTAGTTCCATCAATTATAGATGTCAGGTTTTTGCAAAGTACTTCTACAGATCATGATTGAGGTAATATCACTAATGTTTTGAACTTGCAAAAAGCATTCTTTATGTCTTTTGCCATGTAATTTATTAAAAGAGTAGCCTCTTCCAGTGGTGAACTAGCTTTACTTTAGTATGTTGTCATCTGCTGCTCTGCCAGCATATTGTTTTTCCTCACTGAGGATATGGGGTTTTTCCATCAAAATTTTCTGAAAGAGCGATCTTTTTCATGCTTGTAAAAATATAGTGGCTTATAACCTATGAATGCTTGTTTGTTGTTTGTGTTAGTCTATTGCAGTTCTGTTGAATGTCTTAATTACTTTTAAAGCCTAAATAAAATTTAATGTCAACCTGCAGGGGCACAGGGCGGAGCTGTATGCAGCTAGAGTGGCAAAATCTCTTGCTGCTCTAGAAGGACGTGAGAGGGTCAACGTTGATGACCTCAAGAAAGCTGTTAAGTATTTTCTGCCAGACAATACTAACTAAACAAATTATTGACTTTACAACTTGGCTTAACATTTCACACCCTGATGTGTCTCTTTTCTTGGAACAAACTGACAGCCAAGGAACTAAGGAGCAAAATTATGACTCTTTACCTGAGATTTTGTTCTATGCAGGTAGAGCTGGTCATATTACCCCGCTCAATTGTCACTGATAACCCACAAGAACAGCAAAACCAGCCTCCTCCTCCTCCACCACCCCCTCCTCAGAGCCCAGACTCTGCAGAGGATCAGAATGAGGAAGACCAAGAGGTATGCCACAAGCAGTTAAACATTCTGGCCTGTGCAAATTTGAACATCTAACCTTCAAAGAATACTTTGGCATTTCCTGAACAACATTAGATGTGAAGTATTTCATAGTTTCTTAAGTTCCACCTATATGTACAGGAAGAGAATGATCAAGAAAATGAGCAGCAAGAGCAGCAAATACCAGATGAATTTATTTTTGATGCTGAAGGTGGTATAGTAGATGAGAAACTCCTTTTCTTCGCACAACAAGCTCAAAGACGTCGAGGAAAAGCTGGAAGAGCAAAGAATGTTATTTTCTCAGAGGATAGGGGTCGCTATATAAAGCCTATGCTTCCAAAGGTAAACCCTACCAATGATCTTGATCAATTTTTAGAACTGCCTTGGTGATGCCTTGTAAGTCTCTATAGACATTCTAAGTTAGATTTTGGAGCTGTAAGGTTAATAGTATCATTTTACAATGTTCTTCCATACAAAGCGATGGAGTAATGTCTTTTCTGACTGAATAGAAAATTCTTTCTATTTCTATAGGTTTATTTTATTTGTTCGTTATTTATTTTTAATAAACATAGTGGACATGTGGCTTGTTTATACAGGGTCCTGTAAAAAGGCTGGCTGTTGATGCAACATTAAGAGCAGCTGCACCATATCAAAAGCTGCGGAGGCAAAAAGACATTGGGAACACAAAAAAAGTTTATGTAGAAAAAACTGACATGAGAGCAAAGAGGATGGCAAGAAAAGCAGGTGCACTGGTAAGTGGATATTTACTTGTTCCCAAATAATTAGGTGCTTGACTTTTGCCTATGCTGTGTGGATATTGGTTGTAGGAAAACACTTGACTATGTTATTCATAGGTGCAACTTAAATATTTTCTTTCTAATATAAAACCAACAATCTCTTTTTTGTAAATGTTTCTTTTCAAACTTTTTGAGTGCACAGAACAAAAACTGTCTTTTTCTGTATATTGCAAGTATTTAGACATTATTTTGTTGCTTTCTCACCAACTTTTAATTTTTCACAGGTCATCTTTGTAGTTGATGCTAGTGGGAGTATGGCACTTAACCGTATGCAAAATGCAAAAGGTGCAGCCCTACAATTACTAGCTGAAAGCTACACAAGCAGAGATCAGGTATCCAAAAAATATGATGTTTCACACACAGGCATTCTGATATGCTGTCTAACATGTTGTTGAGACCTTATGAGTATAGTCCAGAATGGCCTGCACCAGATTTAAGGTTGATGTCATTATTAAGTCTTACCCAGCAGTATTCAATAAAAAGTAAATCTGTCTTACAGTGATGGACAAGTCATGTTTGTGTGTCTGTGTGGGCATGTGGGAAACTTGTGAGAAAATCTGAAAGGCCCATCAAATTTGTAATAGGAAGCTATCACATGCTCCTCTGCCAGAATCCAAATCTTTCAGTTCTTCCCAAACCTCCATTTGTAAATCTTTACATTTGTTCTTCAGCTGTCTACCTAGCATCATCTCTTCCATTAGCCCACATGCATCCATTCTGCCCTATAACGTGAATATCGTGGAGGTACTTCTTAAAGAGGCATGCTTTAGAGCTTCTATGGTCCATAAATTTCTCTTGATTCTCTTTGGAATGTTGATGTAGCACCTATCACCCATCTATATTTCTATCTTTTAGCAAAATTGCCCATATTAGCAAAAATTGACTAATTCTGTACATGCTCCCTTGGAACGTCATATTGTGATAGTGCATGTATATCTAGTGTACTTGTTGACATGCGCACAAATGCTTGAATTTGTGCATCTATTTTGAAACCAGATGCTTTCTTGTGCTTCTGAATGTCCTGTCTCTGATTCTGGTATGTGTTAACTTTTTATCAGGTATCAATTATTCCTTTCCGTGGAGATTTTGCAGAAGTTCTCCTACCTCCATCGAGGTCAATAGCAATGGCCAGGAAACGGCTTGAGAGACTTCCATGTGGTGGCGGTTCTCCCTTAGCTCATGGTCTTAGCACGGTACTTGGCAAGCAATTTGTTTTGTTTGCATGGCATCTTTACTTGATCTATGCCTCAGTTACAGTTCCATATTTACCCCACATAGGCTGTTAGAGTTGGTCTTAATGCTGAGAAGAGTGGTGATGTTGGACGAGTTATGATTGTTGCAATCACTGATGGAAGGGCTAACATATCATTAAAGAGATCCACCAACCCAGATTTTGCTGCTTCTACTGATGCTCCGAAGCCCTTGGCACAAGAACTGAAGGTATCTTTTCAAATTGTTTGGTGTTAAATGTGTGGCATGAATCATGACCTTTACTATGTATTTCTTTTTTAACCTTGTTGATGGATGAAGATTGATATTGTGCTTATTCCTTAACCTAGTTTGGGTAACACTAGTAACGGTTAATCCCAGATTTCCTCAAAAGAAAAAAAAGAAAAAGAAGATTGATATTCTGCTAAAGAATGTTTCCCTGGAGCAAGTTCAGCAGCTCACCATAGGTTTCCTCCTCAAATAATTGAGAACCATCGGTGAAAATTTGAATAAAATTGTTGAAATTTATATAGCACAAAAGGATAATGCATCATATTTATGTTTGGTTTCATGCTAAGCCCCTATGAGATTTAACATCATCTCCTGTTCTCTTCTTTCTTCCGAAGGATGAGATTCTAGATGTGGCGGGAAAGATATACAAGGCAGGGATGTCTCTTCTAGTCATTGACACCGAAAATAAGTTTGTATCCACAGGCTTTGCGAAAGAGATTGCAAGGGTTGCCCAAGGTATGCCTTCGACTGAAATTAATTCTGGAATGGTACATTATTGGTTGCAAAACTTTAATGACCTTTTCTCTGGCTAAAACTAATTATTCTGTAACTGGCAGGGAAATATTATTACTTGCCAAATGCTTCTGATGCAATAATATCTGCTACGACAAAGGACGCTTTGGCAGCATTGAAGACTTCTTAATTTAGAGTCCGGCAAAGCTTAGTAATGTATTATTGAAGGGTTGTGCAGCCAGTAGTTGCGATTACCTTGCTTTTTTTGTTTTTTATTATCCTTTTAACGGCGCAGACAAATGACTAATGAAGAGCGGAATACATTTTGGGTCAGACCAGTTTTGTTTTGGGTGAGACCGTTTTTAAGATAGTATGAAAAGGTATTAACTCTCAAAAAGAGAAGATATTGGGTTTGATTCTCTGCTGTGCCAGCTGAAAAAAATCAGCTTATAGCAACCACAAAATTTGTTACAAAAAAACAATTAACCATAAACTCTATTTGATTTTCAAAATATATATAAAAAATTGTCAAAAGAGAAGATCTTCGTACTCTGAAAAAGCTTTCAAGCCAAATCTTGTTTAAATCTTGTTTATTAGGTATAGATTGGGTCACGTTGGGCTTCCGCAGACTATGGATCGGATTTAGTTCATTTGCATCAAGTAGATGCCTACGATGGGCAAGAATCTGGTACATGGAATTGAACTGTATTACAATTTTATAAAAAGGAGTGCGTTTAGGCCTCAAATAACTGCATGACTGTATAAAACATTTTAAAAAAATACTGCACGCAATAACTTAGAATTACAAAATTCAATGAGCAAGCCATCACTCTTCAGGCTAAAATCTACAATCAGATAATGACAACGTTATGCAATAAAGTTAGCAAGCAGTAATGGTTGGTATAGAACCAATGGAAGAGACCTCGATTTACACTTGTTTGTAGAAGAGAACGTAAGCTTGGTCATGCAAAACCATGCTCGTGTCCACAACCTTAACTGATGCATCATCATAGCGAAGCCACTGACCATCAGAATATTTCGCATCAGCCGTATAATGACCCCTAGAGGGTTCCCTACCATGGTGAGTGATGGTTGCCACGAGTTCATATCTCCGGCCCTGCAAGAAATGACGAAAGTTCAATGAATATGTTATAATAGTTACAGTTTGGGCTTGTCCATATCATAACATCAACCAGTTGTGCAGCAAGAACACGAGTAACAAGGATATTGAGATGAAGTATTTCTGTAGATTGGTAGATTGGTATGTGACCTTGGAAAGACAAGCAACTCACCTCCATCAACGGGAATACAAGCAACTCGCGGCCTAGCACTAGTTCAAGAGGGAAATGAACAGGTTTATGAAGTTTAGCCATTCCTTTGCTTCCATAACTAAACCGCTTTAGGTGCAATATCATAATCTTGGAAAGCTCCTCTATCTTTACTGATTTGCTAGCAGCAACCTGTCCAGACTGCACATAAAAAAACTTGCTTTCATCAACACAAGCGTGACAGAAAAAGGAGATGTATTGTGGGGTAATAAATGACAGCTTAACAGTTACTTTGGAAGCTTAAAGAAGCTTTCATAAATGGATTGAAAGCTAGAGAACTTCAATAGGTTCCACATAAATAGGAGTGTTCCAAAAATGAGATTACGAGAGCTGGCATACCCAAGCCCGTTTTGAGGGACTGAAGATTGGCTTAGTGCAAGGCCAAAATATTTAGACCAAGGGATTGTTTGGTCGGCCGTAAGTGACCGTAAGTGGCTTTAAGTAAAATCACTTTCATTTATTTCTATTGTTTAATTATAGGAAGTTACTTTTTAAAAATCAATTACAAGAAATAAAAAATAAACTAATTCCATATATACTGGTCCAAAATAACTTCTGAAAATAAGTATAATAATATGTTGAGTTATAATAACATTACTAATTTCACATACAATAATATGTATATATTATGATTTTTATTTGTGAAATATTTTAAATAAAAAATATTTCATATATTAATAATTATATTCTCGACACTTCCGTATCACAATCCAACTTTTTAAAAAGAGGTTGAGAGTGAAAGAAAGCGACTTCTTCACACTCCCACTAAAGTGTGTAAATGTGCTAAATTTGAAAGAGCTCACCCCGACACGAGCTCAACTCGGTTCAGCTTGGGTGATCAAATGCACTGAGCTTGAACTCGAAATTAATTTTTCAAATTTTAATCTTTAATAATAATTTTTAGCTAATTAACATCAAAATAATTATTAAAAAACTAAAAAATATTATGAAAGATCAATATCCAAATATTTATCTAAGATCCTAAATATATATATATATAATATTAATACATAAATAAAATAATACAAAATTGACTTGAACTCTCAAGTCAGAATGTAACGAGTCAATCCTAGCTCGAGGTCGACTCATTAAGGGAATGAGCTCAATTTTGACATCGAGCTCAGCTTGTTTTCTAAATGAACAAAGCCAAGCTCAAACGGCTCACAAGTCTTGAGCTAAATTTACACCCCTACTTATATCCACTTCCGAACAAACAAATAATCCCTAATTTTCAAGGATGATTTATTAATTTTTTAGGAAAATTAAGCTCTGAGTCAACTCCAAAAACCTACATCCCAAGACTAAGCTTGAGTAACAACCATTAATTCACCTCCTTGGAGATTCACCTAACCGAAAATAACATTACCTGCTACAATAAGGGCCAAAGTCAATGAATCTAGAACTCTAGGGGAAGGAATTAGTCTAGATACATTGGCTTCATATACAAGCAATAAATCGATATAAAGATACAAATATGAAACAATAGTGAAGGCTGCCATTGTAATATAAAATTGATTGTATTTCTATATGTTGCAACAAGATGATAAAGTAGATAGATACCTTGCCACCTGATGTTTTGTATCCTTCAAGGGTCTCTGGAGCAGAAAATAAATGCAATGCATCTTGAATTGTCTGAATGGTTTCTAGATGAATATCAAGATGAAGCAACAGGAATGGTTGAACTGTAGCTGAAGCCTTATTGCCTATATGATATACAACAAATAAAGCCAATTACTTGACTGGCAACAAGGCAATACTAAGTTCTAATTATTGATCTATTATTTTCAGTTACACAATTTGGATTAATCCTTGCTCATATGAATGAAAGCATGGTCTTGCAATAAATACCAGGTTAGTTGCTGTAGCTACTATCTTTCCAAATTCAATAATCTGATTAACTGAATCTGTTCCAAACCAAAGGCATTTTTCATCAGATATAAAAGATAGTCAACTTCCCATTACTTGCCAACTGATGACAATTGCACCGTAGATTGAAAAACAAAACTAAGACCTCATCCAGCAAATTGGGAAAAGGCAATGGAATGACAAATTTTCGTTAGTTCAAAAAGGAAAGAGAATTCCTCGGCTTTATTTCCTTCAGAGATTCTTTATAGTGTAAAAGAAAAATGTAAAAGACTGGATGCCTCGTGTCCCACTGTTGGAGGGAGAAAGGACAAGGTGAAATGTTATATGATTAGGTGGGTTTTATTTGTGCTACCTTTCAAAATCTACACCTAGATCTAAAATAAAGAGAAAAAAAATGGCATTATTGCATTTCAATCTGTATATAGCAAATTAATAACATACCTTTTGCCTTCACAACACTCCTTAGTTGTCCCCCAAAAATTGCACTTAACTGGGATGGCATAAATTTCTGAGTTCTGGTCACCGCAGATTTGTTTTTTGGTCCAACAGTTTCCCAACCATCATCTTCAGCCGATGAAATGAGGACAGAGTTTAAACCATTTTGATTCAACAAGGGGCCTTGAAACTTCAACAATTCATCGTGCATTTGATCCATGACAAAACTCAAGAACTCCTGGGCATCTTCTTGTCTGCATATTCAAGAGATTTAGAAAGAATGCTTTAACAAAACATACACAAGAATTTAAGCAAGAATATGGGTCGATTTAGTAAAATGTTAGAGTTGGTTACCTAGTGTGACTAAACACAATCTCAACCCCAAAAATGTAATGATTGTAATAGTCACACTAGTTTACCAACTTTAACATTTTACCAAGTGGACCATACATATATAGTATACACAAGGAAAAGAATCTGAAACTTATCCAGACGGTCCATATAACAGTATGATACACATATCTTAAAAATGATCTTAAGTATGATTTTTGCATAAACAACTAATTGACAAACCAAGCACATGTGCAAATGGACTCTGGCTTGGGATGAACCATGTCAAATTTAGACCTCCTTGGCTCATGCCTCCCAACTTGTCATTTCCACTGATAGATTCAGAACTTTGAGCTATAACGTCTGTTAAGAAATTTAAGAAAGGCCCAACCTGCATTCCTAAAACCTACCAGATCTTTGTCTCGTATGTCTGACATTTGCTCATTTAAGCAAATGGTGAATAGCTTAAATGTACATTATTATTTATGGAATTTATAATGAAACTTTTGGCTCCACCACTGCTGATAGTGTTTATTTAAAGCTTGATAGATTTGATTCATACACCATGCCTTCCTTGAAAAAGAAATTAATAATAAATGAATAAATAACATTAATACCAAGAACAAAGACATCTATATAGGTACTTGATCTACCCATGTTGAATGTATTAGCATCTTCTAATGTTCATTACCTAATTAACATGAATGACTCTTTGCTTTGCTTTTCATGAAAGAAATTTCAACCAGAGAAAGAAGGAAAAAGAAGAGAGAGAGAGAGAGGGAGAGAGGAGAGGGAGAGATAGGATGTCAACTAAGAAAGGATCAGAGAACTGAACAATTTCTTTCAGGTTTATGATATGAAACAACTTAATAACCTTTGAGTTCCACTGTTGTGTAGCTTTTTAGCATATAGTAGGATGTACTGGATTTCGACCATAAGGCAAAGTGAAATCAAACAAACTCAATGAATAAGTACACAGCAACTGAAGGAACAACAACCAAGAAGTTGAGGCACGGACCTTGGCCTTCCAGATAAGCCTGCTGGCAAGTCTGGAGCAAACTTTTTCAAAACATGGTCGAACATGTATGGACAAAAGGGCTTCCCACATTCAAGAGCTGCTGCCTTACTGATCCTTGAGCTTGAATCCTTTGGCATTTCAAAATTCAATATAAACTCCACAAATGCTTGCAAAGTTGGATAGCCCACCTATAAATGTGGCAAGGATAATAATAACAATCTGAAAATGAAAATTGAATGAAATAAAACATACTTTACATTTTTAGTCTTCTGAAAGTCAAACCTGTGGTACATTTTGATCTCTAAGATCCTGAAGCAGATGCACAAATGGTGAGCAAGAGAGAAGTGCCTGCAATGTTGCATTGAGAAAACAAAGGTTACCAGAATTTATCAATCCTCTTGGCATCAGAACTTTAAGTAGCATCTCCTGTTTGCCTGATATTCTCACGTCTTCCACCGATGTCAGACTTGATGAATTAACAGATGTGTCACTGCTTGCTGATTTTCCATACCTCTCATTATTGCTTTTGCTTGTCAATGAGTCCCCGTTGTTATTCGTCTCTTCAGCATTTCTAAACAAACTTCTGTCAAAATCGTTATTCTCATCTTCACCCCACTGATTATGGGAAAAGGAACCATTGCCAGAGCAACTGATTTGAGATTGTTGAACTTTATCTGCATCTTTTGCTATTCCCAGTTTTCCATTTTCTGATACTCTGACCTCTGTAAACACTTTTGATACTTGAGTATTTTCTGATTTATGTCTCCGTTCAGCATCCAAAGAGACTAAGTCCAAATAACTAAACTGCAATCTTGTCTTTTCAACATCATGCACGTTAATCTTTGTGAATTGCTCTTGAAAAAACCTTGTCTCCTCTTCAGTAAATGATCCAAAAATCAAAACCTACTTGAGAACACAGAAAATACAAATTAGAGACTTGACAGCATACATTAGAAGACATTCGGGGTTCTTTCGTATCAACAAAAATGCAGAATTTAACTACATGAAGGAACAATGAAGCAACACTTAGATCACAACAAATTAGTTCCTTTCTCTGTTGTTTTTGAAAAAAGCCATCTATTTGGTCTACTCTTAATTTAGCCACAATGTCCTCCAGAACAAGAACATATCAAAAAAAGAAGAACTTGCATCCATAAAAAGATAACATTCTAGAAACACAGAAACCCCTAATACTTTGATATACCAGCACTTCCACCCAATTACTTCGTTATCAAAAGAAAAGAAATATTATATTTCTTAGAGCACACGGTGCTGCCAAATATCACCCAACCATTATCTCAGCATCGCAACGTAAGCCAGTTTTCCATGTTCACGTTCTCATAGAAACAATGCAGAAAACTCCCAGCTATTCTGAATTCGCGTATCAATAAGAAGCTTCCAAATAGAATAGCAAACTTGTTGCGGCGTCGCAAAACGCGATGTTCCCATCAACAAGTTCACAAACCACAACACAGCAATATCATCAAAGATCATAGCTAGGGTCTCGGCAGAACAAACCTCGTGATCACTCATCTCGCCCGCTGCGGCGAAGAACCACCAGGAATACTCGAAAAGCTCGGTTCTCGATGCGGATTGAAGCCGACGCCGATCCGTATAGGAACTAGGATTCGGAAGCGGGGGTCGAAGAACAGGGAGCGATGGAGAGAGACCTGATCGGAAGACATGAAAAGAGAAGAGACGACGATGAGGAGGGGGGAACGAGAGGCGGGGAAGGAGACGGGAGTCTAGAAGCAGAGTCCTCCCTCCTCTCTCCCGTGGAGCCTCGGGATCGGATCGCCGCCGTCGGGGCGGAGCGTCTACTGGGAAGGAGGCCAAGGGGCACACAGAAGAATTAGGTTAGGACCGAGGATAACTGGTGAGCAGCTGGTCTTTTAACGGGCTAGGCCACTCGGGCTATTATAGGGCCCGATTCGAGTCTGGACAAGGGTTTGCAATTAACTCCCTGTAACATCTATATTTTTGCAAAATATCTCCCCACTTTTTGGTGCGAAATTCTAGCGGATTGTGTCGTTTACAAATACAAAAAACGTTGTGGAGGTAATGGCATAAACAAAAGAGAGAATGTTTAAATAATTGATAACATCCGTGGTTTTTTGGGAAAACGTCACACCAGATCAGGGGCTGTCAAAGTTTTGCAAAAAGCCCCTTATCTTTTACCGATTTCTGCCGGACCCAACACCCGAATATAAATTTACAAATACCTCTGTGTTCGAGAGGAAGAGTAAATATTTATCGGTGCAGCGCACTCGTCTTCTTCCCCTGCGCGGCGCGGCAACCGCTCACCGCCTCCGCCTGGCCGATGCCGGTGGCCGCCTGCGCCGGCTTACTCTTATCCTTGTGAGTTCGCCTCTCCTCTCTCTCTCTGGCTCTCTTTCACTTCCCTTCAACATTCCTTTGCGAAACCCTCTCTTGTTTTCTAGGGCCTCGATTCTCACATCTACACCCCAGTCCTCCATTTTCAAAACCGATGAATTTTGTCACTTTTTTAAAAATTTCTTCTGTTAGATTTTTGTTTTCAAGGAAAATGAGTTCTTTTCTTGCATTTTTTTGTCTGGCGACATTCCGGTGAAATAAAGCTCTTATCTTTGCCGATGCTGTTTTAGAATTTTGATGTTGTTTCGTTCAATGCGTGGGTTGATTTGTCTGAGATCAATTCTCTTGTTTGTGCACGAACTTTCCTGGATTTTGCTCGGGGAATGCGTTTATGTCCGAATTGTATGCTTCTCAGGATTTACTTCTATATTGGTTTCGTATCATCTCATTGCTTGACATTGTGTTTCTTCCAGTAGTCCGTTTCTCTGTAGGAGTTTGAGAATTACAGAGTTGGTGGGTTCGAGAGTGAAAGAAGTGGGATCTGTAATACGGTTTTCCAGATTTTCCTCGTCAGTTTCAGAAACCTTAAGCCTCAACAAAGATACAAAAGTGAAAAGATTCATGGATGACTCTGATCAGACTGACAAGATTGTCAAAAAGGTTTGACTTCGTATTTGATGTTCTTTTTCTTTAATTAATCTATACTCTATGCAACTCTTTCATTTGATTGTCTTGGCTTGCAGGGAGATAAAATGGAAAAAACCTCTGTTGATATTGAGTTCATTAGGACTGATCCAAGTAGGCTTGATTCTATGACTGTAGAGGAACTCAGAAAACTAACAAGGTAGGCAATCAAATTCTGTTGCCAATCTGGCAGTGATTTAATGGAACTTAATTTTTTTTTCACTTATTGTTGTATGCTTTCCAACAATCAAGGAGTGTAGGAATTTCCACAAAGGGTAGGAAGAAGGATCTTGTATCAGCATTGAGGGCTTTCTTGATGAAAATGGAAAAAGGTATCACTTTATATTAGTTCCTGTTGGAGCTTTTCTAGTTTCCAGAAGCAAATGTGTAATGTGGCAGTGGTGATCTAATTTTGCAGCCACGGGCACCAGTTCTCTTTCAATATCAGAAGACATATCCTCAACAGCAATGTCAGCTAAAAGAAAGGCGGAGACTTCAGTCTCTGAGGATAATGCTGAAAATTCAATTACTGCCTCTGAAGTTTCTCCTCAGACTGCACAGAAGAAAAATAGAAGAAAACAAGTTGTTGAGACTATCAGTGTTAGGGGTGATAACAGAATTCTTGTAAATAAGCAAGAAGTGTCTATCAAATCAGAAGTTGTTGGTAAGTGTAAAGCAACCTTTCCAGTATCAAGTAGTAAAAATTGATTTCTCTTCATTAACAATGAAAATGAATTGTCTGTGCATCCCAATTATAGGAATGCAAACATCACGCACTAGCAGAAGAATGTCTTCAAAAGTGCAAAGCAATACCTTGGTCATTGATCAAACTGGTCCTTCTGTAAACTTGAGCGAACCTTGGACTGTGCTAGCACATAAAAAACCATGTGCTGATTGGGTTCCATATAATCCTAGAACTATGAGACCTCCTCCTCTTAGCAGGGATGCTGAGGAGTTCACAAAGCTTGTATCTTGGAATGTCAATGGATTAAGAGCTTTACTCAAATTGGAGAGTTTCTCTGCACTCCAACTGGCTCAAAAGGAGGACTTTGATGTTCTGTGTTTGCAGGAGACCAAACTGCAGGTGCAGATTGCAGTTTTTATTGCTATGTCATATACATATTCACTTCACAACTGATTTCTTCTTTTGGCACATCAAGAAAGCTTCTTTTTCCTAATATGGGGGGTTGACATTTTAGCTGTGTTATGCATGTAACATGGCCACAACAGATACCGGAACTTTTTTTTTTGTCTGAGAGCTGATTCAAAACTGTGTACAGGAGAAGGATGTGGAGGAAATAAGGGACTGTTTGATTGATGGGTATGATAACAGCTTTTGGACATGCAGTGTTTCGAAGCTTGGCTATTCTGGTACTGCCATTATATCAAGGGTATGACGTTATCCTGTCATTGCAGTTTTCACTATATGCTTCCATGTAGGATGACATAATTAGATAGGATTGCTTTTGCATTGTGTTTTTGCAAAATTTACTAACATGTCCCCAAAATACGCTGTGGAGTTATTGCATCCTTCATACCTGTAGGGGTCAAGAGTGGTAACTTATTAAATGTATTTTTCTTCAACGTCTATTTCAACCATATTAAACATGGTTAGCCTGTTACCTGCTTTCTATGATGCCTTAGTTACCTCTTCTTATAGATGGCATCCTCTACAACATGCACACAATGCATGGAAGTTGCATAAAACGTGCCATTTGTTATGTGACGAGCTTTTAATCAATGCTGCTATTTTATTATAAAGATTGTTGCATGTCTTAACCTTTTTACTTGGGCAAAATTAACTGGCCCACCCATCAGATAAAACCTCTTTCAGTGAAGTATGGAATTGGGAAGCCAGATCACGATGACGAAGGGCGACTTGTGACAATTGAGTTTGACAAATATTACTTGCTAAGTGGATATGTGCCTAACTCAGGGGATGGCTTGAGAAGACTGGTACTTAGTTTTATAATTGCTTTTCACATTTTCACTTTTATGCCTTCAGTATATCTAAGTGTAGTATTGTTTAGATCTCAGTTTCCAAACTCACTGTGCATATTAGACTTACAGGGTGAAAGAATGGGACCCATCTTTGAGCAACTACATGAAAGTAAGTACATTACTATTTTCTATTACTTAATGTGTGGTTATCTGTTTTCTACATTTTTTGTTGCTTAGATGTATTATCATTTTGATATCTACACATCTTTTTAATGTTTTGTAGAAAATGGTAACTATTCGTTAAATTGCTACTCAAAAAGGAAAAAACAGAGCCATCAGCCACAAATTTCTGTTTTTTGTCCTGTAAATCATTAGAAATTTTTATTTATTCTGACTTTGTGCAACTTGTTCAGTTGATAACAAAACATACCATGTACCTCTAGTAATAGAAAATTGATAGTCCTCTGAATCATTTTTGCAGGATTTAGAAAGATCAAAACCAGTAATTTTGACTGGTGACCTGAACTGTGCTCATGAAGAGATTGATATCTTCAATCCATCTGTAAGAACTCAAAGCTTATCAACTATTTTGACTAAGTTTTTTTTATCATTGGCCATTTATATATTCTTCAAAGATTCAAATGCTGTTGTTTGTTTTTCTTTGAAATATTCAAGGCATTCTCAACATGAAAATCTGTTAGGGAAAGTGGATCAATAAGATATCACTCTCCAAAAGGGGTGGTCAAAGAAAGAGTTAAATCCCTATATGTGAGACATACACTATGATTCTTCAAGGAAGCAAAAGGATGTCGGCTTTCTCGTATAGCATAATTCAGTGTCCGGTGAAAGTTCTGCTAAACTATAATGGATTTCCTCCCACTTACTATTGACGTTTTTAGTAGTAAATACAATGTCCATGTGTGCTGAGATGCTATTTGTGAGAGGTCTTTGGCTCAAGTATTTGTATCAGAACTTTTCCTTGTCTCCCACTTATACCATGATTTATTAAGTTTATTAGAAAGAATCAATTTATTAAAAGAGGTTGACGTAGGATTTGTAAACTTTTTGGATTCACTTATGGAGCCTTTCCTCGATTACTTGGATCGCGAGTCACTTATTGATTCGTCGACGTAGTTGATTCAGGCCTTTGAGTTGATTCATCCTCAGCATCAAGCTTGCAAGTAAGTTTTGGATTGCCTCCATGATCGAGTCAAAATACTCACGGCTGATGTGATTACCCATAGGAGCACCGCCCCTACGGCTGCTGTTGGTGTCGTCACTGATATCGCTCTGACATCACTTGACGTAACAACAAGCGTGGTAGACGAGGAAGACATTGTTGTCTCTATTAAGAACTCCTTGAATCCATAAGAAAAAGAGAAAATTCACTAAAGTAGAACTTTATTCAGAATAAAAGTGGTTCTCCCGTCCATAGGGCTGAGGCCTATTTATACAATTACTAGAAGCTCTATTTAAATAGGTTTCTGTTTTTCTAAATTCTAAACTGAATATAACTCATCTTGGATTCATTAATTGGGTTGGTAGGAGTCCTAAATAAGTTAACCTACGAAAACAAATCTTAAATAATGATTCATCTTTCCTAAGTCCTAAATTAAATAGGATTCAGCACAAAGTCAATCTTGGGGTTGGTGGAATCCGAGAATAAGACTTAATTGACTCCTATTAGAAGAGATTCATGATATCATAATGAAGAGAATTTCAACATTGGAAAGTACCAAGTAAAATAAATTCTAAGTTAAGTAAAAGAGTGAATCAGATCATTTATCATGACCTCTTGATTTCTGTGAATCCGCTTCTTTTGGCAGTTCTAAATTTCCTTTTAGCGTCTTACATCAGTGTCCCTTTTTTATAAAGAACTCGTCTTCGAGTTATTTTGTCATAACTTGCAATCCTCATGTGCATGGTAGTCAAACAAATCTTGAATATTAAAAATGTTTGAAATTTCCAAATCCTTCGGAGGGTCGATGACATAGACATTGTCATTTATCTTTCTTAGTATTTTCAGTAATCCAATTTTCTTATGTTTCAGTTTGTTGTAAGTTCCAGTTGAAAACCGTTCCTTTCTCAAGTGCACTATCACCAGATCTCCTTTTTGAAACTCTTTTGGTTGCTTATGAATGTTTGCTTTAATTTTGTATTTAGCATTGGATTCTTCTAATTTTTTCTTTACCTCAGTATGTACTTCAATAATTTTCTCCACCATATTGTCTGCAACTATACTTGTTTCTGGTAATTTGGGCAACACCACCAGATCCAGCGGATGCTTTGGGGTTCTGCCATTGACAATTAAAAATGGCGATTTTCCCGTGGACTTGTTCTTCATGTTATTGAAGGCGAATTCAGCTTGTGTGAGTATAAAGTCTCACTGTTTTGGTTTGTCTCTTGCAAGATACTGAATGATATTTACAAGTGTTCGATTCACCACTTCAGTTTGTCTATCTGTTTGAGAATGATATGCACTGCTAAATTATAGAGACGTATCAAATTGCCTTCACAATGTCGTCCAAAGGTGATTTAGAAATTTCGTATTACGATCAGAAGTAATGATTTTTACCACTTCATATAGTCTTACAATTTTCTGAAAGAATAGATTAGGCACCCTTATTAAATCCGCTGTCTTTTTACATAAAATGAAGTGTCATCTTGGAAAATTTGTCGACAATAACAAATATTGAATTTAAGTCTCGTTGAGTCTTGAAAAGGCCCAAAACAAAATTTATCGATAGTTCCTTTCATGGGGCATTTGACACATGCAATGGGATATAAAGACCAGTGTTTTAAAAGCTTTGTTTGGCTGTTTGGCATACATAGCACCTTTGTACGAAACGACTGACATCTATTTTAAGTTGTAGCCAATAGTAGCTCTTTTCAACTAGTGCAGTACTCTTGTAACGCTCAAGATGTCCTACTAGGTCACTTCTATGCAGTTTTTTCACCATCTTTTCTCTCAAAAAGTACCTTGGAATACAAACACAAAAACCCTTAAAGAGAAAGCCTTCATGGAGATATAAATCACTTTTTTGTCCTGTTTGGCATTTTTTAAACTGTTCTTTAAAATCTTCATCTTCATCATATAATTCATTCAAATAATCAAATTCTTCAATTTCGTTGTTTATAATTACTATCAATGCTACCTTTGCACTTTAAAACATCCGTCACCTTAGTTTTTTGTCCAGATTTGTGTTTCAAAACATAGGTGTATTACTGTAAGAATGATAATTATCGACTATACATGCGATTCAAGTCTTTCTTGCTATCAACAAATTTCAGAATTTGGTGGTCAGTATATAGAATAAACTCTCGTTAAATTAGATAGTGCTTCCAATGATGAACTGTTTGTACAACCGCAAAATTTTAGCTCATATGTTGATCAATTCTTTCAAATTTCACTCAACTTTTCGCTGTTAAAAACTATTGGTCTTTCTTTTTAGGATAGAATAGTTTTAATGTCTATATAAGAAGCATCACAATTTACCTCAAATAACTTTTCGAAGTTAGGCAATGTCAAAACAAATGCAGTAGATAACTTATCTTTGATCAATTTGAAGCATCTATTAGCTTCTTAAGTTCAAGAACTTGTTTTTCTTCAAATACTCGGTTATTGGTGTCATAATGGAACTAAAGTTTTTGACAAACCTCCGATAGAATATCGCCAAATCATGAAAGCTTCTAACTTCTGATACACTTCTGCGTATCGGTCATTCCCTAATAGCTTTTACCTTTTCTTCACAAATATGAATGCCTTCGGTACTTACCATGAATCTCAAGAACACTAAGTGGTTAATTATAAAATTGCATATCTTTGAATTGATATACAACTTCTCCTTTTTCGGCATAGTAAATATTTCTACTAGTTACCTTTTATGTTTTTTTTCATTATGATTGTACAGCAAGATATCATCAAAATAAATAATAACAAAATGACCAATGAAATGTTTGAGTATCTAATTCATCAATCACATAAAGGTACTTGGTGCATTTGAAAGTTCAAAAGGCATAATAAGCCACTCATAAAGTCCTTTTGTTTTGAAAATTGTTTTCCATTCATCATCGGATCTAATTTTGATTTGATGATATCCACTTCTCAAATCTATCTTAAAGAATACTTTTGACCCTTCCAACATGTCCAGTATGTCTTATAAACGAGGAATTAGGAATCTATACTTTAGCGTAATTCGGTTGATGACTCGACTATCTACACGTATCCGCCAACTTCCATCTTTCTTAGGTGTCAATAAGACTGAAACTGCACATAGGCTCATGTTGAATCTAACCATTTCTTTTCTGATCAACTCTTCAACCTTATTTTATAAAATTTGTGATTCCTTTAGACTCATTATGTAATGGGATAGATTTAGTAAACTCGCTCCAGGAATAAGGTTAATGTGGTAGTAAATATCTCTCATTGGGGGTAGTTCATCAGAAAGATCATTGGGTATGATTTTCTTAAATTCATCTAGGAAGGGTTGCAAGTCTTTTGGAGATTTAGTGGGCATTGTCTGCATTTTTTTCTCAATCACAACAAATATTTAAGTTGTCTCTCTAGCCTCCTTTATAAAATTTTGCACAATCAGGAAGAAGTGATTATTCTTTTGTAAAATTTTGGATCGACGTTTTTCGCCAATGGGAGTGAGGATAATTTCCTTTCCATTTTTGAAGAAGATATAGCGATTGTTTCGTCCACGATATGTAGAATCTCTATCAAATTGTCAAGTTCTGTCAAGAAGGATATGACATGTATCCATCTCTACAACATCACAGTTTACTTCATCCTTATAGAATTTTTCAATAGAAAAACAAATTTGATATCGTTCAGTTATCTTGGTTTCACCAACCTTTTTAATCCAGTCAATCTTGTAAGAAGAGAAATGTAATTCCGTTTTTAATTGAAGCTTGTCGACCATAGCCTTGGAGATAATGTTTTCATTGTTTTCCCTATCAATAACCAGGTCACAGATTTTGTCATTTACTGTACATCTAGTGCGGAAGATATTGTGACATTGTAAGTTTTCCTCTTACTTTGGAATGTACATCAAATTCTGAACTACTAAAGATGACCTTTCACCATCAGAATTTTCGAATGTTCTATGTTCATAGTTTTATTGATCACAAACTAAGTCATCATCTTTTGAGTCATATAAATCGTTGGCCACAAAATTATCTTCAATAGTCAGGTTTATAGGCTGTCGTGTTGGATAAACATTAGAACGATATTCAAATTTTTCACAGCGATAGCACCGCACTTTAGATCAGAATTTGAACTTGAGTTCTTTGCTGATGTGGTTTTTTCTGATGGCCTTGTAGGTCTAGTTTCAAAACTCACTTGTGTGGAAGGTCAAGGAGATTGTGTAGCTGTACCTCTATTATGAATAAATTATGTTTTTTTTGAATTCTCACCAATTGTTCGCCCCACCTGATTTCTGATGGAAGGTCGTTCTAATTAAGACTCCACACAAGTTGTATTTCTCACAGTCTCATTAATCCTCCAAATAAGTTGTAAGAAAATCTTATTTTGGATGGATGTGCGTAGCCCACCAATGAATCTTGCCACTTGATGAAATTCAGTCTCTACTAGATTATTACGTACTGATAGGCGATAGAATTCCTCAGCTATGCATTCACACTGCGATTACCCTGTCGATAATTTTGATATTGCTGAAAAAGTATCTGATCATAATATATGAGAAAAAATTATTTTTCGAGAAGAGCCTTTATCCATGGTCATGCTCGAATTAGAGCTTTATTTTGGCGTATCCTTTCTAACTGGATTTGTTCTCACCATGCTGATGCACTCCCCTTGAGTTGGTAAGCAACAAGCTTTACTTTCTTCGAATCTGGAATCTCCATGTAATCAAAGAACCGTTCCACTTCAGTAAGTCAATCAAGAAAATCTTCAATTTGAAGTTGGTCATTGAAAGATGGGAGATTAATCTTTAGCGAAAATCATGACATTTATCATGCTCAGAAACTGGTCGATGAAAGATGTCTTCAATTTATTCATCACTGGAGTTTTCAAGGATTTGTAAACCCTTTGGATTCACTTGCGGAAATTTTTCTCGACTACTTGGATTGCGAGTCATTTCATTGATCCGTTGACGTGATTGATTCAAGTCTTCAAGTTGATCTATCCTCAACATTAAGCTTCCAAGTGAGTTTTGAATTGCCTCCATGGTCGAGTCAAAATATTCACGGCTAATGTGATTACCCACAGGAACACCGTTCCTAGAGTTACTGCTGGTTGCGTTGTCGTTAAACATTAAGTAACGAGAGCTTCGCTCTGATACCACTTGATGTAATAACAAGTATGGTAGACGAGAAAAGTACCGTTGCCTCTGTTAAGAACTCATTGAATTTACAAGTAAAAGAGAAAATTCACTAAAGTAAAATTTTATTGAGAATAAAAGTGGTTTCCCCATCCATAGGACTGAGGCCTATTTATACAATTATCAAAAGTTCTATTTGAGTAAGTTTCTGCATTTCTAAATTCTAAATTGAATATAATTCAGCTTGAATTCATTAATTAGGTTGGTAGGAGTTCTAAATAAGTTAACCTACAAAAATAAATTCTAAATAATGATTCATTCTTTACAAGTCCTAAATTGAATAGGATTCAACTCAAAGTCAGTCTTGGGTTTGGTAGAATCCGATAATAAGACCTAATTGACTCCTAATAGGAGAGACTCATAATATCATAATGAAGAAAATTTTAACATAGGAAAGTACTAAATAAGATAAATTTTAAGTTAAATAAAAGAGTAAATCAGACCATTTGTTATGACTTATTGATTTCTGTGAATTAGCTTCTTTTGGCATCTCTGAATTTCTTTTGAGCATCATACATCAGAGGTGTAGTAAGAGATGGATTTTAGGCTTTTCAATATGAGTCATCTTAAATAAACTGCACTGCCAATTTCTGTAGAATAACTTAATGATTTTATCTGAATCATTTAAGCTGTCAATGAAAATAGCTTTCTGATAAGGTGAACCATGCTACATGAGACAGAAATTATCCCAAGTGTTGGTCATAACTTCTTATAATGTAAAATAGGCACATAATTGCTAAATCAGAAGATTTTTTTCCTCTTTGTTGAAAAGGTATGTACTAGACTGCTCATTTGACTTTTTCAGGCTATTATTTTACCAAGCTGAAGAGGTGTATACCACCTTGATCAAACTCTCATTCATCTGGTCTGGCCTATTCCAGTTAGGGAATGGTATCCTGCAAAAAAGCAGATGTAGGGTGGTCACACTTTCAATAGATGAATTCCATATTAAATGTGACAGCAAAATCTTCTGCTTCTGTTATATGGTTGATATAATAATTTTTCATTTCAGAGATGTAATTTATTGATGACCAAATTTTCTCATCTAATTTCTTTTCATAGGGAAATCGCAGGAGTGCTGGGTTTACTGATGAAGAAAGAAAATCTTTTGAGGCAAACTTTCTATCAAGAGGCTTTGTGGACACCTTCAGGAAACAGCACCCTGGTGTGGTAGGCTATACTTACTGGGGATATAGGCATGGGGGACGCAAAACTAACAAAGGTACTTTATTACTGAAATCAATTATGATTTATATGAAAATTGGCATTGTAATCAATATTAGTAATGAACCAAGTTATTGTGAGGATGTCTAAATGGTTCTATGTCATCATATGAGAAAATTTGGTGGCATTCTGTGTCTAGGTAAAATCTCATTTGATTCATGTTTGCTATGTTTTAGGTTGGCGCCTTGATTACTTCCTTGTATCAGAGTCTATAGCTGACAGAGTGTATGACTCCTATATTCTTCCAGAGATCATGGGCAGTGATCATTGTCCAATAGGTTTAATTTTGAAGCACTAGTATCATCCATGAAGTCTGCTTAATGGATAGGTGTGTACACTTCACCACAAGCTTGCAATTCATGTCTTTTGGTGCTGACCTGCTTTATGCTTGGGCAGTGGGCAGTTACAAGAAGCTTAATTGCTTTAGTTGCCTCTGGATCTTGAAGCTCTCTGAAATTCATGAATCATCAAGGTATTATTTTTGGATGGTGGAATCATCAGCCTGAAGCATATTGCAAGAGATCTCTGCTGGACCATGTCTATGAAACCCAAATGCTGGTGTTATCCACTATTGTGTTCTAGTTTCTTTAGGAACCTGTCACTTACAATAGACATGAAATGGTGGTGTGTGCACAGAGAGCTTCCTTTTGTAAAAGGGAATCCATTGCATTTGCTCTGCTGTATTGTTTAAAAGCTTATCTGGTTTTGGCTACTGATTCATACTGGTTTTGTATAACAAATTTCATCTGTTGCTGTTCTCAGCCTTTTTTATCTGATTGATAAGTCTACCCAACTTTACCTATTTGACACATCTTTAATTGCCAACACTCTTATTTCTACTCATGCTAAGCGCATTGTGAAGTGGTGTGGAGAATTAAAAAATAAGGTTTTCTTCTCTTAATCTCTGTCATCTTGTTGATTAATGAACAAAAAAATAAAGAATAGAGCCTGTCAGGTTCCACACAAGTTATTCTGACCCATTGTTAATCATGTGTGATTGACCTCAAAGGGAGAAGGATAAGGTTTGCATGGCACTGATGTCAATAATATTATAAACAAAGGAAACCGCAAACAAAAGTCTGCTACTTTTGTCACCAAGATTACAATTAACAAATATTCCACATGAAACCAGTTAAGTGGTTCGATTCTGGGCTCACCTGACAATGACACCCATCTACTCATGCATCTATCTATCTCATTCTCCACTTGATGTGGGAAAAACAAAAATTCCATAGCATCAGATCGAACAACAAACAAAAAGTAAAAGAATACGGAAAAGTATTGCTCACATCTAGTAAACCAATTCAATATAAATCCATATAAGATATCAGAATGATTTACTCAAAAAGTAATACAAGATCTGTAAATGAAGCTCCAAAACTGTCAATACAAAAATGGCCTCAACACAATCTACAGCTTCTATCAGTACAATGAAACCATCCAAAATGAAGGCATCTTTTGCACCAAAATGATAATACAACAACAAAACCGAGAGGCAAGTGACTTGCAATGCAATTCAACCCCTGATCCAATTGGCCCTTTATTGATTATGGGCATGAAGCATATAGCATTAATCTACCATGTTGTGGGCTGGCTATTATCCACTGTGTGCTCTCTAGGATGAATTCTGTTATTCCCTCCTCTGTTTCTCCAGTTGTTATTTGTTTGCTGATGATCATCCATTGGAAACCTTGGGTGTGTGTGTCTTGAACCATAACCACAGCCCCTCTCTCTCTTTCTATTGTTATACCTTCTACCAGACTCATATCTGTTGCTTTCCTGAGATCCCCATGATTTTTTATTCACCCATCTATCATCCACCACATACCCATTCCCCCAACCTCTGTTACGCTGCCAACTATCTCCATTTCCCCTGGTCCACCCATTGTAAGAATTATTCACACTCCAACAAGCATACTCAAGCTCAGCTGTGTTGCTGGAGGGAAAAGGATCTACTGCATCAACCCACCCAGGCTTGAGTTTTTCAAGGTGTATTTCCCAACTTGATATTTGGGGATTGGCTGCTGGGTTATTTGCTGACACAGGATCTTCTGCATCACCCCATCCAGTGGGTATAACCAGTTCATTCCTCCAGAGGACAGAATCCCAACCATCTTTCTCATTATCATGCAGAACAATTGGTGGCTCTTTTTCCAGTTCTGCCACCAGCTCTGGATCAAGTACCGCATCATGGTCGACCTCATCAATATACCTATCTGGATCTGGCAAAGGAATGTTGCATGCAAGGCCATTGATATTTGCCCAGAAGCGTGCTTTTGCATCCTGCAAAGCCTCTACAGCTCCAGAATCATCCCATTCCTGAACATTTGGGTACATGGACATTGACCTCTCGGCAAAACTTAGCCGATGAAATGGAATTGGGGAGATAGAAGCCATGAATTTCCTCTCCCACCAAGGAATATTTGCAACCCAAGAGCCTGAAAATAAAATAAAAATGAGCAACAACAGCAAAAGGTAGAATCAGCAAGAAAGCATACACTAAAATAAAAATGGCTTCAGTGCACAATAGAATTAATCATGTGTTTGTGTATGAAATGAACAATAAAACATAAATGCCATGATGAACAATACAATCATATGCAATGAACCAAAATACTCTGAAATACAAAACAGCATCATTTGACAACAGGAAGTAGAGCCCTTGTATAGTCTTAAAGCAATGCCATAAGTCCATATCAGCTCTTATATACAAGGAAATCAAAGAATTGAATATAACTCAATGCTAGTGAAAAACACAAACTCATATTGCATTATGAATAAGCACTTCTCATGTCGATTTCCTACAGCACTCTTCAATTTTTTTAGATTAAGATGATGTTGTTGTTGATCTACAATTCTCATGTGCAAATTGCAAATGAAATCATAAAAGCAGTGATAAAAACTTCTAGCACCTCAACCTAAACGCTTTCATATGCCAACCATAATTCAAATGTATGGAAAGCACATAATAACTTTACCTACAGAAAAATCAGAACTGCAAACTTCTAAAAGGAGGGCTTAACTCAAGTCGCTTGATTCCTATGCATAAATGAAATTATGGATGAACAAGTTTCAGATCATTATGATAAACCAATGACCATCGTGTCTTCTATCCTAGATTAATACTATTAAGTTACAACTACAACTAGAAAATCTAGCCATAGAGAAGGGAGAAGAATTCTTTCAAGGAGTCTTCACCGTGGAAATCAAAGGTTTTTTACAACTTGGATATCATCTTTTCAGAAAGAAAGCAGACACCAACATAATCTACACCCTAATCATCTCAAGTGAACAATATATCCCTACAGTAGCATCTTGATGTCACGTAATAGCAAAAGACAGATGCAATCCGTATAAGATCGCAAATTTCCACTTGATATCAATATTCATCAACAACAACACTTGATCTACAGATTCAATGTTTGACGCGTTCATCCTAACTCTAAAAATCCAAGCAATGCCCCGAAACAAATCCCATGATCGAACGTCAGAATGAAAACCAAAACCCTAGGCAGAGTTTCAACGAAAACACATCCAAGATCGAATATTTTCATAGAAACTCAAGGGAAAGAAGACGACGGCAAGATCTGCAAGGCATTTACCAGGATGAACCGGCGGCATCGAGTGCTTGGGCGGCCGATTGTGCCCGCGCGAACTCCTCCACGACGAACCCCTTGTCCATTCTCCCATCCCAAATCTAGTCCAGAATATCCCAAACGAAACCGAAAAGGAGCTACCCTCCCCTTTCTTCCCCCAAAACCTAGACAGCCAAGACTTTGCGAAGAGCGAGATAAGGGAAACCCGGCAGAACGCTTACTGCTCTGGCGGATTATTTATAGCGGATGACAGCAGGGGTACTTTGGGAAGATCGGAAAACATAAAAAAAAATCCCGCCTTCTCGAATAATTTATTATTTGAAATCTACTCGGATTCTCTTTCGCATGACACGTAGTAAACTTTATTTTTTATGTAAATTCATTAAAATTAATTCATTATTTGAAAATATACTGATTTAGTACATTATTTGTGATATTTGTTCTTCGTACGATCTTTTTAATTTTATGTCAAAATTAATTTTCTACGCTTTTGTAATACTTTTATGAATTAATTAAGGAATTTCACAAATTCGCAATAATATTTCTAAATTTTCAAATTTCCATCTGGTGAATTATTTTTTTACCAGGATATTAATTCTCCCTCATTTGAAAATTAATTACTGGACGAAAATTAAAAGAAATTGATGCTTCTATCCGCTGGATGGAAACAGTAATATCTTTTTTTAGTGTAAAACATGCAAATATGGTCCAATTTTAATGTAATTGGTGCAAAACAATGGAGAGTGATATGATTTTTTGCATACAAATTAAGAAAATTCCAATTGAATGGAAGCATCAAAACTGATATTTACAGAGAAATTAAAAAATCATCCTCGGATTAATCTGGACTCGATAAGACTCACCTTCTTATTGCAGACAATCAAATTTTAGCAAGATAAATTATCTTCAGACAAGACTTTCTCTAAAATTCTATCCACAAAATGCAAATTAATTTTTGTACCATGTAATTAAAACTCTTATTTCTGAATTCCTAATAATTATCCAAAATTAAATTTTATAATTCATTATGGAACACACATCAAGGTTTTTAGCACTGATATTGGATTGTAGAAACCAATAAACATCAATATGACAATATCAGAATTGCTGCTCTTCACGAACATTCAAAACCATGACAATGACTTATACATCAAAATAATTGAGAATAGTAGCAAGAAATTAATCGATGCAGCGCATTGACGGCAACTAATTCTGCAACCAAAAAACACAACATAATAATGAAACAGAATATGAAACAAATAACTGATTGTAATTTATTGTTCTGAGGAATTATATTCCCCCGAAAAGCTGGGAAATTGCTCCCATGGAATAATACAATCATCTGTAAACATAGTTCTGAGATTGTTTAACACAAAAATGGCCTCCATACAAAATGAAGCTTCTATCGATAAGACAAAGCTCTTCGAAATGGAGGCATCTTAGGCAGCAAAATAAACAAAACAACATAAAACACAAGACTAAGAAACCAAGTCTCTTGCACTACAATGCAACACCTTATTCAGTTGTCTATATGAATCAAATCATCAGCCATCATCAAGAATATATAACCCAATTACCATGTTATCTGCTCTCACAGGATGAATTCTATTATTCCCAGTTCTGAAGTTTCTTCAGTTCTTATTTGCATGCTGATACATCCCCTGGAAACCCCAAGTTCACATGTTCTGAGCCATAACCAACATGCTTCTCCTTCTTATTGTGCCTTCTACGAGGCCTTCTCTTGTAAGAAGCATTTGGTTTCTTTCCGGAGTAATTGGGCTCAGCCATATTGCCGGAGGGAATAGGATCTTCTGGCCATCCAGTTGGCTTTATTGCTTCAAAGGATGCATCCCACCAATCTGGCTTGGATGCTGATACATCCACCTGAACCCCCAAATTCACATGTTCTGAGCCATAACCAACATGCTTCTCCTCCTTATTGCGACTTCTACGAGACCTTCTCTTGTAAGAAGCATTCGGTTTCTTTCCAGAGTAATTGGGCTCAGCCATATTGCCGGAGGGAATAGGATCTTCTGGCAATCCAGTTGGCTTTATTGCTTCAAAGGATGCATCCCACCAATCTGGCTTGCATGCTGTAACATTTGCTGGCACAGGGTCTTCTGCACTGATCCACCCAGTTGGCTTGTTTGTTTCAAAGTATGCATCCCACCATCCAGGTTTGAAGGCAGGATCATTTGCTGGCAGAGGATCTTCTGCATTAATCCAACCAGTTGGCTTGATTTCTTCAGAGGGTATATCCAAACTTGCTTGTTGGGGCTTGGCAGCTAGATCATTCCCTGGCACAGGATCATCTGCATCTCCCCATCCAGTTGGCTTGATGGACTCAAAGGGTATATCCCAACCAGGTGGCCAAGTCAGATCATTTGCTTGCGGAATTGCTAGATCATTGCCGTCCCATCCAGTGGGTAGAAATGGTCCATCATACAAGATCAAAGGAAGAGTATCATATTCCTCAAAACCATCTGTGCTATAAATTTCTGGTGGCTCTATATCCAGCTCTGCCACTAGTTCAGGATCAATGACTTCATCATGGTCAACCTCATCAATATACATATCTGGATCTGGCAATGGAAGGTTGCATGGAAGGTTATTGATCTTTGCCCAGAAGTGTGATTTTGCATTCTCGAAATTCTCCACTGCTCCTGAATCATCCCATTGATGAATTTCTGGGTACATGTTCATGGAACATGCAAAAGACTTCAGCCGCTTCAACCAAGATGGGTAGATAGAAGTCAGGAATTTCCTCTCCCATTGAGGAATATTTGCTAGCCCAGAACCTGCAGAACAGAATAAAAATGAGCAACAACAGTAAAAGGTAGAATCAGAAAGAGAACATAGATTAAGACAAACAAATTGTTTTGGTACACAAAGGATGAAATGGGCAGTTCATTAAACACGAGTGTTCATCCTATACTGTTCAAAACAATATGCATAATATGCATGAACAATACAAATATATTAATCCAAAATACTCTGAAATAACAAAAGCATCAATTGGTACCGAGGAGTATTCCCTAGATCCTTTAAAGCAATGCAGTAAGCCTATATCTGCTTATTGTACAAGAAAAATACTTAAAGACTTCAATACAACTCAATGTTAGTAAAAACACATTGTCGAACATCAAAGGTTCCAAACATATTACTATATATAACTAGAGTAGTGGAACCATAAGCTGTAGTAGGTAGTAGACGTCAAGGGAAGCACAAAATTGGAAATATAATAATTTAACAACAAGTAGTGTGTGTGTGTGTGTGTGTGTTTTTGAAGAAGAAGAAGCTGATACGCCCATGCGAAAGGCTACTTCAACAACAAGTACTTAAATTGGTGATCGGGAACCGGAAGCAATAACTTTTCCACAAATAAACCACTTATTTTGTATGCTTACGCATATCGTGTCAGTTTCCTATTATTTGTTTGTCTTACAATTAGCAACCTTCAACTTGTTGGTAAATTTTGATTTTAAATTCGCGCGTGCAATGCACGTGCAAATTGATAGTGAAGTCAGTAACCAGTAAGATAATTATAGCATGTTGACGTAAACCCTTTTCATAAATCAAACATTCTTTAACTAGATGTGTAGATGGCAAACACATAAGCGAGAACTACTTAGTTCTTTAACAACTTCTGATCAACTCCACATCATAAATTCAGAAAAATCAGAACTGCAAATTTTTCAATGGAGAGCTTAACTACTGTGTTTTAGCCATTATCGATAACCAAATACAGTACAAACAATTCTAGACCTAAACATAATTCGCTAAACTCTTTTCATACGTCAACTGTTATTATGGGAAGCACACGTGGGAGGACTACTTGGTTCTTTAACAAATGCCAATCAATTTCAGATTAAAACTTCAGAAAAATCAAAACCGCAAAAATTTTAATGGAGAGCTTAAGTTTGCTACTTCAATTGTTATGAATAAAATCATGGGCAAAAAAGCCTCAGAGCATAATAATCAGAGAAACACCATCACATCTTCTATCCTACGTTACAAACACAAGAAAAAACAGCAGCTTGAAAATTTAACCAACAAGAAGTATGACAAAGTTCATGCAAAGAGTCTTCAACATCGAAAGCAAGGGGCTTCTACAACATGGAAAGAGCATAAAGCTTAACAAGTTATGTACACAGCATCATCTTTTCAGGCAAGAAGACACCAAAAATACATCCTTACAGTAAGATTTAGATATCAGATAACAGCAAAAGAGAGAAATAATCAGTAAAAAAACACACTGATTCCCACTTGATATCAATATACGTTGACAACAACGATACTTGATCTACAAGATCCATGCTCGTCTAACATGCTTACTCTAACTCCGAAAATCCAAGCAATAACCTAAAAATTCCACAAATCTTTGTGATCGTCAAACGGTTCGATCAAAACCGCTGACATTCGCAAAACCCCAAAATGAAACGATCACCAATCAGTAGCACGAAAAACCCATAAAGGATCAGATCTTTTCCTAAAAATCAATAAAGAAATCACAAGGGTGAGAAATGCGAGGGATTTACCAGGATAAACAGGGGGCTTGGAGTCCTTGGGCGCTCTGTTATGCCGGCGGGAACTCTTCCGCGACGCAACCGTTATCCACTGCTCCTCCATCCCAAATCTCTTCCGAAATATTATCGCAAATGAAATAAAATAGGAGCAACCTTTTCTTCCCCAAATCCAGAGAGAGAATTTTTTGAAACCGACCGAGAAGAGGCAGGAAGAAGATGACCGACGAGCGGCAAGCCCAACAAAATCCAACCCGTGCGGTGGCCTATTTATAGGACGAAAAAACTAGGGGCATTTTTGGAAAAACGGAAAAATATTAAAAAAATCGCGCCTCTTTTTGCGAATGGAAATTGGATATAGCATGCATCCGACAGGAAGATCATCCACCGTGCCTGTCCATCGAGATCGGACTACGCATTGATCTGGAGGCAGTACCGGTGTTTAATACCGGCTCTTCCATCGTTCGGTGCGTATCTCGGTGTCTCCCCAATCCAAAGCGGCACACGAAGCTTCCTCCTCCTCCAGCGACAGCGGCAGCAAAGGGTAGTCTTGGGTCAAGTAAGCATCGCAAAACTCATCTGACGACGACACAGAACCCTCCCTTCAGCCTCGCATCCTCCTTCTCCCGAGCAGCGTACTGCTTCGCCCGAGCAAAGATGAACCGACGGATTCTAAATCTTATTCCTATTTTATTCAAATTAAAATTTTAAATTATTTACGGATTATATAAATTGTATCGAAATTATAATAAAAAAATTTCTCAACTATAATATTTTTTTATTTTTTTTTATTTTTTGAATGGAAGGATCTCTTATAATTAGAAAATAATGATCTTCTTTATATTTTTCCGTTGCGTTAGCCCTCTTTTGCTTCTTCAGCATCAAATCCGAGAACAGCGCCGCTATAATCTTGGCCTCAGCCACCGTAAGTGAAGGACTCATTTGAATCAATTTTTAATTCGGAATTGGATGAATCGTAAATTCAGTCAATTCCGGAGAATTGAGAATTGACGGAATTAATTAAATTGATAAATTTAGGTGTCTAGATGCACTTTTACAGTAAAAAAAAGAATTATTAATTTACTTAATTTCGTGAATTCAGTTGTATGGAATGTAAATAGAAATCAATGAATTTCGTCAATTTTTGAAATTCTGGTGTTTAGTTAGATTTAGAATTGGAGATATGATCACCCAATTCTAAATGAGTGATATTACCCCATTTTTTAACTTTATCTATATTTAATTTTAAAATAAATATAAATATTAAATTAGTAAATTAATTATATATATTTTTGTGGTTAAAAAATGAATAATATTATAATTACATATTTATAATATCTAGCTTTTTAAAAAAAGGATAATTTTTTAAAATAATATTCAATCAATAAAATATTCTTTAAAATAGAAGTAGTTAACTTGTAGGTATCAAAATTTATAGGCATTAACATATAATATAAAATAGGCTCACATACAACATATAATATATAAACATACAATCGACCTCTAAAATATAATATACAACTCAGAAATAGACACATAGTCAACTTTTAAAAAGAGAATACAATATATGCATATATAACCATAATATGTAGAACATAAAATAGATAGTCATAGTATATAAAAAGTTACAATATATCAAAGTCAATAATTAAGCTTTATTATTAGCATAAATAAAGTCAATAAGTTCAAAACATACTTATAATAAAATAGCATATCATAATTACCTGTCGAGTAATTCTTACAACCATTCAACCCTAGCATCATCGTTCATACATTCCACGAAAGTCATGCCATCGGTATCATCACTATATAAGTGTCTATAGGCAATCTTCAAGACTGATGCACTAAAATGTCCTTTGAATTGGTTTAGTATAGAGTACAAATTTTTCTTCCACGAATTCCTCGAAGTTGACTTAATGGCACATGCAACTTCGCGCACGCCCTCCATCAACTCTGTAATCAGTTCATCGTTCAATATGTTCCCCTTTTCTTTTTGTGCCTCGGAGCTATCACGAGAACTAGTTGCTTGTGCATTGCCTTTAGAGTTGGTTGCGACATTATTTCCTACCTGAACTATGTATGTGCTTTGCCTAGAACTACTAGGAGAATCAGAATCATCATCCCCTATTGTTTGTCGCTCTTCCACCTATACATCTCTACTTGGCTCCCCTCCAAAATTATCTTAGCATGATTTTGACATACTACCAGTAGCAGAATGCATTCCACAGATAAAGAGCAATTCATCATACAACGGAATTGACTTGTTCAGGAATTGATTGGAGTCTTTAACCTTTTGCATAATTTATTTTGGTCAAATATGTAAATATATAATATTTCAAAGATAATTTTATAATTTTGTAAAATAAATTTTTTTTTTGACTTACACGTTTGATATCGAGATATATTTGCCCAGTGGCGGTGATTATCTTATCAATATTATTCCAGCCCACCCCGCTGTAGTCCATTAACTCGATGATTATCGTTGCATACTTCTTCAAGGTTTTATAATGGCCATCATCATTATCAGCAATAAAATTACTACTAAATTGGGCATTAACAGCAGTAGCAACTGCCACAAACACGGGCCTCTTGAAACCCTTGTCCTGCTTTAGCCCGACATGCACTTGTCCAACAAGGAATCTAATGAGAAACTGAGATTCTCTCTTTGACCAAATCTTGTGACATTTATGTGTCTTTGATGATTTTGCTTTCTGGATTTCTTCTGCATTCTTTTGTGTCTCAGCAATAACAAAACTCAAATCTTGACTCATTCAAGACTAAAAAACTTTATCCCTTACAAAAAAAAAACTTTTTAACAAATAAAGATGTATAAAGTTATAACAAATAATAATACCAATAATAGTCAACAAGCGAGTGTCAAATAACTCATTATAGAAAGTTTAAAATACAGATAATATAATAAAACACATGTTTACATAAGGAAGAAGCCTAGTTATTACTGTAATCCTCCCACATCTCAGTGGCTAATTGATCTCTCACCTAAATCCATTTTGGTTCTCTTCACGTTGTTCCCTGAGGGTGAAACCTGTATACAACAGCTCCTCTTTTTCATCAAAACTATCTTCATCTTCATCTAACATCGATTCCACAAGTTCCTTATTCAGCAATTCATCATAAGGATCAACTGTAAAGGTGTAGTTGTATAAAACACAACATGCCAAAACCAAATCAACCTTAGTGCTGAATAAAAAGAATGGAGTCTCGGCCAGTATGCTGAATTGGTTCTTCAATATCCCAAAAGCACGTTTAATTTTGGACCTTAATAACACATGTTGGTAATTAAATAACTTCTTTGTATTTTGTGGTGTACGTCTGACATGTTCTTTCATATGGTACCTGACACCTCTATATTGTGTTATAAAATCAGCCATTGTCGTATAACCAGTATTGACAAGATAGTATTTGCCTGAAACCAACATAACACAATCAAAATAAAATCCAGTCAAATGTTAAACTATTTATAACTTACAAATCTTACCTTCTATTTGTCTCAGTTCATTGGGAACAGGTCGGGTAATAGTATCTTTCAAAACAGCGAAGTCATTCATCGATCCCTCCCAACCAACCAAGACATAAAGAAACCTAAGTTCAACATCATTTGTTGCTAGTACATTTTCTATGATATCCTTACGCCCTCGAAAACGTGCAACCATGTCAAATAAAACTTTTGCAAAAATATGTATTCCATCAATCAAACTAATGCAATCCTACATTGTATAAATAGTAAAAAATAACATATATATTTCATTTCAGACAGAAATAAATCATTATTAATAACATACCTTGAACCACAGATAATAATTAAGATTGTTTAGAATTATTGTACTGATCGAGGAGACTGCCTGAGACATGAATTTATCTCAAATTTCACATATAGCTCGCAAGCACATGTTAAAATATTGACTAATTGTCTCACTCGAATGCACAAACACTATCTTCATATTCCTATTCATTAAATGAAAATCAATATAATGTAAAAATATTGCAAGTTGTTCCTCAATAGTTATGTATCATGTGTCACCCAGAAGGTTACGGTCTCTTAACATATTGGCCAAATTTTAAAATACCGGAAGATCCAGATTCAAGTACTCCCGACAATTACTTCTCCTGCCATGTAGCATATGCTCAAAACACCTCTCCTAAGAATCTCTCTATTGATAATCAGTTCAATGCGTAAACGAGCTTTTTTTCTTATCATTAATAATTGAATTATGATACACATAGCTATTATAACAGTAAAGCCGCCAGTTTGAATATTTAACAATTCTAGGTCCTTGTTATCATCTATCGATCAAAATTTCTGAATAATAACAAATTTAAGTTCAACACACACATGCTTATTATCAAATTTATATCAAGTAAAAAAAAACACTATAGATTAGGAGCTAAAGACATAATTATAGTTAAAACTTAATATATACGGATTCACAATGCTAAAATGAATTGAATCTAACCATTTTCCATGCACGACTACTCTTCAAAATCATGAACTTACATGATCTAAATCTAGCCATTTTTCATACATAAATATTTTTCAAAATTATGAATCTACATGAACTGAACCTAACCAATTTTAATACATGAGTATTTTCCAAAGTCACGAATATTTTACTAAAATAAGCCGAATACTCTTCGATCGGTGCAGATCAGAGATGGGTAAAACTAAGAAAAATATAGGATTAATACTTGGAGCTCGGCTGTTATAATGTCAAGTGTGATGAATTAGTCCCACATCAGATATTGGATAGATAGGGTCCGATATATAGTGAAAAAAAGGCTCATATCCCATGAATTTAAGTTATTGGGATGGTTTACTGTCCAGCCCACTATATTGATCTGGTTTGACACTCTTTCGACTCCCCCAACAAATGATATCAGAGCTTCAAGTTCGAAACTGTGAAAACACTTAAGGCTGAAATTATCGTGACGATGTGACTGAATTAGACTGCATGTTAGTGTCTCTTAAAAAAATCAAAAAAGAGACAAAAATCAATTAATATGGGTCACACGGTAGAAACGATCGAGTAAAAGAGTTCTTGATTAAGAGTGTTAAAATTGATGTGGTCAAATCACACCTGAAAGAGGATATTGTTATAATGTCAAGTGTGGTGAATTAGTTTCATATCGGATATTAGATAGATAAAGTCCAATATATATAGTGGAAAAAAGGCTCATATTCCATGAGTTTAAGCTTTTGGGATGGTTTGGTATCCGGCCCACTATATTATTCCAACTCGACATTCTTTCGACTCCCCTAACAAGTAGTATCAAAGTTGTGAAAGCTCTTAATACAAAAATTACCGTGATGATGCGACTGAATTGAGTCACATGTTAGCCTCTCTTAAAAGAAATCAAAAAGAATGAGACTAAAAAAATTGTTATTATGAGTCACACGGTGGAATTGGTTTATAAAAGAGTTCTTGATTAAGAATGTTAAAATTAATGTAGTCAAATCACACCTGAAGAGAGAGATTGTTATAATGGCAGGTGTGATGAATTAGTCTAACATTGGATATTAGATAAATAGAGTCCAATATATATAGTGAAAAAAGGCTCATATCTCATGAGTTTAAGCTTTTGGAATGGTTTGGTGTCTAGCCCACTATATTATTCCGATTCAACACTCTTTCAACTCCCCCTACAAGTGGTATCAGAGCTTCAAATTTGAAGTTGTGCAAACTCTTAGGACCAAGATTACCGTGATGGTCCAACTAAATTGAGTCGCATATTAGTTTTTCTTTAAAAAAATCAAAAAAAATGAGACAAAAACCCATTAGTATATGTCATACGGTGGAACTGATCGAGTAAAAGAGTTCTTAATTAATAGTATTAAAATTGATGTGGTCAAATCATACCTGAACGAGGAGATTGTTATAATGTCAGGTATAATAAATTAGTCCCACATCGGATATTAGATAGATATGGTCCAATATATATAGTAAAAAAGACTCATATCTCATGAGCTTAAGCTTTTGGGATGGTTTGGTGTCTGGCCCACTATATTAATCTACTTTGACACTCTTTCGACTCCCCCAACAAATAATATCAAAGCTTCGGGTTCGAAAGCTGTGCAAACTCTTAAGGCCGAAATTACCATGATGATGCAACTGAATTGAGTCGCATATTAGTCTCTCTTAAAAAAAATCAAAAAATGAGACAAAAATCAATTAAAGTGGATCACACGGTGGAAATAGTTAAGTAAAAGAGTTCTTGATTAAGAGTGTTAAAATTAATATGATCAAATCACACCTGAATGGGGAGATTGTTAACATGTTAGGTGTAATGAATTAGTCCCATATCAGATATTGGATAGCTACAATCAAACATATATAATGAAAAAAAGGCTCATATCCCATAAACTTAAGATTTTGAGATGGTTTGGTATCCGGCCAACTATATTGATCTAGTTTGACACTCTTTCAACTCCCCCCAATACTTGGCGCCTGCTCTGTTCTCCAATGAGGATGTTGTGATTATGAGGGGAATGCTTGCTGTAGAGGATCGGCACAAATCAGAGATTGAAGATCGGAGATGGGGAAAAATTAAGAAGAATATAGGATGCAATACCTGGAACTCGGCACCTGCTCTGATCTCCGGCGAGGATGGCTGCTGCGATTACCGACGGGGATGCTTACTGCAAAGGATTGGCGCAAATCGGAGATGGAAAAAATTGAGAAGAATACAGGATGCAATATCTAGAGTTCACGCCTGCTCCGATCTCCGGCGAGGGTGCTTACTATGATCATCGACAGAGATGCATGCTACAGAGGATCGGCGCAAATCGGAGATCTAAGATTGGATATGGGAAAAAGCGAGAAGAATATATGATGTAGTAATTGGAGCTTGCCACCTGCTCCAATCACCGGTGAGGATGGTTGTTGTGATCACTGGCGGGGATGCTTGTTGCCGAGGATCGGCACAGATCAAAGATGAAAAAAATTGAGAAGAATATAGGATCCAGTACCTAGAGCTCACCGCCTGCTCCGATCTCTAGTGAGGGTACTTATTGCGATCACCGGCCGGGATGCATGTTGCACAGGATTGACACAGATCAAAGATCTAAGATTGGATAGGGGAAAAAGCGAGAAGAATATAGGATGCAGTAGCTAGAGTTCGCCACCTGCTCTGATCTTCGGCGAGGATGGCTGCTGCGATTACCAGTGGGAATGCTTGCTGTAGAGGATCGGCGCAGATCAGAGATCGAAGATCGGAGATGAGAAAAACTGAGAAGAATATAGGATGCAATACCTGGAGCTTAGCACCTACTATGATCTCTGATGAGGATGGTTGATGCGATCACCGGCAGGGATGCTTGCTGTAGAGGATCGACGCAGATCAGAGATCGAAGATCGAAGGTCAAAGATGGGAAAAACTGAGAAGAATATCATATGTAGAACTTGGGGCTCGACGCCTACTCCGATCTCTAGCGAGGGTGGCTGCTACGATCAACAGTGGAGATGCTTGCTATAGAGGATCAGCGCATATCAAAGATGGGAAAAACTGAGAAGAATATAGGATGCAATAACTGGAGCTCACCACCAACTCTAATCTCCGGCGAGGATGCCTGCTACGATCACCGGCGGAGATGCATGCTGCACAGAATCGGCGCATATCAGATAATAGCAGAGATCAAGATCAAAGCCGGGAAGAAGCTTTAGAGAGATGGGATCTAGAGATCCAAGCAGCGAAAATAGCACATGTGGTGAAGAAGATCGATCGGAGACGGAGAAGAAAAGCTCGGGACGGTGATGAGAACACAACACGCACGGTGAAGAAGATCGATCGGAGATGGGGAAGAGAGGTCGAGGATGGTGATGGGAACACAACATACACAGTGAAGAAGATCAATTTGAGACAGAGAAGAAAAGCTCAGGATGGTGATGGGAACACAACACACGCAGTGAAGAAGATCAATCAGAGATGAGAAAGAAAGGCCGGGGACGGTGACGGGAACATAACATTCGCACTGAAGAAGATCGATCGGAGATAGAGAAGAAAAACTCGAGACGATGATGGAAACAAAGGCTGGAATTAGGGTGAGGAATTCCCAATTCCTCACCAATTTCTGAATGAAATCACTGCTCCCACATGTTAGCAGGACCCAACCAATTCAGTCCAAAATTGTGAATTCTGACCTTTTCAAACCAAAATTCAAATCAGCAATTCGAAATTATTGAAATTATAAATTCACATAATTCTCAAATTTATATTGATATTCAAACACTAGAAATTGGGGAATTGTATCTCCAATTTCTCTAGTTACCTCGATTCTTTCAAACAGCCCCCATAATAAAGAAACCCTACAATCAACTCCGTGACCTAACTCTTTGAATTTCAGTCAAACAATATTTTTGATCTGAATCGTGGGTAATTAATTAGTAGACATTTCACTTAACCTCTAACACTTTTTTTTCTGAATATATTCAATTTTTTAACAATAAAAAAAATTTGAGGGCTTATTTACAACTTAATTAATAACTCAAAAAAATTTTAAATTTAAAGGAATTATATGTAATTATACCAGTTTATAAAAAAATATATGCAATTAGTTATAAATTAAAGGCTTACTCTTTACCAAAAATTAAGATAATAATAGTAATAATTAATTAAAATATTTGAGGAGAATCACAAGAAAATGGATTTAGGTTTACATTATTTCTACATTCAAAGTGTGGATTTTGAGTGCATACTACGGGACTCCGTTCGTCTTATAATGAAGATAAAACTTGTATAATGGATTTTGAATTTGCATGATGAATTTTATCGCTATCACATTAAAATAAATTCTAAAAAGCAAAAAAGTTAATACTAATTATCTAGTATGAATCCAGATTTTAAGTTTCGATTTTGGTTTTAGTTTCAGCACCCAGCGAAATCGATACGTTTCGATTGTTTCGGTTATTTTGGTTTCGATAAAAATATTTTTTTTAATTATTAATTACGTATTGACTAGAATTTAATTATATTTTAACTGTACTTTGATTTCAAATTAAAAATATGATAAAAATTTTTAAAATTTTTTCAAAAATTATAAAAATATATATATTAATAATTTTATCATAATAGTAAATATAATTTTAATTAATTTTTATAGTTAAATCACTTGTATATTTAATTACTTAGTGGATAGGTCAATCTTTAAATTTAGATATAATAATTATATTTAATTCACTAAAAGATTTTTTTGTCTATAAACCCCTACGTGATTCTAGTTTGGTTTATATAAATTCATTGAATAATTTATATTTGTGTTTCAGAATTTTGAGTGCATACCAACCTTAGTTGGTGAGTAGTATTAATCCTTGGGACTCAGCATAAATTTATTATAAACATATATTCAAAATAACTTGTATGTAAATAGTAAAAATTCTATAGTATTAAATGTAATCATCTATAAATTCTAACGCTAACATTTCGATGCTCAGCTTTTATATATTAATTAAGATTTTGAGTTTCGATTTTAGAAATGGTTTTGACACTTAGAGAAATCGATGTGTTTCAGTCAAAACCATTTCCATTTCGGTTTTGACAAAAATATTTTTTTATTTACTAATTATATTTTGACCAAAATTTAATTTAATTTTAATTAATTTTTAACTTCAAATTAAAATATTATAATATTTTTAAAATTTTTTGAAATAGCCATATAGATGAAGTAGCTCATGCACGTAAACAATCCTTCTGGCTCCACTGCTCGCTTGGCTACCACTTTCAAAGGCCGACAAGAGCGTGAAAGCGCCAGCGCGGGCGCGAAGGTGGTGAGGGTGCGAGCGCAGGTGAGTGCGTGGGAGCCAGGTTGGTGAAGGTGCTAGCGCGATCGCAAGACCGGTGCAACCATGCGAGTGCGAACGCCAGAGGCCGGCGTGAGGGAGCGGGCACAAACGTGACCGTGAGGCTGGTGCAAGGGCCATGCCAGCAAGGGCACGAGCACAAGGACTAAGCCGGCGAGGGCACAAACGCGGGCATGAGGCCAATGCGAGAGTGCGGGGCTGGTGAGGACTCAAGCATGAGGCTACTGAGTGTGCGTGTGTGAACGCTAGAGGCCAACGTGAGGGCATTGCGCGGGGGCCAAGCTGGCAAGGGCGCGAGCACCGGCGTTAGAACGTAGGGGCCAAGCTAGCAAGGGCATGAGTGCAGGCATGAGGCCGACCTGAGGTGCGGACGCTAGGCGGTCGAGCGTGCGGGTGGGGGTGACAGAGGCCAACACGAGGGCCAGACCGTGGGAGGGCATGAGCGCAGGCTTGAGGCCGACGCGAGGGCTCAAGCGCGAGCGCCATGCTGGCGAATGCACTCGGAGTCACACTTAGGTGCGGGCGCCAGAGGTCAACACAAGCTTGTGGGTGCAGGGGCCAGGCCGATGAGGTTGCGAGCGTAGGCATGAGGGCGCCGGTGCCAAGTGGGCTAGGGTGCCAATGCGTGCGCCAAAGGCCAATAGGAGGGCGCATGCGTGAAGGCCAGGCCGGCGAGGGCGTGAGCGCGGATGTGAGGCTAGCGCAAGGACATGAACATGAAGGCCAGGCCGGCGAGGACGCAAACGTGAGGCCGGCGTGAGCACCCAGGCGTGGGACAAGGCTTATACAGACAAAACTGAAACCAAATTAATCAAAACGTTTCACCTGTGGTTGAAACTTTAAACCATAATATGAACTATCACATTCATATTCTACTCGAGCGAACACAATAGAAATATTTGGATTCAATTCTATATATAACCCCATGAAATTTATTCAAATTATATAGCGAACACAATAGAAATATTTGGATTCAATTCTATATATAACCCCATGAAATTTATTCAAATTATATATTTTATCTTTAAATTTTAGAAATGACCTGTAATTTAGTAAATTTTTGCCAAATTATTTTTAAAATTTAAAAATTATATATAACTCTGTGAAATTTTATTAAATTATATATTTTTTAAAACTTAAAAATATATTTTTGGGTTCATTGAATATGTTGTAAAAATTAATTTGGATGTAAATTTATAATTAAAATTAGGAATATTAAGTGAATATATCGTTTGACGTTATTTAAAAATAAAGTAAAAAAATAACCCAAACTTGGTTTGATAAGATTTTGGTGATTCATCAGTCATTACAAAAAATTTCATTTCATCAAATTGAAAGATTTATCTAAAATTAAATTTTAAATTGAGATGGAAAATAATATTTTTACTAGTGGTATGGTTTAAATCAAAGTTTTAAATTTTAGTTTTGGAATCGAATTTTACATCCAACAAAATCAATATATTTCAATCATTTCAATCTAAACTAATTTATTTAGGTTTTGATTTCGATCAAATTATTTTTAAATTTTTTAACTAAATTTTGAATAATTTTATTAATTAAATTAAGATGAAAACTAAATTATCCTTATTTGATTTTGATTCAAACCCTTATTTTAATTAATATAAAAAATTTATTTGTCCTATCTCAATTTTTATGAAGAATAAATTGTTTGATATTTTGAAACAAAAAATTCAGCATTTGATTTTATTAAATTAATTGTTCAATGATTATTAACGATTGTTTGAATCAAAATTAATTAAAGACAATTTGATCTTTATATATTAATTTAATCAATAAAATTGAATTAAATTAAAATATTTTAATTGAGATAATTTTTTTAAAATTTATATTGTAGGATAAGTAATTTTTTGTTGATAGTGATCAAGTAGGTGTTTTTTGTAAAATCCTTATAGGATATGTGATTTGTTGCTAAAAAGTTTTTTTCTAAATGTGGTTTTTGTAAAACATGCGACTGAAGCCGAATCCGAATCCGAAGCCCGATAGTAAGTATCGGATTCAGATGGGTTTTTCAGAGAGTGTTCACCCGACCCGTTTGCACTGACTTTTTTCTCTCTATTATCGGAGCTCCACAATACTATTGCAAGCTATGGCAGCCATGTCTTCCTGCGCGACCTCGAGCCTCCTCGCCGGAACTCAGCTCTGCCTGTCGCCGGCGTGGATTTCAGCTTTTAAAAAGTCTTCATGCGGCTACGGTAAGCTCTCTTCCTCTCCCCATACCTCCTTTCTCGGTTTTGTTCTTCGTTCCTTTGAAATCATTTCCTGTCGTATAAATTCAAGGACGATTGGAGCATGGGTTTCCTACCAGAATTCTGCATCCCATGTGGAATTCCAATCTTTCAGGTTCTACTATTATTTCCTCTAATTTTGACTCGGATGAAGTGGAATCGCTAGAAAGTCTCGCTGCGCATGCATGCTATATGTTTGATGGAATGCCGATGTCGATGTTATGTGCATTTCAGCAGGGAGAATGGCTAGCAGTCATGCGGTGAAAGCGTTTCCTTTGGATCATCTGCTGGTATTTTCCCTTTTTTCAGTTTTTTTTGTTGGTTCTTTCCCGTTGCTGCATCCTAATTGGGTAGTTTGTTTGAAGTATTGATATCTTGCTTTTGGCGTTTGAGTTGCTGATAAAATTGCATCTTTGGTTCAGGAAGGAGCATCCATGTCTTTTCTTGCTGATACAAGTATTGGGGATTGGCTAGGAGGTTTCTTGTATTCTGCTGGACAACAGGCTAATGAGGCAGTTCAGGATCAGTTGTCTGCTCTCAGTTTTACCAGGTTTTTTCTTCTTTTTTATGGATAGCTTATATGCATTTTATGATGCAAAGTTGCAAAATTAAGCAATATTTTCAACTCCGTTCATTTTCTGTGTGTGTTATTGGCAGTGTAGCGGTTATTTTTGGGGCTGGGCTTGTAACAAGTCTGTCTCCTTGTACACTAAGCGTTTTGCCACTGACCCTGGGCTACATTGGTATGTTCTTGAAATAACTTTTGGCAGATTTCCCATGGTTTATAAATGTTACCACAATCTAAAATTTGTCAGGAAATTTATTTTCTGATGCTAATTCATAGTTCCTGTTGAAATCTTCTAGGTGCTTTTGGCTCTGGCAAGAGCCGTACTGAGGTAATATTCTTCTTTTGTTGTATTGCGCTAAGGATTTTTTTTTTTTTACAGATTCAGATATTTAAAGAGGGAAATATCATATGAAGTTATCATTTATGTTTGTTTAAAATACTGAATGAATTGTTTCAGTAAAAAAAAGGAAAAAAGAAATCAGACAAGTTCACTGCATTGTAAGTTATTTCCAAAATTCCAATGTGCAGGAGTCTTTTATTATGTCAGTAAACATTGTCCCTTACGTTCTTGTTTTCTTAATGAGTAGAGAAATCATGACCGTGTATTGGGAATTTTCATGATCTTGTTTTCTTGTCTTAGATCATTGTGGATTCGCTTGCTTTCTCATTGGGATTGGCAACAACTTTAGCCGTCCTTGGCATTGTTGCTTCTTTTGCTGGAAAGGCTTATGGGCAAGTGGGACAAGGACTTCCTATTGCTGCTTCAGGCCTGGCAGTTATTATGGGTTTGAATCTTTTGGAGGTAACCCTATGTCTGAAGAGTCAACTAGTGTATGCAAGATAAAGAAGAATACTTTTTGCATGTTGATGTAATCTGCACTACTTTTTTTGTTTCAGAAGAATGCTGCATTTTAAATTTCTATCTGAAGTAGAAGGATTACAATTTTTTGCTAAAATGATCTGCTGATTGTGATTTTTTTTTGACGGAATTTTGCGGAGAAAACAACTGAGTGGAATGCATAAAACCAGGTCTCATTGAGCTATAAAAAATTTCGTTTCTGGACTCCATAGTTTGGTTGGACAGGTTAGAGTTCATATATATTTGTGCAATGGTTTAGTCTATGCCTCAAGCAGAGGAATTTGTTCCAAATTTTCGCATAATAGCTGATTGTTCAGAATATGCATGAATTTCACTTGCTGATAGTAAACTTTATCTAGTTCAAACTAATCAACTTACACTTGTGTTTGTTTGATGAGATAGTTTTAGTAATTTGAAATATGACAAGTCATTTGGCACATCAAGTTTTATGCTTCATTGTGGGTCTATCATTTTGGGAAAAAACCTATTAGCCTCTGCTAGCAATCAGTGTTTACTTTGCTTACCCATTTTATATGGACAAACCTATTGTGACTTTGGGGTTGAATGGTAAGATACTGCATATATTAATCAATATCTATGATTTAGAAAGAATAGTGATTTATGAGAGGCATAACATTGTAATAGCATTTAACAGTAACAACATCTGCAATTTGCATATGTTTTTTATTTCTTTTTTTTTCCTTTGGACTTGTGTGGTCGTCATATTCCCTATTGCTTTATTGTGCAGATAATTGAAATACAGCTCCCCTCATTCTTCAACAATTTTGATCCTCGTTCTGCTGCAGCCAACTTCCCCACAAGTAGTTGCATTCGCCTCATTAGACACCATCTAATAGTGTAGTCAAAGTTGTAGATGGCTCTAAATTTTCTGCAACACTTTGTGTATCCCTTCTTCATCTTTCTTTTGAAACTGAATTTCAGGTGTACAAGCATATTTGGCAGGCCTCACGTTTGCCTTAGCTGCATCACCTTGTAGCACACCTGTACTGGCTACTCTTCTGGGTTATGTTGCAGTATCCAGGGTAACAATACAATTGATTTTTTACAAGGCTTTTATTTTTCTCATATTGGCTTCATTTAAGAAACTGGACTAGCAAAACATTATAATAATAAGAATTTAAGCTCTTTACTCTTCTGGTTTATGTTGCTGTATCCAGGGTAATGACGTACTTTAATAGTTACAATGCTTTTGTTTGTTCTGGTACTGGAGTCAGTTAAGAAAATGTGGGTAAAAATAATAATAATGATGATGTTGACAATGATAGCATGTATTTGAATGCAAATAGAAAATTTTTGTTTTTATTCCAAATTTGATTGATAATGCACAAGAGGGGATGAATTCTTTCAGCTTTTTTTTGGTTTGGTTTTGCTTGCCAAAATGTCATGGTAAGAGTTGTTTCAAGGTATGTGTAGTATATAAAATACAAAAAGAGTGGTCTTGACATTTGAATTAGTATTCCCACATTACCTGTGCTTGGCTTTTTGTTATTTTAGTGTATTTCTCTTCTCAAATTACAAGAGGAGATTTTATTGGAGTTTTGGTTGCAAATCATACTGATAGCTCGTTAACTTGTATCAGGATCCTGTGATAGGAGGCTGCTTATTGTTGACATATACGACCGGTTATGTAGCTCCTCTTTTGATTGCAGCTTCTTTTGCTGGTGCTTTGCAGGTTACATATGCATTCTAGGAACTTATATTTCCAAAAAAACTGATACGCCAGTTATTCTTTTAATACAAATTCATTGCGAACTGTTAAAATCTTAAACTATCTGAAACATTATCATAGATTGAAATACATGCTCCAGTAGACCACTCTATTTTTCATCACTTTTCTCCACTGAGGAGTTGCGTCTTTTTCTTATAACTTCTCATATTCTAATCCACAAGCCATCAAAATTCTTTTGCTGATTGAACTACAAGACTTCATTATTGAGCTCAAAACTCCATTGTGATTGGTGCCACTGATGTTTACTGTGTGCAGAGCTTGCTTTCATTTCGTAAGTTCTCGGCCTGGATAAATCCTATGAGGTATGAAACAGAAATAGGATATGCTTTCACTTTATATTCTTGAAAGGTTGCACTAGTTCACCACGTGAGATTGCCATTGATGCTATTCTTGTATAGTCGTGCGTCATCACAGACCAGAGACTTGTGCATCACTGTCAAAAAAGATTTGCGAAATCTTCTTTCCTTTAGGCTGGCCTGTCTGATTCAGTGCTTAAAGAAAGGCCTGCCTGATTTCTTTAAATTCACCTTCTCCGTTTGCTAAGTAATTTGAGCTAATGAAAATGAACTTTGCAGCGGGGCTCTTTTACTAGGAGGTGGGATTTACACCTTATTGGACAGGCTGTTCCCTACTACAATGGTTATGTAGCCATTGCTAGCCCAAACTGTTTACACTGATAACATTAAATACTGGTATATGGAGTCTTCCTTCTACCTGCCACTGTGCTATTACTTCCAAGATCAGAAGGTTACTCTGCTGCAGTCCTGATTAAACGATTGTTCTCTTTTGTTGTGTCAGGCATATCATCAAGGATAATGCGAGAAAACAAATCCATCCAGCCTTTTATTGCTTTAAGTTTACATGGTTTTATGAAAACTCCCAAGTTGTATGAAGGGAAAGGATATCACATCAAATGAAGCCAGTTTCTGCTTGTTGGGATCTTGAAGTTGGGGATCAAAAGTTTGAGAATATGGAAATACTGTTCATGTGTACCTTATCCCGTTTTTATGCGCTGATTGCTCAATGGAAATGACTGAGTGCGCCCAAACCAAATCATTTGGAACTTCAAATTTAGGCGGCATTATAATTTGTTATGAAAGATGAAAATTAAGTATTAAACAAATTCTAGTCTTTCATATATCTTTTAGTAGTTGTGTGGTTGTATTCACCTTTCATTTGCAATGAGTTCAACTCATGAACACCTTTTTGCTATATAGATTACAATCTCAGCCCCGTGTACTGCAACAGACAGTTGCTATAGTTTACAGCTGCTTTTTTCAGGGTTCAATTTTTGACATAAACAGAACACAACTAGGGGAACACAAAATTGCAGTCCCAATTATGCAAGAGTACAAAAAGAAAAATCATGCTCGTGACTGAAAAGTGTGATTATCAAACTGTTTTGAGGATCATCCAGGGGGAACAAAATAGAAAAGAATCAAGGAATTACGCAAAAATCACATTGGATTGGATTGTAACACCTCCCGTGCAAATAGCTTGGTCTGGTAAATGCTGACACATCACACAGTAGCATCACATCAATAGAAAAAGGGCAGATTAGGCATCTACATATACCCATTCAATTCATCCTGTTAAAAAAGAGGAAAATTTTAAAGATCCAAGTTCCCAACAGGTATCTTAGCACAACAGTTTTGTCAAAATTTTCTTGTAGGTACGATGAACAACTCAGTATTTGCCAAAGTCAAGGCTCTGATCTAGACAATGAAATTTAACCCATTAAGGATTTGGACAAAGAACTTGAGCAGTCAACAAAGTGAAGAAGACCAGGTCCAAGTACACATTCTACCGTGCAGCTTGAGCAGCTTGTGCAGGTTCTAGAACATTCTTTGCTAACATCTGTGTCCTCGTGTTAAGGTTTTTCATGCTTTCTATTACCTGCTCATACCTGAATAAGCAACAAACATCATTGTGAATATAATTTACCAATAAGCACAAATTGAAATGGGAATAAGGTTACATAAAGCATAATGCAGATATCATTTTCATTGTCTTGATGTCATGTTATATGGAAGGTCAACAGAAAGACAATATAATATGCTTAAGCAACGAAAATGAAAGAAATTCTGCAGTAAGAGTAAGACAGAAGTTGAATCAATTCTGCATCTAATAAAGAGGTAGTAGTAAGCTTACACATTCGGATGGTTTACTTCCATGATAACAGTCCCTGCTACTGAGTCAATCTTAGCTTCAAGCTTTGAGCTTCGAATGAGATTCATAATCCATCTTTCAGCTTCATCATAAGTCATACTCAACTCTTCAGCGAGCAAGCTGTTTGCCAAGAAGTCAAGTTAGAAAAGAAACCTGATTGAAGAAAAAAGAAATTCTAAATTCAGGAAATCAGCAATTTCAGACTGGAAGGAATAAGAAGAAACACAAATTCCACTTGCAATCTCTTTGGATCCACTTGATAAAGGGTGATTATTGAGAAAATCATGATTAGCTAGTTGGAGGAATAGTTGATCAGGATGAGATTTTTAATCAAATAAATTTTTAAATTGGTATTTTTGTGTTTGGATATGAGTAAGTTGGTAGCAAAAATTTAACCTGTGTTTGGATGAATTCATGAATATCTAGCTATGTGATCCATCACATTTGATCATGCTGCAAATTCCTTACCCAATGGACCCTTTAACATCGAAGTCAGGAATACATACCTGATATTGATGCACCGATGTATACGGCAGTAAGTCTCAAAAATAAAGAGCCGAGCATTCTCAAGAAATTCATCCCTTAAAGGGACAGTGGCGAAGTTCGCTGCCTCCTCACGTTTCCCAAGGAAGGGATCATTCAATATTACCTGCAACAGCATATAGACGTTTAAGTTGGACCAGAAAAATCATGAAAACGAAAATACTGACCAGATAAAATTAGCAACAATATAAAGATCCTTAGCACATGTATTTCATGAAGCTCAAATGCTGAAATATTAACCAAAGTCTCACTGAGATCTTGTTTAATTATCAGGGCCTAATGTTAAAATTTATATTTACCATCTAATTTCCTATAGTTTAACTTCTTGTTATAATCCATTAGACAGTTCTCTCTTTTTCACATAAGAACATATACCATTTGCTGGAAAAGCACACCCTCAAGCTGTTCACGTTATAACTTTCAAACTGATGATAAATAATTAATCTATGGCCAATTTTAAGAACATTACATGAAATTAATATGCTAATGCATCTGAGGTTTATGAAACTAACCACCAGAGAGCTCGTCAATTTACCTGCTCACATTCCTTTAGTTTCTTCTGTGCACCTTCAAAGTCATAATTGATATATAAGCATTCAATAAATTCTGTTATAGGATCCTTGTAAGAGTGTAGTTCCTGCTGGATAACTTTGATCAACTCCTTGAGCATATTTCTTCTTCTTTTGTTGACAATGACAGCAGTTGCAACATATCGGAGCAGGTGATGTGCATTTGTTTGAATAGCATTCAAATACCTACAAACACAGTAGCAATGAAAAGGTAAAAAAGACAAATGAAAGTGCAGCAATCATGTAGGGTATGCAAATTAAACATCGAAAAGGTAAACATATATATGCTGCAGGCAACCATTTGAAAGTACAGAAGGAGAACTTCTCACGAAAAGAACAGACCTATCGTGCAAGAAAAGATCAATAATCCCATTTCTCCCGTTCTCATGGTTGAAGAAAATGAAAAGGCTCCAATGCATCAACCAAATCCTATTTTGCAGCTGGTTCAAAGGAGAAGCGAAATTCTGCTCCCACATGATAAGAAAATCAATGCTAAGAACAAGAGATAACAAATATTTTGCATCACCAAGATATACCTTTGAGTCAATTATCTCCTTTAACCGATTGAGTTCCTCAAGTGCAATATCCCAATTCTGCATCAAGATCTCGCAGCAAGCTTCCCCCACAGTGCACTCAAGCTTCTGTCACTATTTGTGCATAAAGCACGATACTGATATAAATAGTCAGCTGCTCCAGAGTAGTTCCCACATTCAAATTGGAACTTGGCATACTGATACAAAGCCTCTATCTGCTCCAGTCCAATCTACACAGAACAAACATAGCACAAAAGCATAAATACTTTTCAGAAATAATTTGGCATGGGCATAAGAATGACCTGCAAACATACACAACATATTCCCCAAATAAGTTCAGGAAATAATGCAGATCTTTGAATTAGTTCTGGTTGAATTATGCTCCTTATGCTGAAACATATCAGATATTTTGGAGGCCATTTCAGACAAATGAAAATATTTTAAAAGAAGTGAAAATTTCAAATGCAACCTTCCTAGTCAATAGCCAAAAATCACAAAAATAGAAAAAATAAATAACCGCAAACTTAACTTGAATTACTGCTGGATTTACTTTCGAGCATCATTTGGATATAGATTGTCACAAAAAATGGCGAAGGACAGGCACTTTACTCAAATAACCATAAACTCAACACAAATCACAGACAACTTTAGTATCAAATGTTAAGACAATATTGTCATTTGGATTTAAATTGCCAGAAAAAAAACAGTTGATGAGTAAGGACAAACAATTTATATCATTTAAGGTGCAGTTCCAAACAATCTTTGTGTATGTGCAAGGTGGGTTTCCTTTTTTTTTTTCTCGCCAGAAGTTCACTAATCACTAGGAAAAGCCTTAGGTATAACTCAGATGTACAATTCAGAGAACATTAATGAGCAAACTATCCAAACAAACGAAGGTTATCCACCAAAATCTTGCATCCCAAAGTCAAAGATAACAAAATCACGAAGCCCTATACCTGAAATCGATCATTGAGCATCTGAACATTGTACTGCTTATCAGGCCGAAGCTCCTGCACCAACGCAGCATTCTGCAAGAACGAGATGAGCGGTGCCGCGGCCTCCTCCAGCGATTTCAGCCTCGCCACGACGTCAACCCTCCGATCCACCATATCTAACGCCAGATGCATCCCTTGAAACACGTCAGAAACCCTAAAATGTAAAAAAAAAAAAAAAAAAAGAACAAATTTGGAACTTTTCGTACCCTGAGGGACGTCCTCGGTGTGGTAAAGGGTCTTGTGGATGTCCATGGCGTAGTCGACCATGTTGGTCTCACTGAGGAGCTCGATCTTGGCCTTGAGAATCTCGCCGTCGTCGTAGAGCTGCCGATCCTGCAGAAACTCGAGGATTGGGAAGACAAGGTGCCGGTCGAGATGCGGCGCGATCCGCGAGGTGAGGTCGTAGCTCGCCATTGGAGTTTCGGGAGAGGCAAGAGAGCTAGGGTTTGAGGCAAGCGCCGCAGACATCAGTCGAAGATTGATATATGGTTCTTTTGCAATTTTAACCCTTACTTTTATTATTTACTGAAACTATTTTACAAAAAAAACCCTTAATTTCCGATAATTAATGATTCAATCCAATTAAAATCCTATCCAGCCAGCTAAGTTTATTTATCCCAACATTTTATTTATTTTGAACTTTTGAGTCGTCCTTCAGAAAAGAATGGCACTAATTTCTCGGTAGGAACCTCACCTTCGCTTTAGATTTGGAACTCCTCTCCCAACTTTTTGTAAGGCGAGCACAGAAGAAGACCCCCGGGGGTAGGCCTTCATGTAAGACCAAGTAATGGAAGTAAAATTGCAGTTGAATCTTTCACTCATTTACCATCAGAAATGGTTAAAGATGAAGGTTTTAAATTTCCGCCCAAATGTCTCAGCTTCAACTAAAATATTTTGATTTTGGACTCCACCAAAATATTTTAAAATGAACAGTTAGTTTTTTATTATTAAAATATAATATTTTATATTTATATATTATTTTTATAATATATTTTATTTTTAGTCTAGTGGTTAAGAATTTAATCCTCAATCATATTGACCCGTATTTTAGTGTTTTTTTAACCAAACATTTTTTATTTAATATTTTTTAAAAACATATGTATGTAAATTCCTTTTTTATATTTTAAACTTTTTTTAGAATTTTTAAATTTAAAGTAAAAGTTTAGTAAAAAATTTTAAAAATTGATTGAAAATTGAAACAAGTTTAATTTCGGTGAATGCGAAAACTGCTTTCGAAAATGAGACTTAAAATATTGGTTACAAAATCCCCTCCAATTCATATTATTGCACATATTTTTAACCAAACTTGATTTTTCATTTTTAATTACCAAAAAAAATCTTCAAATTTATGATTTCAATTTACCTCATCAATTAAAGCCTAATATCTCCAAAAATCACTATTAAATTCCTATTTCATCAATCCAAATGTTTTCATCCATTAACATTGGATTTTTTATTTTTTATTTTTTTCAAAGAACATCATCTGTCCATGCCCTCAAAGTTGTTGCAAAATGTTTTCATCCATTTAATTTAGAATTTCTGGTCAAAAAAAATAATATTGTTTAAAACATAGAATATAAAAGAAACACTCACTGAATTTTATAGAATCATCTATCAGAATACTAATGAAAAACTGTAACTCATTCTAACTGAGGCCATGAAAGTTCATCTGCATGCATCTCAACACAAGCCCACGCACTTAATGGAGTTGCAAGCCTGCAGCCTGCAGAAAATTCCATGCAATTGTACACCAAATTATCACATTGGCAACAAGTAACCCTTCTAAAAAAACAACACAGCAGTTTCTTTTTCTTTCATTTAGGTAACAAACAGCACAGGAATAGTTAAATAACAAAAAAAGGAAATTGTTTAGAAGGCTAGCTCGAAAGAAGTCACTCGACAATCATCTAAGCGATGAGAAATGGCAGAACACTCAACATGAAGGACTCATAAGTGAATGTCGCCGATCCATTATACATGGTATCCTTCTCCTTGAACTTCTCTGTCAATCCCTGCATTGTAGATGCCACGAACACCAAAGTTTCAATTTTTTTGAACAAATAGTGGTATGGACCAAATATAAAGTTAAATCCTTTAAATGGCTACATTACCTTGACTGTAAGGCAGCACCTGCATTTAAAACCAAAAAGAAAAGCCATTAGCAAAACAAATAAAACTTCAAGAGATAAATGGGAATATATAAAAACATGTCCATGTTTTCTAAGCTTTTTGCTCTAAATAACAATAATTTTTTTTTTTTGTATTCCAATGAGTACTTGGGAACAAATAGAAGAGAGCCACATGAAAAGAAAAGTAATATATGAATACATAGAAGACCAACCAGTGCAACTTAGACCAGATTCAATGCGGAACTAAACCATCAATTGATCTTTGCTGGAAATCTTTAACCATAGATAACATTTACCCAACGAATTTTTCCATCAACTTTCTCCCATTATTAGGTTAAGATTATTATCTAATGAATCATACTACTTCCAGTTCAAAATCTTCAATAATGGGAGCTAATTGTAATAGAGAAGGGCCGTGTTTTGCCATACTCAATGAAGTTATCATATTCAACGGCCTTATGCATGCCTCCAGTCTTATCAAACTTAGAGACAAGCAACTCAAGAACGGCAGGAGAGACAGCAAACCCCAGGCTAAGCAGCGCCTCACGCAGCTCCAAAGCATCGATCTTGCCACTCCGGTCTCGATCAAACCGCTCAAATGTCGCCTGCAAACACAACCCAATCCACATAAACGAAATCATACCTTCATGATGCATACGCAGGTCATGGCACAACTACTTACCCGCCAGTTTTGAAGGCTATAGAACAAAGCAGTGAATTCCTTGGGCCCTGCAAACAGAGCACAACCAAAATTGTCAAATTATTCTTCTTGGCAATAATTTCAAAATCTCAAATGGAAAATTTTGAACTTTTGTAGTCGTGATATTCTATAAATAGAGTAAAAGTTAGCACACTACTTAATTACTCCATTAATACCCAACCGTAATTTATTCCCAATTTCAACTGCTCCATTGAGATTTGCCCCGCGGCATATCTTTTTCATTATTAAAACAATTAGAACAATCAAATCTACTGCCAGAAGAAATTAAAAAAACAAATTGAGGTAATTGGCCCTCTGTTTGATCAATTAGCGAGGAAATGTGGAAAAAAAGAGCACAAATCTATTGATTATCTCCATCTCAATAAGTATGAGATGGAGATAATTGTTCTTCTTGGCAATAATTCAGAATCTCAAATGGAAAACTTCGAACTTTTGTAGCTGTGATATTCTATAAATAGAGTAAAAGTTAGCACACTAAAATACTCCATTAATACCCAACCATAATGTATTCCCATTTTCAACTGCTCCATTGAGATTTGACCCAAGGCATATCTTTTTCATTATTAAAACAATTAAAACAATCAAGTCTACTGCCAGAAGAAATAAAAAAAACAAATTGAGGTAATTGGCCCTCTGTTTGATCAATTAGCGAGGAAATGTGGGAAAAAAGAGCAAAAATCTATTAATTGTCTCTATTTCAATTAGTATGATTTCACAAAAATTTCCCCCACAAATGCAACTAGGTTTCCGGAACCCAAGTAACCCGATCAAATCGAAGGCGGAGAGAAAGAGAATAAGAGAAGAACGGAGAACTCACCGATCTTGTGGACGTTGGAGTAGGTGTAGAGATACATCAACAGATGCACGGTCCTAATGCTGAAGCTCTGGTTATACGAGGACAGCGCGAGCTGGAGCTCGATGTCGTCGATGAAGCCGCTGCCGTCCTGATCGGCAGCCTGAAAGCAGGCCACTACGTTGGGGTCCGTCCCCAGAGGGAATGACGACGGAACCAGCGATGCGAAGGGGCTGCCATAGGGCTGCGCCAGCGGCGAGTACCCGCCACCGTAGTGGCTGTATCCTTCCCGATTCGGCGGCTTCTCCGGGTGCGGCAGAGACGGGTCGCCGTACTGGTACAGGTGCGGCGGCTGGGTCGGCGGCTGACCGCCGTAGGGGTAGCCGGAGCCGAAAGAATGGCCGGACATTTTCGTCGACCGGGGCTTTGGAAGTGGAGCTGCGGTGAACCTCGAGGAAGTCCATTTAAAGGAGCGGGAGAGGCGAATTTATGGCACTTCCCCTGGTGAAATCAATGCCGTTGGTTTTGCTTTGAGAGTGACGTCAAAATGCCAGCTGTCAAGTGGTTTGTTGACTAATACGCGGAGAATAGCGGGGAGGTCTCTTCCTGGTGAAGTACCGGGAACAAGTGAAGCTGAGGCAGGTTGTATTTGGAAAGAAAGTAGTCTAAGATCTTTGCCGTCTATTTTCCTTGGGATCATGAACAATTATCTGGTGGTGATCTCAATGCGAAGGCGGGACCATTATCCTTTGGATGGCGGCGGGTGTCCGCGTCATGTTCGATTTCTGAGGTTTTCGATCGGAGGCAGGGGTTTTGGGTGTTTCGGAGAAGATGTTGTCCAAAACTCTAATTCGATCCGGGTCCTCGCTCCTATCTCGTCTCCTTCAATCCAATCCCCTGCAGGGTCCCAACGCTAATCTTCCCTATCACCTTTCCCCGATCTCATTGGAGTCTTCTCTTCGATCCGTCGTCTCGAAGTTACGGCCGCATTCGGTTCTTCTAAACGGAGCGGAAGGAGAGGCGGATACGCTGAAGATAGTGGCTTCCCCTGAAGGGACTTGCTTCCCATGTGGGTTTCCTTCGCTTCGCTTCTTCATCGAAGATGGTGAGAAATTTCAGCCTTTTCCCTTTTAGTGGCTCCTGATGTTGTGATTTATGTTTTGTCAATGGCAAGATGTTTTTTTTTTCGGAAAATGGGAGCTTGTTTACCCATAAAAGTTCGATTTCTCGCAGCATTGGTGATGAGTGTTGTAACCTTGGTTTAGGGTTGGCACTGCTTGCGTTTTATGAGCCTGGCATGACTTTTGATTCTAAAAAGCACTATAAGGTTTTAGCAACTGTAAAAACTGCAATAATTTGCGTAACAAGTGATTTTATAGGCCTTTCCATTTTTTGCTCTTCTGTTGCTGGCAGATCAAAAATTTACTGCAAGTCAATTTGGAATTGTTGCTTTACATAATTACTATCAAGATATGTTTTTTGGCTACCAATCTCTATCTAAGCTGCGTGATCTCTCTTCTCCTAATTCTTAACCTAGATAGTTAACCTATTTGGATTTAGAGTGTCAAGTCCTTTTTCCTCTCTTCGGGATCAAAGAAGCGGTAACAATGATTTTTTATGGGCTTCCATTGTAGTCCCCCTTTGAAATGAGCATTCTTCTACCAGAAGCAGGTGCATTACACTGGTCCTAAGAAATGCTTGGGTGAAGGGGAAATTTGCTTATATTTCCGAATCAGAGTTAAATAAACGTACCAAGCTCAGTATACAAGTGAAACTAGTTAGTTTTAATGGTGCAAGATATCATGCAAGTACCATTATTTTGGGTGACCAATGGTTAACTTCTTTGTCTGGATTTAGTACCACTAGAAAATCACATGAGTCTACATTCTTCAGTTCTGGTAAAACAAACTATTGGCCATAAGTATTCATGTGTGTTTGTGCTCCATCTTAATCCATTTGTTGCTGTTTTCCCAACCATATTAGTGATAAGCTACAGCTGGTGACCAAGAAAACTAAGCAGATAGTTAATGTGAAATTCAGAGGGTGAAATTGAAGTTCTGATTATATATGAAGATGCAAATGTTCTGACTAATGACATGTGACAGTGGTTATTCTTTTCTTGTTATTAACCTTTTTTTTAATGATGCAAGTCCTCTTGTCATCAAAGTATGATAATTTGGTTTCACAAAGCCTTTCTATTTTCCACTTTATTAACCAAAACATTTAAGATTTACAGAGGTACTAACAGTGAGTTGTATATATTTTTGTTATTTTATTCATTAAGTTCCTTTTTTCTTCTCTCATTAGGAGATGGTGTTCCAAATGAGCCAATGTACCTACTTCCCAAAAGGACATACCAGCCCAGCACCATCAGGCGCAAGCGGACTCATGGTTTTCTAGCACGGTCTCTCTCTCTCTCCCTCTTATGCACACCTACAAATAACTTGTTTATGATTGGACGCATATATGTCTGAGTCAAGTAGCTATGCATGGTGAAGAATCAAATTTTGCAAAGCCAAACTACCTAGTGGCCATTCGCTATTTTCATTAATGAAAAGATAAATTTCACCAACTAAACAAAAGCAGTCGATGAGAATTTCAGCAATCACTTTTTGGAACTAAATATCTTAGTTGTGCTAAAATTTTCAAATCACATTATCCAACTCTTTCTACACTACATGCTACTCATAACTCTACAGATATTTTCTTGATAATCATCTTGTCAAAATTTCAATTCTTATAGTTAAGCTTTGTTTTTGGCTTTTGCAGTAAGGCCACTAGGGGGGGACAGAAGGTCATTGCTAGGAGGATTGCAAAAGGAAGAGCGAGAATTACTGTATAATGTGGATTGGAAGTCTTGTGCTCATGTGGCAAGTTGGGCCTTTCTTCACAATTTGCTATTGTTGCTAATTTCTGAGGTGCCTGCAGCTCATGAACCCACACCCAAACTTAGAAACTGTGAGCAAGCACCCACAGTGATTGTCCCTTCCATCTAGCCTTTTGCCGTGTTCTTGTTTAGTGTTTCAAAAGTAAATCGATGCATGGTAAATTTTTATTTTTTATGTATGAATTGGACCATTTTTGTTTGGAGATGTATCCATGTGATGGAATCTTGTCCTGCTGGTCCAGATGCAATTGAGTACCAGTCCTGTATCTCTGTTTTGAAAAATTCAAGCTTGGAGCAAATATTGAATAATGTGTGACAAATATTGAACAGAATAATGTGTTTACCGGACATTAATCTATAATCTATAATAATAACTATTTAAAAGAGGCTGTGTGCAGGAACAGTACCTCCGGTTGAGGATTTTTGAGTTGGCTTGGCTATCGTTGATGGCGTGCATAGCCAAGCTGTTGCCGACGGTGTCCCTTTCTCTTGGGTGTCTTTCTTTTGGGATTTGGCGTTTATTATTTTCCCTCTTCAAGGGTGGCAGGGCCTCTAATTGTAATTTTTTTTGAATATTTACCTACAATTTTCTAAAATTTATTTTATTTATCAAATTTTTTTTCCGATTTCAATATTTACTTACATTTCTCTTTTTTTTTTCAAATTTATTATCTACAATCACCTTTGATTATTATTTAATAAAAATTTTTTTCAAAAATTTTATTTTTATCATCTATAATTTTATAACTAATTTTTTTAAAATTTTTAATTTCTCATCCTCTACTCTTTCTCTCAAATATTTACAAATAAATCCTTAAATAAAGTTTAAATTATATTTTACATATTTGTATATTTATAAATATACTCCTCAAATATTTTTATTTGTAAATAACTCTAAATTTTAATATTTTTCAAATAAAAATTTACAAAGAGGAAATAAACTCCTCAAATATTTTTATTTATAAATAAATTAAATTTTATCTTTTTTTAATAAAATTTTCACAATATTGAACGTTTTAAAATTTAAAATTTAAAATTACAAGTTTAATATATGTATTTTTACAAATAAACCCCTTATTTTTATTTATAAATAAGTCCAAATTTTATCATTTTTTTTAATAATTTTTCACAATATTGAAGGTTCTAAAAATTATTAATGTTTAATTATAAGTTTATATTTGTGCGTTTACAATAGACCCCTTGAATATTATATTTATAAATATGTCTAAATTTTATCATTTTTAAAATAAAATTTTTTAAAAAGAAATTAAAGGTTTGAAAACTTAAAATTTTAAATTACAAGTTTAATATTTGTACATTTGCAAATAAACCATTTGAATATTTTATTTATAAATAAGTCTAAATTTTCTTATTTTTAAAATAAAATTTTACCAAAAACATGAAGGGTTAAAACTTAAAATTTTAAATTACAAATCACTATTATACATTTTAGACCCCTTGAATATTTTTATTTATAAATAAATCTAAATTTTATATTTTAAAATATAATTTTGCAAAAAAGATATTGAAGGATTTAAAACTTAAAATTTCAAATTACAAGTTTGATATTTGTACATTTATAAATAAATATATTTAATTTTTTATTCATAAATATGTCCAAACTTTATTATTTTTAAAATAAAATTTTACAAAAAAGATATTGAAGGTTTTAAAACTTAGAATTTTAAATTATAAGTTTAATATTTGTACATTAATAAATAGATCTCTTGAACATTTTTATTCATAAATAAATCCAATTTTATCATTTTAAAATAAAATTTAACAAAAAAGACATCAAAATTTTTAAAACTTAAAATTTTAAATTATTAGTTTAATATTTATATATTTACGAATAGACCCGTTGATTATTTTTATTTATAAATAAGTTTAACTTTAATCATTTTTTAAATAAAATTTTACAAAAAAAAACACTTATTTTTTAAAACTTAAAATTTAAATTATAAGTTTAATATTTGTACATTTACAAATAGACCCTTTGAATTTTTTTATTTATAAATAAGTATAAATCACAAATAAAAATATTTAAGAGATCTATTTATAAATATACAAATATTAAACCTGTAATCTAAAATTTTTAATTTTAAAACCTTCAATATATTTTTCATAAATTTTTTTTTGAAAATGATAAAATTAGGACTTATTTATAAATGAACATATTGAAGGGGTCTATTTGAAAATGTACAAATATTAAACCTGTAAATTAAAATTTTGAATTAAAGAACCTTCGACGTCTTTTTTGTAAAAGATATTTAAGAAATGATAAAATTTGGAGTTATTAATAAATAAAAATATTCAAGAAGTCTATTTGTAAATGTATAAATATTAAACATGTAATTTAAAATTTTAAAATTTTAAAAATTTCAATATTTTTAGTTAAATTTTATTTTAAAATAATAAAAAATTTAGATATTTATGAATAAAATATTCAAGGGCTTATTTATAAGTGTACAAATATTAAAACTTGTAATTGAAATTCTAAGTTTTAAAACCTTCAATATTTTTTAAAAAAATTTATTTCAAAAATTATAAATTTTGGACATATTTATGAATAAAAATATTCAAAAAATTCATTTATAAATGTACAAATATTAAAATTTTAATTTGAAATTTTAAGTTTAGAAAAATTCGATATTTTTTTATAAAAGTTTATTTAAAAGATAATAAAATTTAGACTTATTTAAATATTCAAGGCATCTATTTATGAAAATATAAATATTAAACTTATAATTTAAAATTTTAAGTTTTAAAACCTTCAATGTCTTTTTTGTAAAATTTTATTTTGAAAATGATAATTTTTGGACTTATTTATAAATAAAAATATTCAAGGGGTCTATTTATAAATATACAAATATTAAACTTATAATTTAAAATTTAAATTTTTAAAACCTTCAATATTGTGAAATTTTATTAAAATAAAATGATAAAATTTGGATTTTGTTATAAATAAAAATATTTGAGGGGTCTATTTATAAATAGATAAATATTAGAATTGTAATATAAAATTTTAAGTTTTAAAACCTTCAATATTATAAATTTTTTATTTTAAAAAAATATAATTTGGACTTTTCATAGATAAAATTATTTTAGGGATCTATTTGTAAATATAAAAATATTAAACTTATAATTTACATTTTTATGAAGGGTTTATTTGTAAAAAATTTTAAACATTTAAGGTCCTATTTGTAAATTTTTATTTGAAAAATGTTAAAATTTAGACTTATCTATAAATAAAATTATTTGAAGAGTTTATTGATAAATATATAAATATGAAAATTATAATTTAAATTTTAATTGAGGATTTATTGGTAAATATTTGAGAGAAAGAGTAGAAGCTGATAAATTAATAATTTTAAAAGATCTAGTTGTAATATTAGAAAGAGTAAAAATAAAATTTTTGGAAAAAATTTTAATTAACAATCAGAGGTTGTAAATAATAAATTTGAAAAGAAATGAAATATAGATAAATAATGAAATGACGGAGGATTTTTAATAAATAAAATAAATATTAGAATTATAGGTAAATACCCTTTTTTCTGTTATATGTTACCAATTTTTGTAAATTTAACTGTGTCTATGATATATAACAATATGTGTATTTGTTTATTATTTCCTGACAATTTATATTATATATATATATATATTTATATACATATCTTTTGTATACTAACCTTTATTTTATATTACTTCACTTTTATATTTCAATTTAATCATATTATACTTGTTCGAGGCAACCAACTCCTGCTATTAATCTTTCCCTAAATTGCATACACAACCCAGTCTACCGGACTGAATAATTAATTTCGATTTTTCTCAAAGTATTTTTCGCTGAAACTAAACAACAGAAAAGAGACTGTAGATCAAAGCATAAGATAAGAATTTTAAAAAAAAATTAAATATTTGTATAAAAAATAACCGACAAAATTATTTCTTGCCGACCAAACCTAAAAGGGGGACATTTGCAAATGAATGCAGAAATTCGGAGAATCAAGGTAATAATATGCTATTTATTCACTTCTTTTAATTTTGTTTATGTACTAATACTATTTTTTTTTCCAACGTTCGTATTTTTTAATTTTAATTTTGTTATTTTTTCACTTTTCTCTGTAGATCATTTCGAAATACATTTAGTTGATTTATGAGTTATATTTACCGCTTGTGTCTCTCGTTTTAAAAAGCATCTCGAATTATTGATTACGAAATATCAAGCCGTTAGTTTCTTATATTATTCAAAATTTACAATTCATTAACCTGTGTTTGAATCAATTTTGGAAATTTGAAAGATCAATTTTTTAATTAACTTACTATTTTCTAATATTAAATATATTATATTATTATATTTACTTATAAATAAATTATTAATTTTTTAAGAAAAATATATATTTTGCATTGTAAATTATATTTATATTTTTTTCGAATATTTTGCACTAAATTTAATATCTTTTTCAAAATTGAGAGAATTAGTTAATTCATAATTTCAGCTAAAAAATATTAATTCAAATACCGAAATTGGACAATTACAATAATTTTCTTAATTTCTTGGAATTTAGAGAATTGACTAATTTTTTAATTTCAAATTGAAAATTCATTCAAACGGGTCATTAAACATTAGTCGTTATTATTTACTCAATTTCAACTACCAGCGGAACAATAAAAACGAACAAATAATTTTAACTTCATTGATAACTTCACATGGAAAAAAAAAATTATTTGACATATAATAATAATTAAAAAAATTACTTTGTGTCAAACTGTTCTTTAGATGAGTTTATACTCTTTACTAAATATGTTTTATGATTTGTTTTCAAAGTATTTATTTTTTATTATGTTGACCAAAATACGTGTTCTCAAAAAAAAAAAAAAAAACCTTTTCGTATTTTTCTTCCTCACTACCAAATATTGATTATTATCAACGTTTTCTTTCGTATCTCGGGGATTTCTACGTAAATAATATTTCGTATTATTTCTGTAATTGAATGGGCCTTAAATATCCCTTGATTTGAGATCCGACGGCTCACAAACCACTTGGGGCCCAGAGGCTACAATGTGGGTCCATCACGAGACGCCCAGCAACAACCACGTCGAGGCGGAGAAGCGATAAGAGAAACGAGGCCTCGGGCCGCGCGGCGAGGCGGGAAAAAAAAGCAGCTCGATAACCTAGCGATGGCCGGAGCCCTCTTCCTCGGCCCTAATCCGCCTTGGTCTGTGGCCGCCTCGCTTCCCAGAAATAGCGCGGAGCAGCAACGGAAAGCTGAGAAGTCGCGGGTCCTCGTCCTCGGCGGCACCGGCCGCGTCGGTGGGTCCACGGCCACCGCCCTCTCCAAGCTCTGCCCCTCTCTCCAAGTCCTCGTCGCCGGCAGGAACCGGTCTCTCTTCTCTCTCTCTTTCTCTTCGAGTTCTTCCATCGCTTTCTTATCATTAATTTCGAGTGGCAATTGGATTCGCTTTACCTTTTTTATCAAAGAAAAGAGGAACACATATTACCTCTTTTTGCTCGAAATGGAATGTCAATGTGAATCTTTTCCATTTCTTCAGGAAAAAAGGGGATGCTTTGATATCAAAATTAGGCGATAATTCCAAATTTGTTGAATTAGACATCGACAATGTGAAAGATTTAGAAGCGGCTCTGGAAGGTGAACAATTTTGTAAAGCTTATTGCGCGTTTTGCTTTGCTTGCTTAATCATAAAACAAATAGGCATTTACTTTTGCAATGACATATTCCTGTTGAGGAAATGCCCTGAAATTGTGCTTGGATACATTCATAGACATTTAAAACAAGGTTCTTTGGACCTATGCCAATTGCTAGTTTAGCATGATTTGACAGGATTTTTTTTTGGTGTGTGTCATTATGCTTGGGTGTTATCTCCATGAAAGCCTACATAAATGCTTCTCCTCTTCTTAAAAGATGAATCTTTTTCTTATATAATCCAAATACTGCGTTATAGCTTGCATGCATTTAAACATGAGTTTCAAATTTCAGATGTGGATCTAGTAGTTCATGCCGCAGGGCCTTTTCAGCAGGCACAAAAGTGCAATGTATTAGATGCTGCAATTTCTACCAAGGCAAGTAGTTTGCCAGCCAACTTTATTTCGGCTTGATATTCACTCTGATCAATACAAAATCCCTGCCCTTTTACACAGGCATCATATTTGGATGTCTGTGATGATACAAGCTATGCATGGCGAGCAAAATCTTTCCAGGAGAAGGCAGTAGCTGCTGGTATTCCAGCAATAACTACTGGTGGAATTTATCCTGGAGTGAGCAATGGTGTGCATTTTTTTTCTCCTTATCGTGCATCTGGAAAAGCCACAACTTCTTCTTATAAGTTGGATATAGTTTTGAGTTGTTAGAGCATTCAATTATTGGCTTGATTTTGTTACAGTTATGGCTGCTGAGCTAGTGCGTGCTGCTAGAAGTGAAAATGCTGGAGAGCCAGAGAGGCTAAGGTTAGAATTTTTTGGATCTAATGAGCAAAAATACATGCTCGTGTTGTACTTAATTCCAGAACTGATTTTTACTCTTCATGGGCAAAAAAGTATCTTATTTTTCATGGCTTATCTAATTCCAAATCTTACAGCATAACTGAGATAGGATATGACTCAGGTGCCAGCTTGTACGGGCTGGACATAATAAAAATGCCAACCTGGCTAATATTTCATCTTCAGATTTTCCTATTACACTGCAGGTTCTGGTGGTGCTGGCCCAACCATATTGGCGACAAGTTTTTTGCTGCTTGGAGAAGACGTAATTGCTTATAATAAAGGTAGTCTACTGAAATCTTTTGAGCACATACTTTGCTTAGGCATATGCTAACTCAGGCAATTGTTTTATCAGGAGAGAAGGTCAGATTTAAGCCATACACTGGAATGCTTAATGTCGACTTTGGTAAAGGGATTCGGAAAAGAGATGTTTACTTGTTGTAAGTTGCATGAAAGATAGCACTCTGAATGATTGAAGCAGTTTGTTATTAGTAACTTTCCAAGGAATATTATAGATTCTATTGGATTCCACCTTTCAGTTTTGATGGCATATAAGCATGACATGTTAGGTATTGGTTAAACTGCCAAGGCTAGTTAGCAATTACCATTATAATTCTTAACATTTTCACTTCATGGAAAATTTCCAGGAATTTACCCGAAGTTAGCACTGCACATAAAATCTTAGGTGTGCCAACTGTCAGTGCTCGATTTGGTACATCCCCTTTCTTCTGGAATTGGGGGATGGAGGCTATAGCAAGATTTGTCCCTGCTGTATGCACTCGAACTTCCAGTTCAGTTTTCTACATTATCTTGTGGAGTAATATCCAACTTCAGATATCTGAGAAACATATGTTTATATTCTGTGTCAGTTTAACTTGCAGCTTGATTTTTCATATATGACCACTAAATCGTATTTACAGTTGTGTGAATTCTGCAATAGATTCACTTGGATTACCCGGGAAAGCTTTTCTAAACTTTATTGTCTAGTTAATAGTGGTAAGTTTTCTGCAGGATGTTCTAAGGGATAGAAGCAAAGTTCGTGAGTTGGTTCAACTCTTTGACCCTCTAGTAAGGGCATTTGATGGGATTGCAGGAGAACGTGTATCGATGAGGGTGAGCTGTCAAGCATATAATCTGCAATTTGAGAAACAAAGTTTACCTAAATGATACATTTCCTATTGCATTAGATTTGGATCAATTTCCTGAAGCCATAAAGCTCATGGTGTCGGAATTGCACTTCTTACAGGTAGACCTGGAGTGCTCAAATGGGCGGAATACTCTTGGCTTGTTCAGTCATAGAAAACTCTCAGTGTAAGCTATCATTTCCAGAACCACTTTTTCCTGTTGAAACATTAGCCTTAATATGAGCCTGATTTCAAGTGTTCAATCTTAAAAAATAAAATTGATTTTTGAATGAGCAACTATGTGATGCAATTCATGGTATTTGTCTGCTACATGACCTAATCTAAAATGATGAAAACTTTGTCAAAGGAATTAGCTAGTCATTCAAAGATAGCAGATTTTATGACTGATTTTATACCAAAATTAGCAGATTCTATGGCTGATTTTATACCTGTAATAATTGTAAATATTTTCCTTGTTTAGGATATGCCTTATTTTCTTCAACTTGTATTCATTATATAAGGGGCATTCTTCTCCAAGAAGGACACCAGTTTTTTTGATCAAGTTATCATGGTATCAGAGCTTGAGTTCTGAATTCTCCTGTGTCTCTTTCTCTCAGTCCTAGTTCAGTTCATTATTCTTAGTTATTTTGATCAAGTTATCTCAGCCTCATGTCTTCAGACAAGCATGAATTCTTGATTCGTTTCAATGGCAAAAACTACTCAGCCTGGGCATTTCACTTCAAGATATTTGTCAAAGGCAAAGATCTATGGGGTCATATTGATGGCAGCAAACCTGCACCTGACAAAAACAAGGATGAGCACTCCAAGTGGGAAGTCAAGGATGCTCAAATCATGACATGGATTCTAGGATCTATAAAATCCAATATTATCTTGAATCTTCGACCCTTCAAAACTGCAGCTGAAATGTGGAATTATCTGAAAAAACTCTATAGTCAACACAACACTGTTCGTCGGTTTCAACTTGAATACGAGCTAGCAATTCTTCAACAGGGCAGTCTCTCAATCTCAGATTTTTATTCTATCTTCATGAATCTTTGGGCTGAATATACTGATATTGTCTATGCTACCTTACCTCCCGAAGGTCTTATTTCTGTTCAATCTGTACATGAAACTACTAAGAGGGATCAATTTCTTATGAAATTGAGATCTGAATTTGAAAGCACCAGATCTAATCTTATGAATCGAGAAACTGTTCCATCCTTGGATGCATGTCTCAATGATTTATTTCGTGAGGAACAACGGCTTCTCACTCAAGCCACCATGGAACAAATTAAATCCATTCCTATTCCTATGGCTTATGTAGCCCAAGGCAAGTCAAAAGGTAAGGACATGAGTACTATTCAGTGTTATTGCTGCAAAGAATTTGGCCATTATGCTTCAAGTTGTTTAAAAAAATTCTGCAACTATTGCAAAAAGGATGGACATATTATCAAGGAATGTCCTATTCGACCTCCAAAGAGATCTGGAACGGCATACACTGTCTCAGTTGGTTCTTCTAATACTGGTAGTTCTAAGGATAAAGCTCATCTGACACAAAGTGCTCCTGCTCCTATTCAATCTGTGACACCTGAAATGATTCAGCAAATGATCATTTCTACATTTTCCGCATTAGGACTCTCAGGTAAACCTTTCTCTAAACCTTCACCGTGGTACTTTGATTCTGGAGCTTCCCATCACATGACAAACAATGTTAAATTCCTCACCAATGTAAATAAATATTCTGGAAATCTCAAGATTTATACAGCTGATGGAAACTCCTTACCTATCACTGCCACTGGTGATGTTTCTTCATCCATAACCAATGTCTTTGTCTCTCCTAACCTTACCACTAATCTTGTTTCTTTTGGACAATTAGTTGAAAATGATTGTAAAGTGGAATTTTCTAAATCTGGTTGTGTGGTGCAGGATCAGCAATCGGGGAAGATGATCGCAAGGGGGCCTAAAATTGGACGTCTTTTTCTTCTTCAGTTTTCTATGTCTTCATGTTCCTCTTCATTTGTTATCACTTGCAATTCTGCTTATGTTGATTACCGAGCATGGCATAAACGCCTTGGACATCCAAACTCTAATGTGCTTTATACTTTTCTAAATTCTGGTTTACTTGGCAATAAAGGGTCACCATCTCTTAGTACTGTTCAATTTGATTGCAATTCTTGTAGGCTTGGAAAAAGTAAAGTTCTGTCATTTCCCACTCACACACCTAAAATAGTCCAGCCTTTTGATTTGATACATAGTGATGTGTGGGGAATGGCGCCAGTTACTTCTCATGCTAATTACAAGTATTTTGTCACTTTTATTGATGACTATAGTCACTTCACATGGATTTATTTTCTGCATTCTAAAGATGAATTGTTTTCTGTATTTAAGCTTTTTCATGCACATATTCAGACCCAATTTTCTGCTAGTATCAAAATTCTTCGTTCTGATAATGGGGGAGAATACATGTCTCATTTATTTCAAGAATTTTTACAAACTAATGGTATAATTTCTCAAAGGTCTTGTCCTTCAACCCTTCAACAGAATGGGGTGGCTGAAAGAAAGAATCGACACCTTCTAGATGTTGTTCGCACCCTCCTATTAGAGTCATTTGTACCCTCTCGTTTTTGGTGTGAACCTCTCTCAACTGCTGTCTATCTCATCAATAGGTTACCTTCTCCTTCCTTGAATCATGTTTCCCCTTTCTTTCGGTTATTTGGTCATACCCCAAATTACTCTAATCTTCGTACTTTTGGTTGTGTGTGTTATGTTCATCTTCCTACACACGAACGGACAAAACTAACAGCTCAAGCTGTTCAATGTGCTTTTCTAGGCTATTCGGTGCACCAAAAAGGTTTTCTTTGTTATGATCCCAACCTACGACGTATTCGGGTTTCTCGAAATGTGATTTTTTTTGAAAATCAATATTTTTTTTTCACACACAAGGATGACCTTTCTCCTTCATTCTCTGTTTTGCCAATGTTTACTAATTATTCTGAAGATTCCATGCCTTCAAAGCCTCTCATAGTCTACCAACGACGCAAGATTCCAGCACCTCTCGGGCCCAATCCAGCTCATTCCCTTAATGCTGATCCTGTTCCAACAACTGCACCAGCATCTCTCAGACAAAGTACTCGAGTTCGTAAACCACCAGATAGGTATGGTTTCACCTCTCCTTTATGTTTGACAGCCACCTTGTCCTCTATTCCTATTCCATCATCCTATAAGCAGGCTATGGAGCAAGAATGTTGGCGGAGACCTATTGAAACAGAACTTCTTGCACTTGAAGAAAACCAAACATGGGATATTGTACCGTGTCCACCATCTGTGAAACCTCTTGGTAGTAAGTTAGTGTTTTCTATCAAGCTCCGTTCTGATGGATCCATAGAACGTTACAAGGCTAGATTGGTGGTTCTTGGCAACAAGCAAGAGTATGGCCTAAATTATGAAGAGACCTTCGCACCAGTAGCCAAAATGACCACTGTACGAACAATACTCGCCCTAGCAGCATCACAATCATGGTCTTTACATCAAATGGATGTAAAGAATGCTTTCTTGCATGGTGATCTCAAGGAGGAAGTTTACATGAAACTTCCCTACGGTATGCCCACTTCTTTCCATAATGAAGTTTGCAAACTAAAACGCTCTTTGTATGGATTGAAGCAGGCACCACGAGTATGGTTTGAAAAGTTTCGATCGACCCTCCTTAGTTTTTCATTTACACAAAGCCAGTATGACTCCTCATTTTTTCTCCAACGGACATCCAAGGGCATAGTTATTCTTTTTGTTTATGTGGATGACATTGTCATCACCGGTTGTGATATGGAGGCTATATCTAAACTTCAGAATTTGTTGCACTCTACTTTCCACACGAAAGATCTCGGCCCACTCACCTATTTTTTGGGGTTAGAGGTGCATCATCAGTCTCAAGGTATCTTCTTGAATCAACACAAGTATATTATGGATTTGGTTCAGCTAGCAGGACTCACAAACACTAATTCTGTTGACACCCCAATGGAAATTAATGTAAAATATCGACGGGGTGAAGGGGAACTTCTTGAGGATCCCACTTTATATCGCAAGCTGGTTGGAAGTCTTATCTATCTAACTATCACCCGCCCGGACATCTCTTATGCTGTCCATATTGTCAGCAAGTTCATGCAAGCCCCTCGGCATCTCCACCTATCTGCAGTCCGCCGCATCATCAGATATATCCTGAGCACACAAAGACATGGCTTATTCTTCCCTACTGGTTCTTCCCTCAAACTATAGGCCTATAGTGATGCAGATTGGGCTGGTTGTCCGGACACAAGAAAATCAACTATCGGATGGTGTATGTTTCTTGGTGATGCTCTTATCTCTTGGAAATGCAAGAAGCAAGACTCGGTCTCCAAATCATCCACTGAGGCGGAGTACCGTGCCATGTTTACTGCATGCTCAGAAATCATTTGGTTACGTGGTTTTTTAACAGAGCTTGGTTTCACCCAAGATCAACTTACTCCCTTACATGCTGACAACACTAGTGCCATCCAAATTGCAGCCAATCTTGTCTACCATGAACGTACAAAGCACATAGAGGTTGACTGTCACTCTATCCGGAAGGCCTATGATCGCCAAGTTATCACTCTCCCACATATCTCCACTACTCTACAGATTGCGGATATTTTCACCAAACTAATGACACGACAGCGACATAACTTTCTTGTTAGCAAATTGATGTTTGTTGACTTACCCGCATCAATTTGAGGGGGGATATCAAAGGAATTAGCTCGTCATTCAAAGATAGCAGATTTTATGGCTGATTTTATACCAAAATTAGCAGATTCTATGGCTGATTTTATACCAAAGTTAGCAAATTCTATGACTGATTTTATACCTGTAATAATTGTAAATATTTTCCTTATTTAGGATATGCCTTATTTTCTTCAACTTGTATTGATTATATAAGGGGCATTCTTCTCCAAGGAGGACACCAGTTTTTTTGATCAAGTTATCAAACTTAAGATCTATTTTTTGCTGGTCAGGATGTAAGCCAGAAAATAGAGGCCTTTTGGTCACTTTCTATTTTTCTGATATTTTTAAAGGTTTGGGAAACTTAAATTCCCAAAGCTAGTTTGCATCTCGTAAGCTGTCAGATAAACATCACCATTTTGCGCAAGCAGATTGTACTACATATCAAGTATTTAGCACTGTCTTCAATTTGTTCCTTCATTTGGTAGAAGTTGGGACGATTGCTACAAATTGTAGGTCACTGGACCCAAGATAGGTGAGGTCATAGTATAGTACCATTCCTTACTATCCAATACCTTATAAACAGAAGTTATTTAGCACTGTTCCTTGCATAGTTAATGTTGTCGATAATGAAAAATGAAGAAAAATCAAGTACAATAGAGATGAGGATTTGATGTAAATTTCATAACAGGACATTTGAGCATGTTGAGCGAGACATAGGATGTAAGCTCTTTTAACATGTATTTTCTTATGATACTATCAGATCAGTGGGATATGCTACTGCTGCTTTTGCACTAGCCATTCTTGAAGGGAGCACACAGCCTGGTGTTTGGTTCCCAGAGGAGGTAATGTACAGGCAGATTAGATTGGTAAAATACTCTCTTTTTTTTATAACTTTGTTTAAATGGCATGCAGCCAGAGGGGATTGCAGTTGAGGCAAGAAGTTTGCTGCTTGAGAGAGCAGCTGAAGGAACATTCAATTTTGTCATGAACAAGTAAGTCTCCTAATCAATGTCTGCTATCAATGAGACAGAAATAAGCTTAAAACTCTGCTTGCTGAGACTGATGCTTTTTCTTTTTTTTTGTCATATCAACAGGTCTCCATGGAGGGTGGAAACTGACCCAAAAGAGCTTGGATTGGGGATATATGTTTGAGGATGTTCTGGATTTTCTCACTTGCCATTTGAGGTTCAATCTATTTACAAGCTTGGAAGGTAGAAACTCGCATAGACTGTCTTGCAGGACAATTCGATTGAATTGTTAATTTTCTGCATGATCTTTCCACTGAATTGCTCCTAGAATTCCAATTTATATGAAACCATCTGCTGTGTAAAATAATAGACTTGTGCGTGGTTAAATGGAATAAAGGATAAGAGAATGAGAATACAAGCCCAACAAACTGCCACAAAATTGCATTAATTGAGTATAGCATATTACAAGCTGAACATTATATGCTACTATTATCTCCGATAATGAAATCATGCAACTGATTAACGAAAATAACACACGCTGATTATTTTTTTTCTTTTCTTTTTTACTCTTGTCTGTTACACTGATAGAGACATGCAATCACGGTTTGCCAAGAAGTGAAGGTCTGTAGAATACATGGCTTTGTGCAATCTCTATGCGATCACGGGGATCATTCATGGTTTCATCTCTTAATGCCTGAAGGATTGCCCCTGTGGAAAGTTCCCTGCAAAATCAAATGCATAAGTTCATGCCAGTGATGATGAAATTGACATTAAAAATACCAAATTTCTGTATTAAATTGAAGGATTGCTCAAACACTAACGAAAGCTACATAATGTCAGCCAGTTTTAACTAAGATATTAACAGTAACAATAGCCCTTCCAGAACCAGCTAATTGCCTTGCAATTAAATATCCCAAGTTTCTATGATCTCTTCTCCTTGCTTCAGGAGACTGGAAACCAGGAATGTCTTTGTCATGACACAATTGGAATAGAGAGGAACAAACTTCATACCTTTTTATCAGTATCTTGTACAGAGTCCTCAGAATAGGGCACAGCTCAACTGGAGCTACAGGCTTCTTCTCTTCAGGATGGATCACATTCAAGCTGGACTGACTAAGAAGCTCGTAAAATGCACCAACTGCTGAGATTCCCTGATAGGAGAAAAGCATTGATAAGATGTCACAAACAACAATAGTGATGAACACCATTGTTTCTCCTAAAACATCTGATAGTGTTCCCACAAACTGTATGAAACATGATAATTGTGCTTGCACATGCCAAAGAAAAATGTTTATTACATGCAAAATCTGGATGAGATATAAAGCCTCGACTATAATAAAGATCACAGGTAAATAGTTGTAGCATAAGTAACAAGCAAACCTGAATCATTCCTTTTCCCTTGATGCTATCTCCCATGTCCAGACTCAACTCCCCTTTGGCAAGCTTTTGACCATACCATGCATTACGACCTTTTAACAGGGTCACATAAGTGTCAGCCAGCAACGGGCCTGCAAGTTTTTCAGGCTCTTCTGCCAATAGGTGAGTGATGAATATCATTTCGGATGTGCAATGAGCAAAATAAACTGATTTGCTTGTGGCACTCTCATTGGTCAGAGCTGCTACCATTCCTGAATACCACATATTTCTTGTTTAATGGACCGTTTGAAGATATAAGAATGCTGAGCTCAATAAATGCAATTAAAGAAGAATCCATAATCAGAACATTCCAAGACAGAATCTAACAGAATGGAAAAGGCAAAATTAAAAAAAATCCAACTTGCATTTTTCATAAACTATGAAACCAGCAAAAAGTTCTGTTAGCAAGAGGAGGATGCTGTATTTTATGAGTTGCTAGAACATGCTTTGCATATTGTGTCAGAGAAATTTCACTCTCGGAGGGAGCATCATAAGTATCCAAAGATGAAAAATGATAATGTATGAACTACACCCCATCAAATTGTAGAAAAAAATTACAGTGCAGCAACAGAATCAGAATTTTTGATTTATTTCTATAAAAAAGTCAATATGTGCCAACTTCCTGGGGAACACAAACTCCTGAGATCAATATGTGCCAACTGCCTAGGGAACACAATCGTCTAAGGAAGGCCTATGCGTAGTAACTCTAGATCTCATCATGCGTGCTCCGCTCCGGATGTGCATGAGAGCATCAAATTGAGGGTTGATAATGTTAAAATTTTGGATTTGACAGATATAATAGTACATGCTGAGAATGCCTATTAATAGAAAAAAAACAAGATTAATAGTAATAATCTCCATTCAGACAGTTTCAGTGGCAGTACATTACCAGCACCAATGGCATAAACATTCTTCAAGCCACCCATAACTTCATGCGTGACAAGATCACTGTTGTCCCATACGATAAAATGTGGGTGCCTCAAGAACATAGCAAGAGGCTTCCTCCATTTCTCAGCTCCGCAAATTCGAGCATTGGCATACTCTTTGTTATATATTTCTGAAGCAATGTTTGGGCCCCCAAGATAAAGAATGTTCTCAATAGGAACTCCAGCTGCAAGAAATTATCCATATTTCGCTAAGCCGATGTATCAAACTGAGTATGATAATTTGAAGAGAATGTCATACAACATCTGTTTGTGCTAGGGTAAAATCACGATGCTGCCAATAAATTCATAATGAACTTTCCTCTCCATAGATAGATAGACGGAAACATAACTTATCTAAAATCAAAAAAATATATCAAGTATTGCAGCACATAAACTACCACAGGACATCAAATTTTTCACTGGATGCTAATTAATAAATGCATACAGACATGGTAATGGTTATTGTAGATTTTTTGTGTATAGACCAGTTTTGTGACAATTGAGAATTCCTTATAACTAAATGAAATTATAAACTGCAACAGATTATACCAAGAACTGCAAGATGAATCACCCTATTCTCAGAAATTCTTGATCTGTTACTTAATCTATGTTCATCAGAGGAAAAAAAAAAAAAGGCAAAATAAAACCTCACTTGCACGATTGATCATCTGTGTCGGGGTGATGATATGCGGCTCTGGATCCAACGCTGCCTCTATCCCCTTTGCCAATGATATTATAACAGGGAAATTAAGTCTCTCCTTCCAGTACCTGCTAATCTCCTCAAACACCTCCCTCGTCTCTGTAGAAGGCAGGCCATTGATCACAATGTCGGCGTCCCAAACAGCCTCCTGCAAGTTCGTCACCACCTTCATTGGGCAAAGTGGTGTGTCGATCATGTTCAAGCAGAATCCATCCCTCAAGATCTCATCCGCATACAATGTCCGATCCCCAAGCCGGCCCTCGACATACTTCAGGTACGCACATCTCCGGATTAGCCGCCGGAGCACGTCCTCCCGGGAGTTGATCACTTCAAAGAGGTGCTCCGCTGTGGACCGGTCCACTGGCCTCCCCGGCCGCCGCCAAATCCTTATCTGAACCTTCTCGCGCAGGTGGCCATAGGCGTCCTGCAGCAGCGCAGCGAAAACGCTGCCCCAGGCGCCGGCGCCCACGCCGACGATCTTGAGCAGGTCGCCGTCGGATTTTCCGAAAAGACGCCGGAGCTCGTCGAGCTTCTCCTCGAAGCCATTGGATCCGTGGAGCGACCCGTTTGAGAGAGCGGCGGCGAGGGATCCTTCGACCATCTTCCCCGAAACTGGGAAAAAGGAAAACAAAAATTTTTCCGATATATGTACTCAATCCAGCTCCGAGGTCTGCCCTTTTTTATATATTTTTTTTTCTGTCCCCAATTCACGTCAAATCCGTGGAGAACACGAAAATGAAAATTTCGCAGCTTGAACTCGTTTTCTAAACAAAACGTCTCCTAAAACCACCAAAAAAGAAACTTGATATGGGAATCGATCCCGGATGCTCAGAAACTCGGAAAAAGACTGAAAATTTTCTGGGAATTTATTGTCGAACAAGAAGAAGAGTGGCAGAATTACCAAATGCCAACCCACTCGCCATAAATTCGTCCACCGTTGTCACATGGGCCTCCCTCCCGGCCGCCCGGCCACCCCGAAATCAATGTGGGCGTCCTCGGAATCGAATTCCCACCAAAACAAACCCCAGAAAGGGGAATTCAAAGCCCGTTCCTTTGGGATTGCCGTTGGGGGTTGGTGGTCTACCTCAACGAGAATCAAACCCCCCCCAAATCCAATCTTCCGTGTCAGAAACCCCAACGCGGCGAGAAGAGATCTCGCTGCCTTCGCCCGCTTTTTAGGGCTTTTCCTGGCGATTTCTTGCGGGAAATGCCGCGATTTTAACTGCCAAAATCCAATTTCGTTTTCCCCCACAAGCACGAGAGATGCATGTCAATTGCCATGCGGGTTCTGCTGCACGTTGCCCGTTAGAGGCGAGCAAAAAAAAAAAAAAACCGAAAAATCGATCTTTAGAATTATATTAAAAAATTAACTTTTAAAATAAATCGATATAAGTTTAGTTTTTAAATTTAATAAATAAAATAGAATTTTTTTTTTATTTCTGATTTTATATTTTATGAAAAATGGATGGACCGAAATCGTACTAATTATTAAAAAATATAATATAATATTTTAAAATATGTTAATATATTTAAAATTAAATTTTTATAAAATTATGATGAATAATACAAGATTTTTGGATAAATTATGTGCTTGTATATTTAAAATTAAATTTTATAAAATCATAATGTAAAATACAATATGTTAAAATTAATAATTTAAAAATTAATATACTTATTTTAAAATCAATTTAGAACCTATTAAAAATCAAAATTGAAAAATCGATTCTTAATCCAAATTCGTATTATTCTGATTTTTAATTTTTTAAAAATCGAAATCTGATTTCATTTGCGGTAAATAAATTTTGCTCATCCCTATTATTGCTGTTGGATGGCAGCTTTGCTGCTGCGATTTAATGCTTTTAATTAATTATTTTTTATTTCGATTGGTTAATTTATCCGGTAATTTATTTTCAGTAATTTTAATTTGCAAATTGACACTATAATTCATGTCAATAACGGGCATTAATTATAATATTAGTTATTTATAATATCGAGATTATTCATATTCAATAAAAAAAAGTAAATACGTGAATTGCGATACTGCTTTTCGATAAATGTTTTTATATCGGTTGTCTAATGACATGGTTTAGTTTTGAAATTGTATTTTAGTGATGGATTATAATAAACCATGATTAACTTGTACTAAGTGGATAAAATAGCAATCAATTAGGCCAACCCGATCCTATCAATCAATTCGTTACGTGAACACAAATCCCTCCGATCATTTTCCTGCTTCTTTGCTTATGCAAATCTTTATTTATTGCCTAACTAACTCGAGTTCGAAATTAATTCTGCCATAACTACAATTACATTGCTTAAACATGACAGCTAAGGCCGATAACCACCCAAGCCCACACGAGTTTGAGATGGGCTGAGATTCCGCTATTGTTTATATTAAATCCGTCTAAGGATATGACTCGTTAAATTTATATTGAATTTGTTAAGATCTATTGAGATTCGTTAATTTCTGTCATCATCTATATATAAAATTATTATAAAATTATTATATTAATTTTGTTTGTCTACATTCATTATTTCTATTGACATATTAAAGTGATTTAAAAGCAAATTAGCATATATAACAAATTATCTCATTAATAAGGTAGCACTTAAATAAACTCTTAATAATTTTTTAAAATAAATTTAAATTCAATGGGTTTCTATTAAAATCTATTAGGTATTTTGGATAGATTTTAAATGAATTCGACCCTTGAGTCTAATAAATCTCTGAGCCAATTGATAGCCCTAATGATAGCTATCTTACCTATTCAATAGACACATATAAATATAAAGAATACATTACAAGAAAAAAAATGCACTAAAAGGCCTTTTTTTTTTATTAGATCTTAAATTTTTTTAAAATTTTGAAGTTCTAAAATTTCAAAAATAAAATAATTTATTTATTTTGATAATATTTAAATTTTAGAGTTTTAAAATCAGTGTTCGTTTGGTGGGACTTTGTTAAAAAAAAAAAAAAATTATATTTTGAGAATTTTTTTTGTAATTTGTCCTATAAAATTAGATTTTTGATAAAATTATAAGATTTTAAGAATGTATTTATAATTTAACAAAAAATAAAAAATAAAAAATGGATTTAGAATCTGGTATGTGGCTCATGCACTGATCTTTAAGTTCTAGAACTTAAAAGTCTGATAAATTGGGTTAGACTTTAAAATAAAGGAACAAGTTAGATTTCCAAATTATTGGATTTGCAAATCCCAAAATTTAAAAATTTAACGACAATTGGAAAACGACAATTGGATGGCTAAATATACTTTCAGCCGTCAGCTGAGTAAACTGTCAAAGGATGTGGGGCAGCTTTCACTTCAGAGCATCACGAATGCTCACTGCATCCATCAAGGGCCATTTGCAGATAGTAAAAGTAACTAACACCAGAGTTTTACTATCAAATTCTGCTCGCCGACATTCCTGACAGTCATGACAGTATCCAGTATACATATCCTTCAACAGGGATGTACAATGATGGTATCAAGCTGCAGAAATTAAAATTCTAGCCAAGCAAATATGAATAACTGCTTTGCAATGTCTTCTCGGCAACTGTGGGCCAATTTGCTCTTCTCCAAATCAATGCGATTTGTTGCACCAGAGAAGCCATTTCCGATGGTTTGCCAGGCAGCATGCATCACCATAAATGGATGGACAGAGCAAGCACTGGAAAGCATATGGCACAACCTGGCATGTTGCAGCAGACCTCTACTACTTCTGCAACGGCAGCATTCCCCTGCAAATAACTGCAACCAGTACAGGAAAATTAGTATAATGCAGGAAACTTACAACCAAGAACCAGCTGAGTCTTCATCATGATCTGATTGTCACCTATAATATTGAAATTCATGGCACATAAAGAAAATGAGGGAAATGTAAATATCAGGTTATTGCATCATATAGAGCTTATAACTTCTAAAAGTAAACTATTTCAATAAAACTACTGCCTTAAGCCCAGTTAGTGCATCTGTGCAAATCCAAACTCCCACATTTTAGCAGAACCATTGTGCAAATTCAGTCTCTGCTAGAAGAGAACTTCTCTCCTGGGACAGAAAGTTTGAAACCAGCTCTTTCACCAGAAGGACCTTTTGTCTGCAGGCTGTGGGCATCTGTAGTCACCTGAATAAATATCCTTTTCTTTTCTTTGTCTAATGTCAGAAATTGTAGCAACTGCTTGTAATCAGCAGCAGCAGCCACAATGACAACCAAGAAAATACTAGCTTATCATACATTCCCTTTGGCCATTCTTCAGTGGCAAGCCCAGCTACAATGATAAGAATGTTTAGAGTCAAGCCTTCTAATGCATCCCAAACAAAAAAAAAAAAAAACAGAAACCTTGTCGGAGGGTTCTCAACCTGATGGTTGATGCCAAAAAAAATGTCTGATTGGTCAATCACTTAACCATGTACAATCATTAAGTGAAACAGAAACTACACCTGATTTACGTCCGTGCATCTTTGAACTCCTAATATCATGTACGATAACTATAAATGCCAATTCGTTAGGACTACTATCAAATCTTGAATACTTGACCTCCAGTAGAAGCACATACACTTCCTTAGTGGAACTCACATAACAGAAAAGTGGAAATACAAGCAGAAGGACAGATTGATTCAGTAGTGATCATAACTAATGAGGTCGGAAACAGAGATAATACCATTAATGAACATCAAAGTCAGCCTTTTGAAGTGATGTAAGATAAACACGTTTAGATATGCAATGTCTGGTAAAAACTAAATTCCATTGGATGCCATCTTCAAGGCTCTGAAAATGTTGCCAAATAATCAAAGCTTGAAAGGTATTGCATAGGCATCTCGATTAGCCACCGAATTCTGCACACCTTAGAAAATGACCCTTTTCTGTTCCATTAATGTTTTTATCTTTGAAACAACGATATCCACATATAAGAAACAAATAGTGCGGCAGTACATTCAGTCTGGAAAGAAGGTGAAGACCACATCACTAGACAGCTCATGACACCTGAAGAAGAATAGGGTATTAGGCCATGGCAAGTCTCCTTTATATTTCTCATGTTTACAGAAAGAAAACTCTACTAAACAGAGAGTAACATAATTTGTTGATTGAAAAGATACAGGATATGTCACCTTCAGCTCTAATGACGGATCAATCGCAAGATGGGTTCTTTGAATGAAACCAAACACTTCGATCAAAATGGAGTTGAACATTGCTTCACATTCAAGTTCAAATATACGCAATGACAATGTCTGCGTCCAAAATCTGAAGCCAAGAAAATCATCAATTGGAAAAGCAAGGGCATACCGGAAGACACAATTCTTCGAGGCAAATGCTCGCGCTCAACACTGCATCAGGAACAAACAGGAGTGGCTTTTCTCATTGTGCGATTTGTGCATGATCCGAAAGAAGGAGGACGAGCGAAAAAGACGAAAGCAGAAAATCTAACAAGGGTTTCGAGAAGATTGAGGATGGCGGAGAACCTGGAGCAAGCGCATTGTTGCGCTTGGACTCAAAGAGCTTGGCGAAACCAGTGTCCGTGCGGAAGCGGCGGCGGCGGCATCGGGGCAGCGCCACCACCGAATCGGACCACGGCTTGGTCACACCCACATGCCGACGGCATCGCCTGGCAGTTCTCTGGGATTTTTGCAAATAACCCCACGATTGACAATAGTCGCGTATTAATCCCTTACATTATTGTGTTTTATCAAATGCCTTTTATTTTCTTATAAGCGATATTAACCCCTTACATTATTTGTTATACATTTACAAATAAATTTCTTGATTATTTTTATTTATTAATAAGTCTATATTTTAATTATTTTTAAAATTAAATTTTATAAAAAAGACAGTCAAGGTTTTTAAATTTAAAATTTCAAATTACAAATTTAATATTTGTACATTTAAAAATAGACCACCTTGAATATTTTTATTTATAAAAAAGTTCAAATTTTATTTATTTTATGAGTAAATTTTACAAATAAGTTATTGAAGGTTTGAAAACTTAAAATTTAAAAATACAACTTTCATGTCGTACATTTATAAATAGACCCCTTCAATATTTTTATTTATAAATAAGTCTAAATTTTTTATCATATTTTAAATAAAATTTTACAAAAAAAGCATTAAATATTTTTAAATTTAAAATTATAAATTTAATATTTATACATTTAAAAATAGACAACTTGAATATTTTTTTAAAAAATAAGTCCAAATTTTATTTATTTTAAAACTAAATTTTACAAATAGACCCTTCGCCGGACCCTCGTCGGCCGACGTCTGCACGCGACGTCTGCGCCCGCGCGCTGGCCTCGGCCTTGGCCGTCTGACCCTATGTGCCGGCACGCCGGCCTCGCCCTCCGTTCCCAAACGGCCTCGGTCCCCAGACGGTCTCGGCTTAGGCCTTCGGCTTCCGCGCCCGCTCGCCGGCCTCCAGCGTTGCCATCCGCGCGTCACCACCCTTGCTGCCGTCACAATAATTTCGGAAATTTTTCTGTAAATCAGAATAATTTCGGGGTGTTATTTGCAAAAATCCAAAATTTGGGGTGTTAAATGATAAATAATAAGTTTTAGGGGTTTAATTGTAAAAATAACGGAAGGTAAAATCGAAATTTTTTGAGAAAATTTTGATTAAATAATAATCAGGGGGTGTAGGTAAATATTTTGAAAAAGGAGGTGGTGTGGGTAATTCCGGAAATTACGGGGGTTGTAGGTAATTATGGCTAATTATAGGGGGTGTACGTAATTACCCCTAAAAAAACATCCATAACTTAATTAAAGGAAACTTTGGCTATTCGGTTGTTATTATAAAATTTTTTTCTTATTTAGTTGAGATATTTATCTCAAATTAAATTTTAATATAAGATACAAACTAACAATTTTGCTCATAGTTTGCTTTAAATCTATTTTAATTTGATCTATTTTAGAATCAGGGATCAATTTAGATCAAATATAGAGCTTGATATGGAGCAAATCTAAGGATTTTTTCTCATGCTCTCCATTATATAAACTTTAACAATGTTAGTGGTATTTTCATTTTTTTCATTTTAATCTAAATCATATTAAATAATTATATTCTCTGAATATTTTTAATTTTAATAATAAATTTACATTTGAGAAAGTTTTTATATAATCAAAGAGAAAATGTATAATTTTAAAATTTTATAATATAATTTGATGAGATTTCAATAAGTTATAAATAAATTTCTAATTTGGTAAAATTTTAAGAAGTTATATACCATTCACCTATAAAAAACACAAAATTGAGGAGCGTTATGAATATTAATATTGATGAAGCTCAATTTGATGTCAACTTCGGTCTGTAAAGCTTCCTGAGAACTCAATTTGCTAGACCACCCTCCTATTGACCTGCACAGAGAAGAACTATAAAGAATATCGATGAAGCTCTTCAGTGTTGATCGCTTTGACACTCAAATTAGTACTACACTCAATCTTTAATGTGGAATAGAGAATTGGGCACTAAGCCATACCTCTTCAAAGAGCAGGCTATTTATAGATCTAGAGATGATGTCGTGTATCAAAATCTTATGATTCTTGGTATTGTAATTTCGTCAGACTTCTTGGGATGGAGATTATGAATCCCAAATTATTTGGTATTTGTTTTCGAGAATAAGGATGGGTAAGATCTTGTAGTCATTTAATCTTTACCCTCATCTCACCAAGGCATATAAGCTCAGGATTTTTGGCATAATTCCCTCATAAACATGTCGAGCCATAAGGGATTCTTCTGCTTACTAGAGACTCTAAGGTTCTCACAGCTCGCAATCTGGGTTTTACCTTTGATAGTATGGTTCATGACCCAATTTTACATTCAAGTTTTTTTATCACTTGACTTGGTTCATTTACCTCAATGTATCATCAATGCCCCCAAGCCCGGGCACCAAGGTTCCAAAACTTAAGAGTTCTAGGTTTCTTTCAAAAAGCAATTCATCCCTCACTAATCTCTTTGGGAGGCAAACAATCGTTCTTATTTAATGCTTACAACCACTTTCTAATCATGTGTATGCCAGTTCTCAAAATGCCACCTTCATTATTCATGTTGACGATTGACTCTTCGATGTTGAAGAGCGTGATTTTGACATGTGTCCACAGAGATTCGAAGACTTGGTGCGAAGCGACGTGGTCCTTCACGTGTGGCCATGATTTAGCCACGTGTTGACCATCGAATGGCTCTGCGAGATTATAAAACCAGGATCGAGAGTGGCGATCTCATTTTTTACCCTATATCTCTCAAATCTGAACCCTAACCTCCTTTCTTTTTCAATCTTCTTCGTCATTTCCAATGGCAAGCAAGGACAACAATCCCGAAAATGTCATTGCTACTCCTTCTATCGTTGTTGTGTCTTTCCCCGAAGGGGAGTGTTGTGGTGGTGATCCTAGTGACTTCGAGTGTCGCCTTCGGCTAAGCAGTCTTTGCCCCTCAACCTACAAGGACCACTTCTTCCTCTTCCCAATCGTGAGGTTTGGGCACAATTATCTTTCTTCCTTCTTTGCTTATTCCCGATTTTCACACTAGTAGTTTGCTGAAGTAATTAGGAGTTGGGGTTAGATAATTCGAAACTAGGGTTTAGTATACTTAAAGCCTAGGTTCATGTTTTGGGATAAGTATCAGGTCCTTGCTTTGACTTAGGATGAACTATGGTTGTATATTGAATTGAAGTTTTACTCACTAAACCATAGAGGTTCCTATCGGCCCTTGACCTTATGACTCAAGGTTCTACCCTCAGTAGAATGATGGGAACTTCCCTGTGTGAGGTGTTAGAGTAACTTCCTTAGATTAGGAGCTTGGATGCCGCAGGCTCAGACATTATTTCAAGCCATAGATTACAAGTCTCTTTGAACTGTTGCACCTCGATAGAAATTTTCTTTTTTGAACCATCTATGACTTAGTCATTGTGTGTTTATTATGTGACAAGGGATCTCATTCAGTCTGAGTCTTGATATCTGAGCATACCCTTAGGGAAAATAAGGTAGAACACTTGGTCTAGATCTTCTAATTCCTTGATCGTGTCGAGGTTGACATATGGGGCTTGAAGCGAGATAGTTCTATACTTAAGCAATAATCTAGACATGTTTTTTCAACATTTTGTGAGATGTTCAAGGGGGACTCAGATATCCAGTGGACAACTTTAGCGCGATCATACTGACTAAGCTTGACCTCGCACTTGACCAATTGGTCTTGAATGTGATGAGGCTAGTCACCGCGTTTTGAGCCCTGGTGATTGCTAAGGGTGTCGTTCCCTCTACAAAAATGTTTTGTGATGCTTTCTGAGCTGGACACATCTCAGGAGAAAATGATAGGTGGTACTTTTCTCCAAGAAGAGGTTAGTTCTTATTCAAAGCAAATTCATCCTCGATCCACTTTTGGAAGGATCACCCAATGAGGGCATTCTTTATAGAGGACTCAAGATTTTGAAGCGAGTGGGGGATGCTGTCCAAGCAATAGAAAACCTCCCAAAGTATCCCCTGAGGTTTGACAACTTCTCTTGACTTGGTCCTTTGAGATACAAAAACTAAGATCCGCCCCAAGGTGGTCAAGTGAAGTGAAGCTTGTTGGACTCAGCTTTTTAGTTGCCTAGGATTTGGATAGGTTCCAAGTTGTGTCAGCTTAAGTATTGCTAGCTAGGGGTGAGCAAAACCAGTTAATCGAACTGGTTTTGCTCATTTTAGAACCGAAACCGGATTCCGGTTCTCAAAAAATTGAGAACTGGATTCCGGTTCTCAAAAAATTGAGAACCGGAACCGTACCGGTTTGGGCAAAGAACCGATTTTTCGGTTTCGATTCTAAACCGGTATACCGGATCTCCGGCGTCGTGACGACCGGCGAGGGTGAGGTGGCATCGCTGTGAGCGCGGGGGCGAGCGCGAAGGCGAGGCGGCGTCACTGCTAGCTCGGGGGCAAGGGCGAGGGCGAGGCCGAGGTGGCGTCGGCGCGTTGTTGCAAGCTCGGGGGCGAGGAGAGGCCGAGGCCGAGGCGGCGGGTTGCTGCGAGCGTAGGGTCGAGGCGAGGGCGAGGCCGAGGCGGCGGCGGTGGCACGTTGCTGCTAGCGCAGGGTCGAGGCGAGGGCGAGGCCGAGGCGGCGGCAGCGGCAGCGGCGCGTTGCTGCGAGCGCAGGGGCGAGGCGAGGCCAAGGCGAGGCCAAGGCGGCGCAATTAGGGTTAGGGTTGGGGTTTTATATATAGAGGGAAAACCAGTACGGTTCTGGTTAACTGGTTTTTCAGAAAACGTGAAACCGGAACTGGAACCGATTTTCCGGTTCTGTGAAATTTCAGAACCGGAACCGTACCGGTTTGCCCTGAGAATCAGTTTTCCGGTTCGGTTCTCAACTGGTACGGTTCGGTTAACCGGTTTTTCGATTTTTTTGCTCACCCCTATTGCTAGCCCTTATCTTTTGTAATAACTATTTTCTTGGATCCATATGCAGGTTTAAGCCAGATAGCTTTCATGAACCAGGCACTCCAACAATGAGCCAGTACTCCCTAAGATTCACCACCCCAACCACCTTGGAAGATTAAGAAGATCGAGGAAGAAGCCGAAGGACCCTCCACCACACCCACTTTGGTGAGAAAGGAGGAGAAGAAGAAGAGATCCCTGACCTCAAGGGATGAAGGAGCTTCTGCAAAACCTTTTAGCCCAGTTGAGTTGGAGAAGAAAAAGAAGAGGCACAGGGCCTCAAGGGGTGAAGGCAGTAGTCTCGCGACATTAGGGGGCACAAAGAAGAAAAAGGAGGAGGAAGAGAAGAAGAGTCCAAGCCCTCCTATTTCTAGAGGTGAACTCATAGGAGAGCCTACTAAGACTTTCCCCAAAATGGAGCCTATGTATGGGGTTGAGGCTTAACTTGAGGTCATGGACTTCCCATCCTTATCCCCTTCTCCTCATGTAAGGGTACAAGCAGCCACACTGAACCCTTGGATGATGGGGTGCTTTGGGAAGGAGCTTGCCGAGGAGGAGGAGGAGGACTCAGAGAGGGCGTTCGATCCAAACTCTCGCATCACACAAATACCCCCTATTGGGCTATTCCTCAATAGGGAGAACTTTGCTTATGATGTGAGTTCTTTATTTAACGTGCCATCTTTGCATATTAATTGTTACCATCTTGACATTTGGTTTGATTTGCAGATAGCAAAGTTCTTCCATCGTGACAAGAGGCACTATCTCTAGGTGAAGAAAGAGATGACTTCTTATAAAAATGAGCTTGCCACCTCTAAGGCTATCGTTGAGGCCCTACAGCTTAAAGTGGATTTACTTCGACTTGAGTTGGCTTTAGAGCATGAGGCCAAGTTGAAGGCTGTAGGAAGAGAAGGACCTGACCAAAGTGAAGTTAGAGGAGGTTGAGAAAGAGAAGAAAGAGGCTGTGGTAGAGTGGACGAAGGCCAAGGAGGAGCAAGACTCAGCTCATTAGGAGAATGAAAGACTCCTGAAGTCTAGAGCCACCGACATTTTGAAGGATTGGGAGGATGCTCTTACTTCTTTTTGAATGACACACAAATACAAACTCCTTCTCTAGGATACTTAGACTTAAGCGATCTAAGAGTTCAAAGAGTCCAAGGAATACTTAATGGAGGTCGGTCACCTCAATGCTGAAGCCTTCTATGATGGGTACTTAACTTGTTGAGACATAGTAACACACAACTTGGTAAGGACAAACTTTGATCCTCGGGCATTGAGGACTAAGTTGTATGATGTAGAGTGTAATGAGAGAATTCGGTGAGAGATTAGTGAGGCGGTTAACCTACTCCCTAGTGAAGATGACCTGCCTCTCTTTGAAGTTCCCTCAAGTTCTAGTTCTGACTTCTCCCTTAGTACCTCTGAGAAAAGACAATCTTTATCACCAACCAAGGAATCTTCTGCTACATAGCAATTGCCTTCGAGTTAAAAAATGTCAGGGCAATATATTAGAGAATAGTGAATAAAGTCTTCGGACATCAACTCGATAGCAATATAGAAATATATGTTGATGACATGCTTGTGAAAAACCTTAAAGCTAAAGAATATTTTAAAAACCTTGAAGAAACTTTTGACATACTTCAAAAGTTCAAAATGAGGTTGAATCCAGAGAAATATGCTTTTAGCATTGGTCCACGAAAGTTCCTCAGGTACCTTATCTCAAAATAAGGAATAGAAGTAAATCATGAGAAGATTAAAATTATTCTAGAAATGAAACTACCAGACTCCACCAAAAAGGTACAAAGGCTCACAAGTCAGCTAGCAACACTCAACCACTTCTTATCTAAGGCACGTGAAAAGAATTTACCTTTCTTCAAGATGCTAAAGTAAAACTCTGGATTTGAGTGGGCTGAAGAGTGCAACTGAGCCTTTGAAGACCTCAAGAGATATCTAACCAGACCTCTACTTTTGGTGAGGCCTAAGCCAAACAAGGTGTTATTGCTCTACGTGATAGCGTCAGATCAAGTTGTTAGCTCAGTATTGGTAAGTGACTGAGGAGAAAAATAATACCCCATATATTATGTGAGTCACTTACTCACAGGAGCTGAAGCTTGATACCCCCTATTAGAGAAATTAGCCTATATTGTAGTTCTAGCAACTCAAAAGCTTTACTTGTACTATTAGATGCACCCAGTTGTGGTACTCATCAATCTCCTACTTTGTCCATTTCTATAAAATCCAAGGACCTCGGGGCGATTACTCAAATAGTCCATTGAACTAAGCTAGTTCAAGATAAGTTTTGAACATCAGAAAATCATTAAAGCTCAAGCCTTAGCAAACTTCTTGGTAGAAACTACTTTATATCCTACTCAATCAGAATTCAAGCCTTGGGAGGTTTAGATTGACAACTCTTCCTATGAATCGGGCTATGGGATCAACAATGTCCTCCTAATTCTGGATAGTAGAGTTGCTGAATATTCAGCTCGATTGAACTGTGAAACCTCAAATAATATGACAGAATATGAGACTTTCCTGATTAGTTTGTGTGTAGCAATAACAACGGGAGCCAAGAAGCTAAGGGTATTCAGTGACTCCCAGCTAGTTTTCTTGCAAGTTAGTGGATAATATGAGGCCAAAGATAAAATCATGACCTAGTACCTAATCGAGGTTCAGAAGCTCAACGTAAGGCTCGACCAAGTGGAAGTTTGCTGAGTACCACGAAACAACAACACTGAGGCCGATGCTTTAGCACGACTAACTTCGGCATCCTCAAACTTAAAATCGAGGCAAATCTTTATGGAAAACTTGAAAAATCCAAGCTATTTGTAGTCAGATTTCAGAGTGACCAAGGAGAAACCTTGTTGGATGGAGATCATCATCTCATATCTCAAATTCGGACAACTCTACAATGACCTGAGAGAAGCTTGAAGGATAAGAAAACTAGCCCTAAATTTTATCCTAATAGATTAAGTATTGCATAAAAGGTCATTTTCAAGATCATTGCTTCAGTGTTTTAAGTCCAATGAGGCGAAATATGCTCTTTGTGAGGTACACGAAGGAATATACAGGAGCTATGGTACAAGATGAGCTCTAGTACACAAATTTCTAAGGCAAGACTAGGCTTGATATGGCCTCCAAAGCCACTGAATTTGTCTCCAAATGTGAGCAATGTAAAAGGCATGTCTTGGTGTATCACTGCCCCACAATTTTGCTTCAACAGACTCAAGCTGTCTAACCTTTCGATCAATAGGGAATGAACATATTGGGATCATTTGCTATAGCTTTAGGGTAGAGAAGATCTTTGATAGTCGTTATTGACTATTTTACTAAGTGGGTAGAGACTGAACCGCTTGTCACTATCATCAAGAAGAAGGTTCAAAAGTTCAGTTTACTCAAGCTACTATGGGAGGTTGAGAGCATTTACTAAACCACCTTTATCTTCATCTTTAGGATGCATCCAAATTTAGTAATGTGAAATCAAAATTGATCAATTGGAATAGTGAAGACTCTAGGGAGTAATCTTAAAATAACAAATAAAAAAAATAGTGGTTTAAGTGCACAATTAGATATTGTGAGAACATGACTTTCAATAGGCATAAATTCCTGTTATTAATTACACCAACAATTATCAGGAACTTTTGAAAGTAAGAAACCTAGCTAATAAACATAGAGACACAAAAGAAAAGAAGAAAGCATAATTTAACTGATATGAAAGAAGGTATTTGACTTTAAGTAAGGACATATACTCATTTTACATTTTAATGAATTTGAATACAAAATAAGAAAGAAAATGGAAAGATCTTGATGATTGTTATTGCCTCGTTCCCACATGCTAGACCGTGCAGAGTCTGGCTTGGTAGATCTTGATTTGATTGTTGGTAGATGTTGATGATTTAGTTTAATAGTATCATCTGATGGGACGTAAAAGGCAATGAGAGGAGTTTAAAGTATTTTCAATAACTTTAAGCTTTAGTGATAACTTTATTGGATGGTGTTGCCAGCGGCTCATTGGGATTAGCTTGAAGTGTTTTCAATAGTTTTTAGGTTTGATGATAACTTCATAATTTAAAGTATTTTCATAACCAATAAAGCAAAGATAATAACTTCTTGATTTGAACTATTTTTATATCCAATAAGATGCAGGTGATAACTTCTTAGTTTGAAGTATTTTTCATAGCTAATAACACATAGGTGATAATTTCTTTTAAATAAGGCGTCTGGTCGACTGATTAAGCGAGTTCAAGGCTACCTTAATTTGGTTTAATTTGATAATTAATTACCTTTGGACATATTGTCGATTAAATTTGGAGTGTTGCTAATACTTTTAGGTTGGTTTAGCTTGAAAGGTTCTTTATTAACGGCTTCTGAGATTGATTAGCTTTGAAGTGCGGTCCATGATTTTGAGCGTATTGGCAATTAACTTCTTTGATTTGGTAGCATCACTGACATATGAGATTGGGTATAGTTTTGAAGTGTGGCCAATAGTTTTAAGTATGTTGGCAATTAACTTCTTTGATTTGATAACATCACCAACATATAAGGTTATATATAGTTTTGAAGTGTGATCAATAACTTTGAATACATTATCAACTAACTTCATTTGAACAAAGCATTATGACTGACTAATTAAGCGAGTTCAAGTTTACCTGAGTTTTGTTAATTTAAAGTGTTACCAATGCTTTTGGGTTAGTTTAACTTTAAAGTATGGCTGACGGTTTCAAGCATGTCATCAGTTGATTTGTTTGAACAAAACATTATGGTTGACTGACAAAGCGAGTTCAAGCCTTCCTTAGTTTAATTTGATTCGATAATCAATGGTCTCTTAAGTATATTATTTATTCAATTTGGAGCATTGCCAATACTTTTGGATTGGCTTAGTTCGAAGAATGCATTGTTAATGAGTTCTGGGGTTGATTAACTTCGAAGTGTGACCAACGATTTTGAGTATATTGATGATTAACTTCTTTGATTTGGTAGCGTTATCAATGTATTAGATTGGGTATAGCTTTGAAGTATGATTGATAGTTTGAGTGTATTATTAGTTGACTTTATTTGAACAAGACATTATCATTGACTAACTAAATTAGTTCAAGCCTACCTTAATTCAGTTTGATTTGATAATCGACTGTCTCTTAAATGTGTTGTCAATTAAATTTAGAGTGTTATCAATGCTTTTGGTTTGGTTTAGCTCGAAATGTGCATCATCAACAGCCTCTGGGGTTGATTAGTTTCGAAGTGTGACTAATAACTTTATACATATTATTGGTTGATTTTGTTTGAACAAGATATTGTGAATGACTAATTAAGTGAGTTTAAGTCTATCTTCATTCTGTTTGATTTAAAGCGTTGTCAATACTTTTGTGTTGGCTTAGCTTTGAAGTATGACTAATGGCTTCAAGCGCTTCAAGCGTGTTATCAGTTGACTTCATTTTAATACAACATCTAGTTGATCATCTAAGTGAGTTAAAGCCTACATTTAATTCAATTTGATCTTAGATTTAGACTTGGTTTAGCTTTAGTCTAATCTGACTCAATTTAATATTCAAAACTTGATTTAGGCTCAAGTTTAATTTGATTCAATTCGATATTTGAGACATGATTTGGATCAAGTTTAATTTGATTTAGTTTGATATTTAAAACTTAATTTGGATCAAATTTGATTTAATTCAATTTAATATTTAGGACTTAAATTTTAATTTAAGTATAGTATAATTCAGTTTGGGTCAGACTCGACCTTGTATTGGACCCTTATTGGTTTCTTAATGGATCCTTAATGGATTTTGAATCCATATGTTGAAGGAGTTCTTATTGGATCTTTAATGAATCTTGGATATAACCCTTGATGGGTTCTTGATAGATTCTTTATGGGTGTTGGATCCAAACCTTAATGGGTTTTTATTGGATCCTTATTTAACCTGCTAATGGGTTCAGGTTCGACCCATGTTGGACTCTTATTGGATTTGGGTTCAAACCTTAGTGGACCTCGATTTAAGTTCAAGTCAATTTAGATTCCATTTGATTTTGATTTAGGCTCAACCTAGTTCTAATTCAGGTTTGACTTTGTTCTGATTCGGGTATGACTTGACTTTGGGTTTGATTAAAATTGAGTTTGATTTACTCGATTAGGATTTAACTCAATTAGGGTTTGATTTGAATATGGTTTGACCCAATTAGGGTCTAAGTCAAATTTAGTTTGATTTAAATAGGGTTTGATTTGGACTTGGTTCGATCCGATTAGGATTTGGTTTGAATTTAATTTACTTTTGGACTGGCCCACTTTGAATTCGATTAGGGTTGGGTCTAAACTGATTTGGTTTGTATTAACTTAATATAGTTTTTAGTCCAATTTAATATGAGTTTTAGTCCATATATTTGATTGACTTAAGTCCATTTAGTGATTCATTCGAGTCAATATGGTTTTATTTATTCAATGTGATTGAATCACTTTAATTTAATTGATTTAGCTTAATCGATTTAATTCAAAAGCCCTCGAGCTATCATGATGAGTTTGGGTAAGCCAGCAGACAAATCTTAAGTCAATTTGGATGTTTCGTGAGCTCGTAAATTGACTTTAGTCCAAATAAATGATTAGCAAGCCCACAAGTTGACCTTAATTTGAATAGACATTTGGCGAGCCCTCAAGCTGACTTTAGTTCGAATAGATGTTCAATGAGTCTACAGGCTAACCTTAGTCTAAATAGATATTCGATGAGCTAGTGGACTGACCTTAGTCCGAATATACTTTGATGAGCTTGCAAGTTGGCCTAAGTCCAAATAGACATTCGACGAGCCTACAAGCTGGCATTAGTCTAAATATACATTCTGTGAGCTCACAAGTTTACCTTAGTCTAAATAGACGTTTGGCGAGTCCACATACTAGCCCTAATCTGAAATTAGTTTTGAGTGAACCCATGGATTGACCTTAGTCTGAAATTCATTTTAAGCTAGCCTATGAGCTAACCCTGACCAGAGTTGACTTTTGGGCGAGCCCATGGGCTGGTCCTAGGTCAGTGGTGGAGGTTCATTAGTATGTAGGGAATTGCAGGTGGCTGTGGTATTGATGACGTTTCGTCAATGCACCATGTGATCGCGAATGGTCACAGTGTTAATAAACTTTCATCATAATGTGAAAGACTGTAGGTGACCATGGTGTTGATAAAATTTCATTTGACATGACAGAGATTGAAAGTGGCAAGATGGTGATGACACCAAAATTGAAATGAAGACTCTAGTTGTAAGCCTTTTTTTTCTCTCTCTCTCTCTTTTTTTTTCCTTCTCGACAACTCCCACAACATTTTTTTTAAGTCTCCACTTCTCTTTCCTCCCCTATAGCTAGAAACGACATTCCTTTTTTTTTTTTGCCACGTGTTGGGAGCAAAGCCTCTCTTTTTTTTGAAAAAAAAAACCATCTCCTCTATACAATAGGTAGCAAGAAGGCTCCTTTTTTATTTTATTTTTTTCTTCTCTCCTTTTCTTTGTCTCTTCTTCCTCTTGAAATAACGTCATCTTCTATCTACTATTTCTGTTCTTCCTATTAATGGCTGGTCCCATGCATGTTCCTCTTTTTTTTTGAACTCTTCTTCTCCTTGCTCAAGTCTTGAACAACCAAGCTTTGACATTTGTCGGTGCACCGATTTGGTCCAAGTTGCCTCTCCCCTCCTCTCACGGTTGGATATGGCCTTGCTCTAGCCTTGTAGCAACTTGGGAGCAAGGGTTTTGATGAAGTGCATAACTAGGACTAGACTGAGAGTAGCATGGGTAGGTGTAGGTGATATGGGTCATGGTATTGGTAGGTGATATGGATGATGGTATTGGCAAGTGGCTGCAATGTGGGTGAAGGCCATCTACAAGAGGCTAGATGGAGCGAGGGGTCATGATGCTTTAGAGACGTGCCGGAACGAGGTCGAGTTCAATGGCACTGAAGAACTTGCGGGAAGAGGTGGCCGGGTCCGTCCATGTCCAACTGGACTTGGTTTTTATGGGAAGCAACAAGGACTCGAGCGAACCACAAAAATAGCAAGAGTTTTGGAGAAGAAAGAAAGAACCACAAAGAAAGATAATTGATGAGAAACTCACCTTTTTTTTCTCCTTTGATATGTTGATATGCTTTTCCTTCTTTCCAATGTGTAGTTTCTCGATCTTTACTGACTCTCTTTTTCTCTCTCCTTTTTCCGTGATGTTAACAGGTTTATATAAAATTCAAGAAGATCGAATTGGTTTAGAATGGATCTCATTCAAATTTGAATTGAGAATCTTATATATTTGTTTTGGATAAGTTTGTTTGGATTGGATAGTTGTGGATATATTTATTTGAAATTGGATAACTCTCTAGATGAGTTTCTTGATTGTGGATAACAAAAATTTGAAAAATATATTGAGCCTCGATATCGAGTTTATAAGGGGGTTATTTGTAAATTTTTTTCAAAAATTTGGATCAAATTATAATTCATGAATTTTAGGAATTTTTTTACAAAATAGACTTATTTGTAAAATTTTAAAATTTTCAAAGTCTTTTTTGAGTAAAATTTAAACTTATTCACAAATAAAATTTTCGAGGGATTTATTTGTAAAAAATAAAATTTTAGAGGTTTATTTGGAAAAATAAATTTTTAAGGGGTTTATTCATAAATATCAAATTTTGTGGAGACCAATTTATAATTTTAAGGTTTCATTAAACTCTTTTCATAAAATTTCAATCCCAGGCACTTGTTCGTAAAAAAAATTCGGTCAGGGATCCTTTCATAAAAAGTTATTTGATTTAGAGATTTATTTATAAAATTTTTGTATTTTGTTTATTTTAACCTAGATTTTGGATGAATTTTGAGCCAATTTTGGCCTAAATATCTAGCTCACTCAGTTTATTTTAGCTTGAGACCGAATTTCTTTAGAATTTATATCCAAATTGAGCTTAATTTTCGGTCAAATTTAATAATGATTTAGATTCAATTGAAATATATACTTGAGTCATAATTTAGTGACATATAAGTTTCAATTTTGATCATATTTCAATTAAATTTGATAGTTATAAAAATAATCTCAAATAGGTGATAGTATGTGAATGCATCTAGAAAACTTAGGAGTTGATATTCCGAAATAGAGTTGACGAGCTGGTCGATCTTCAGTAGGGAATAACTGTCCTTTGGACAAACTTTATTTAGGCCGGTGAAGTCCACATACATTTTTTATTTGTCATTTGGCTTCTTCACTATTACCACGTTGGCTAGCCATTCAAAGTAATGAACTTTCTTGATGAATCCTGCATTAAGAAGTTTGTTTATTTCCTTGGTGATGACCTTTTGATACTCGAGGATGAAATGTCTTTTCTTCTACTTGATTATTTTATAGTTCTCCACCACCACTAGTTCGTATTGGGCAATTGAAGGATCCATGCTTGACAAGTCCTCGGGGGATTATATGAAGATGTCTTGGTTCTTTTGTGAAAGCTCCCCAAGTTTGGTGCAAAGGAGCTCTATGAGGTTTGCTCGGAGCTTCAAGGTCCTCCTCAAGCTCTTGTTGATGACCCAATTGAAGAGTTGTTCAATAGGCTCAATGTGTACTTTTTTAGGTCATCGACATACTTTTTAATTTTTGAGGTTGTTGAGCTTTTTTTTCTTGTCGAGGTTATTTTTACGAATAGGCTAACTTGAATTTCCTTGAGAGGATTTGGTCTCTCCAAACTTCACCTGTGTCATATTTAGTAGGAAATCTTATAACTAAATAAAAAGTTAAAATTATTGTTTAAAACTAGTTCAATGCTGAACATCCCAATATCACATTATAGGCTAATTGACTTTGGACCATCACAAACTTTGACTTCATCATGACACTCTTTAGGTTCTCTCTAACTGTTAGAAGTAGGCTAGTCATGCCAAGTAGAGGGACCAAATCTCCTGTAAACCCAGTTAATGTCCCCACATAGGACTTTAACTTTTACTCCCTCTTTATTTGATCATAAGCTCGAGTGAATAAGATGTGGCCGAGCTCCCTATGTCTACTATAATACACTATGTGAAATAATTATCCAAAATCGTCGAGATGACAAGAGTATCATTATGAGGTGCCGAGACTCCTTACAAGTCTTTTGTTGAGAAGATTATGTCCCAAATTCAGGCCCACGATACTGTCTTTTAGTTTCCTCCTCTTACCGTCCAGTGAAAGTTTGACTTTTGCCACTTGATGTTGAGGCATCACTTTGAGTCTGTGGGTTCTCTAGGATCATATTTAGGTGCCCTTCAATTTACAGGTTTTGTAGTTCCTGGGTCAGATTCCTTCGAGGAGAACCTTATGGATGAGTTTTCTGAGTTAGGACTTCTTCTTTCCTTTCACCTTGGCGGATGAGTGTCTCAAGTAACCTTCCTTAATGAGTCTCTCAATCTCATATTTGAGGTGTCTGCACTCCTCAGTATTGAGACTATAGTCCTTATGAAAATGGTAATATCTTGATTTATCTAAATGTCACTTATTGCTGCTAATAGGCAAAGGTTTTCTTAAGTAATCCCTATGTTCAATTTGGGCCAAGACCTTCGAATTTGAGTTGTTTAGGGAAGTATAAATTTGAAATTCCTGCCGACGTTCTCATTGCTCAATCCTTTGCTTCTTTGACATGGGTTGTTTGGTCTCTTGAGTCTCCTTTTTTGACTTGTTGTTGCCCTATGACTCCTTTGCCAATATTATTTCTTCAGTGTCAATGTTTTTCCGAGTAGCTGGATGAATTTTGCCAAGGTTTTTGGAGATTTGCGAGTCATCTCGTAGGTTGCCCGAGGTTGTCTAATCCCATTTATCACCACAATAAGGAGAATGGAGATATCTAGCTTGGAGACTTCTAGCCAAGCCTTATTGAACCGAGCCAAAACTCCCTCAAGCTCTCTCCTTTTTGGTTTAGGGTTAAGAGCATGAAAAGGTCCTTTTGTTGAGGTACTAATGAAATAAATTATTCCACGAATCTATTCATTAGGTCATCGAAATAAGTTATAGAGTACATTAAGAACCCAACATACTAAGTTCGGATTGGGCCTTGTAGTGTCATTGGAAAAACTTTACATATGGTAGAGTCCCATGTGCCTTGAAGGATCATGATATTTCAGAATGTGCTTACATGATCGTCATGATCGTTAGAGCCATTGTATACCTCATATGGTGGTGAGTGAAACTTCAGCTATACTTGAGAGTAAGCATCTCGAAAATGAGGGGTGTATTTGGTGAGTTGGTACGCCTGATGTTCCCCAAGATGTATATGAAGTATCCTCCCTATAGGTACCTTGAATGGTTCTGTCCAAGGCTCAGCTTGCACGAGTATGACATGTAACCTTATCAATTGAAGGATCATGATAACCCAAATGATGATGTCCACTTGGATGTAGCTGACTCATGACTTGCGGGTGTGGCTTGTTGTATTGGTTTGGAGCCTCGGTCTGAAATAGGACTAGAGGTTGGGGTTGTGTATAGTGAGCTTGAAAGTTTTGTATCATCTACACCTGGCTTTGCAATTGCTAGGCTGGCAAATTTTGTGTAGTTTATGTTTGGCCCTCCATAGTTGTGTCATTTATTGAATTACAGTAGTCAGTGTTTAGAATTCTTGCCGACTCACCAAATTGGAAGGAGCAATCGACATCTTGGGGACGGTTTGTAAAGGAACCCCTTGAGACTCTTATTGCAAGACCTGACAAGTCGTTGAGTTGACTCAATGAATCGGCTTGCTAGGCTCGTTAGAGGAATTATGTGATTTCGTCTGTGCAGGAGTAACTTGCCCCTCATGCTGGTTCCTGGATGTGGATGCTCTTGTTGTTGAAGGCATGATCGAAGAACTTTCTAGGATAGGGACGAGAAAGTGTGGTAAAGCAGATCTCAATAAAAGTACCACTGTTGATGCAGCTTGGTTCAATGTCGGCTTTGGTTTGTGAAGTTCTTTGAACATTCGATCTGTTAGGCCACTCTCTCGCTGACTTGTGTAGAGAAGAATTGTGAAGAAGATTGCTAGGAGTCCTCTAGCGACGGTCGTTCCGACGCTTAAGTTAGTACTACACTCAATCTTTAATGTGGAATAGAGACTTGAATATTAGACCGTACTTTTTTGAAAAGTAGGCTATTTATAAAGCTGGAGACGTTCTTGTGTATTTAAATTCTATAATTCTTAATATCACAATTTCACCAGATTTCTCATAACAGATAATTATAAATTATAAAATTTTTCGAAATTTATTTTCAAGAAAGAAAACGAGTAAGATAATATAATCATTTAATTTTTACCCTCATCTTACAAAGACATCCCAATTTGAAAATTTTAGTATAATTCTCTCATAAGTTTGCCGAGCCATAAAAATTCTTTGATCAATCAAAGACACCAAAGTTTTCGTACCTCAAAATCTGATAGGATTTTATCTTAAATAATATAATTCATGACTCAACTTTGCATTCGATTCTTCTTCTTTTTTTGTCTCGGTTCATTTATGTCAGTGTGTCATCATTAATTAACATTACACGGGGGTTACATCCAAATGTCCGAAACAGTGCTAGTGCAGGTGTTATCTGCAAAATTCCACACAAACCCGCACCGGCGTCCAAGGTAATGGCTTCCAACCAGCTCCAATCTCCACCGTACATTGCTGTTCGGCTTGAACGGTTGATATAAATTCAGATAGCAAGACCTGCAACTACATCCCGAGTGAACACGGTGGCTGCGCTCCCCTGTAGAAGGATTCCGGGCTCCCACGGCGGCGCCGTTGAAGTTGGGCGGCAATGTCGCTAGGGAAGCTCCAGCGCCGGAGCTTTACTCTCGTCCGCGACGGCGGTGTCCTCCAGGCCCTCCGCTTGGAGCTCGCCCACGAGCTGTCCTCTTCTTCCCCTCCATCGCAGGTAATTTCTCAAAAATCTCCAGCGAAAACCCTAGCCATGGATCTAACTGAGTTCTCTCTGCAGAGCCAGAAAGTTGGGAGCTCTGTGGGGGATTTCGTGGTGGAGTGGAACGATCTGAGGACGGAGGACGTGTTCCTGAGGAGGAATGACGGCGAGGAGGTCGCGGTGTCTGCAAAGCTCGGGCCTTTGGTTGTTGAAGGGGAGAATGTGCTGCCGCGGGATGCGAGGATGAAGGTTTGTGTCAAGAAGCACGAGGCCGAGCCACTTTTGCAGTTTGATTGCGATGTGTTTCGGGATGGAGGATCTGGTTCGGATTTTAGGATCAAGGGTGTCTGGTATCATCCCTCGACTGGTTCCTTGGCGGGCTCGAAGTATCGAGGGCCCTGGTTCAGGTACAATGGCATCTCTTTTGCTTTGCTGAATATATATATACATATGACAAGTTTGTGTTTTTTCCTCCACCAGTAGTATAAATTTAATATAGAAGGTTCATTTCCTCCACAAGTACATGATTGTTTTTCCAAGAAAGCAATTGAAAAAGGAAAATTTAGGGTTTTTAAATGGTTTAGAACATGGAATGGTTTAGTTTGTTGGTTTGATGTGAAAAGGAGGGAGCTTGGAATCAAAGAGAAGAGAAAGACTACTCTTTTGCCGCTCATCCCTGGCATTTCTGAAATCATGTTGTCAGTCCTTTGATAGCGTCATTGTTATGAGAATTAGAAATCTTTTTGCTTTAGGGGAATGAGCTAATTGGATTTTCTGTGTGCTTTTTAGATAACATGTCTAAATTATTAAACAGCACCCAGTAACTTCCTCAAGTCACAACAGTATGTGTTAAGAATTTAAAATCCCATTTAAGGATCTTTACAATATTTGAATCAGAAATTAATTGCATCCCCTTCAATGGATTGTGTTCTCTATTTTTGAAATCTTCATCTATCTTCTGATCTTTTGAAGATGCAGCTAAGCTAGGAAAATAGAATTCACTATGAAGTTAACATCTTGTGTTCGTTGTTGGTATTTGGAGATAACCTACTGAATGCACCCTCAATCCATATTTTTTTCTCTGTCACTCTCTTCTTAACCAATTTATCTTTTTGTTTTTTAAACCAAATCCTATCATTTCTGGCATCTTCATTTGCTTCACATTTGCTGATTCTAATTTTTCTATGCTTTGATGAATATATATAAATAGTATAATATTGCCGACTGGAGGGGCTTTGATATTGTATCTGTCAGTAGCAAGCTAAGTGGTGTAATTATGCTGCTACTATATTATTCATCTAAAGCAACATCCATAATTTTGTTCTAATTTGGAGTTTGGGCTACTTGATAAGTGCTATTGTGCCACTCTTTGGAGGTGATATTCATTGCAATAAAAAGGCCTGTTTTGTCAAATATTTTGGCCAATGGGACCTGATAGACTGCACTCTGCTGCTCCACTTAATCTTCATCAAATGAATAGGATGCTTTATTTGATATGCCTAATGAACCTTGGTTTTTCAGCTAATTCGTTCTTTTTTGCAGCATATCATATAGACAGTATGCATGCAATATGTATCATAAAGACCAGTTGTACTGGTTTGCATTTAATTGTTAGAAAGTAGTCTTTCTTACTTGTATGAAGAAAGGGTCGCTTTTCTACCACTGAACCATTCCCCCTCCATGTCATATAAGCTATCACGAAGGCTTCAATGACAGTGATTGAGCTAGTGAATTGAATTCCAATATGCATTTTACTAGCTGCTTTGGCTTTAAGAATAGAATAGCTTTGCCACAGGACCAAAAATTCATTATGTGAGAGCTGAGCCAGTCTATCACAATCTTCACTCATCAATTTGAATTTCATCTACTTGGTTTTGAGAATTCTATTGCCATATTGTTGGTGCTTTATTTTTCAATATTTGCAGTAATTTCAAAAAATTAGTTATCAACTTATCTTCATCTTACTCATATAGAGAAGTGCTTCAACATAGAAGACCCAACTCTTTAGTTGAACTAACCAGCTAATTGATCCATGCAGAACTTTGGACCTTCAGTTGCAGGAAGCATTCAAGGAATATCTTGTAGCCAGGGGTATTAGCCAAGAATTGACTGATTTCCTCCTTGAGCATTTGCATGGCAAGGAGCAAGGTCAGTATGTGAATTGGCTTCGGAGGCTGGAAGATGCATTTGCGAAGGATGCATGATATGGACTTCAATGTACCCAAAGATTGAAAGATAATTCACTTTATAAATTATTTTGTGACTTTTATATTCTTCTGTGATATTTATTAGTGTCTGACATCAGAAGCTTGTATTGGTGAAGCCACAAACGTCTATTGCTCAAACAGAAAGTGATTTGTGTATTTTTCGCTTTTGAAAAATAGATATTTTGAGATAAATATGATGAAAGTAGTTGTTTCTGCGTTCCAGGGTTTCTAGTGCCATTGTTGACTGATAAATGTATTATTGCTTTAGTTAGCATGCATAACTCCTAAAGTTGATTAATTGGCTTCATAACCATCTTTCATCAAACTACTAACATATGTGCTGCAGAAATTGTGTTTTTTTGTTTTCAGAGATGAAGCAGGAAGGAAATGTGTTTCCATCTTCTCTATCCATGTAAGACATTCGCCATCCAAGGCAATTGCAGACAAATAATACTTATGTCCTGATACGGCTGTTTGTCTTCCCTTGGTTACCTGAAGTCATGTCTTAGAAGGTCTCTTCTCATTGACTGTGATGTAGTTTGATGATGCACTGTATTGTATTCATGTGATGTTGATGTTTTCAATGTTACTTGAAATTTTAGATGATTAAATAAACGAAAAGAGACCCTTTTTTTTTTTTTTTTGTTCTGTTTGGATTGTATAGCTTGGATAGTGGATGATATTTATTTATTTATTTATTTATTTATAGTTTATGTCTTTGCGAAAACGATGAGTTTCCGGTTCAGATCCGGTATCACACCCATTGTGAGTGGTAGGTGCCACCACAACGAAATCATGTAACGGACCTCATGATCTCAGAGGCAATGGAGTGTCTCCAGCGTGTGTGTGCACGGGCAGCACACATACAAGCAAATAATTAGCTGTGGTGGTCAGTGTCACTACGAGGAATATCATGTGATCCCTCGCATGATCATGCGAGACGACATATTGCCTCCAATATATGTGTGCGCGGGCAGTGCACATAACAGCAAGTGACGAAATCACGACATATTCAGATGGAGACCCGAACAACCCAAACAGTCTTGCAGAGCGAGCAGCGGGACAGGTTAGCTAAAGTGAGCTGCAGGAGCATGTGAACAGCTTGAACACTTGGCGTTGCAGGCTGAAAACACGTGGCTGCAGGCTGGAGAACCAGAGCTGCAACTGTCAAGGGACACGTGGCTAGCAAAGAGGCAATTGAGGGCTCGTGGGACAGGTGGCAGCAGCTCAGAAAGTCAACTAACTGTCAGGAGAACATTGTAGAGTATGTTCTTCATGGCCTTCAGCAGTTGAACTGTAGAGAGAACAATGTGGAACATATTCTCCATGATCTCCAGCAGTTACTCACAGTCAAATATGTGTATTATAAATAGACTGGGGGGTCTATTAAGCTGGGACACACACAGGTAGAGAAATTTGTAGTGTCATTCCGCATTAAGAGTTATATTTCTTTTTATGTGAACAATAAAAAGTTAGTAAAATTGCTATACTTCTCTTCTCCTCTATATTCTTATGGGTTTGTGCGAGTTTGGCGGGCTGATGTGGACGAATCTTGACGCCATCACAGGCGAAATTTCCGGATAAAAGTTTGGCCGGTGTGACATCCGGCACGGTTGGCAGTGGTAGCCCGCTTGGCGGGCGACGGAAAAAAGGTTTGCCCGGTTGGCAGTGGTGCCCGCTTGGCGGTTGGCACCGTCCACGTGTTTCGTCAAAGCACACGGCGTGCACATTCACCTTCCGTCCTTTAGCTTTCTCCATTTGCTGCCAAGCCATAACAGCAAGCTTTGTTTTCATACCAATGAAAAGTCCACACGTTGCACAACTGTGGGCCCCACTCCAACGAAACTAACCCGGAAAAATCGACAGGATAATATCCGGATCAGTGGCTGTCCCCGGGTCGAGCTCATTAAAAATTTATTTAAAAATCTATTTAAAATATCCAATAAATTTTAATGGGCAAATAATTAGAGTTTAAATTTACTTAAAAAATTTATTAAAAATCCGTTGAAAGTTCATTTAAATATTATTTTATCAATGAGATAATATGTTATATATTAATTTATTTTGAAATATTATTTTAATATATTATTAAAAAAATAAATATAAATAAATAAAATTAAATATGAGCAGTTAAAAAATGATGAAAAATATTTGTGTTTGTTTAAGATTGACATAACAATTTTATATATAAAAATGAAGGCATTGACCAGCTTTAACACATTTAATATAAGTTTAATAGGTCGGATAAAAATTAGTAGATTAACAGATCTCTGTCTGAAATTTGGGTGGCCGATTTTGGAGCCGCCCAAGGCCGTGCGGGCCTGTTGTCAGCCCTGCTCGTTCGGCCCTTTTTCTTTTGTTGAATTTCTTTGTTGGCTCTTTAAAATCTCTGGATCCTTCTCCGATGAAACCCTTGTCTTCCTCTTGTGTCTCGTATCGGAGGTACTGTAGTTATCTCCTTTGTTCTAATGAATGAAATGTTGAATCATTTGTATTTTTTCTGCTCGTTTCTGAAATTAAAACCGCATATTTCGTGAATAATATCTTCACATGATGTAGAAAAAACATATTTTCTTTCATTTTCGATCGTTGTTACTGTTTGTTAATGTTTCCAATTTCCTTTTGAAGTCTAATTTTGCTGTCTTTAATGGTGAATTTGTTTTTAAAAATTTTTGTTGATCATCTTCTTTCTATTTGTCTGCTGAATTGCACTCATTGGTTGCAAGGTTATTGGCCTATGATTGATGGAGACAAGGCCATTTTGCTGCTCATCAGTTCAATCCCATCAGTTGCATGGTTTGGAATCAAAATTGATAGCTAGCGATCTTAGTTGGAAGCATTCTAGGTCTCTTGCACACAGAAGAACTGGTACTGTCTTTGGTGGAACTAGGCCGAAATCGATTTTTGGCCATCAGAAAAAGACGACAAGATTGATATCTCTGCAGCAAAGGGCTCAAATTCAGGGTCCATGCAAGGTTGCCAGTGATAGCTGCAATTCTTATGTTACAGATCGATACGTAGGCTTGAAAGGAGTGCCTAAAACGGTCGATGAGGTTACAAAAGTGTTGATCCACGGCTTGCCCGAGGAACCAGATGGTAATCAAGGTTCTTCAATCACTAGCTGTTTCTGGGAATGGAAGCCAAAATTTTCTGTGCATTATGAGAAAGCTGGGATGGAGAATGTTAATGCGTCAACCATGCTTTTTCTTCCTGGTTTTGGTGTCAGAACCTTTCACTATGAGAAGCAGTTGAGAGATCTTGGTCGTGAGTACAAAGTATGGGCTTTGGATTTTCGTGGGCAAGGGATGTCATTGCCATCCGAAGATCCAGCTCCTGGAAAGCTTAGAGATAGTACTGGTGATTTGGATGCGGTTTGGGGTTTTGGCAAGGAATCTGAACCGTGGGCACATTAACTGGTTTGCTCTGTTGATTTATGGAGAGATCAAGTTCAGCATTTCATTGAAGGGGTACTGTTGTTGCACCTGTTCTCATTGGGGTTTCTAGTTTCCACTAGATAAAATTGTTCTGTTGCTTAGTTACAAGCTTTTTTTGGTAAGGTGCTTATTTACAAGTTTGCAGTTCATAATTTTCTGTTTCACTGGATCTGTTTACTACATTTTCATATTGGTATGAGCCCAGATACATAGATAACATTGTAAGGTGCATCCAAATGCAATATTTCTTTCTACAAATTATTTTCATTTCACTCAAGGACAAAAAGACGAGCTAGTTCTTGTTTTGTTTTGTTTGAATTGTTTTTTATGATATGTATATCATACAGACTTAATATGTTCTTTATATATCCATTTATTTAAATTCTTTGTGGAAATTGGTTTTTATCAATTTATATGGACATTCAGTTTAAACAAATAATATGACTGTTACAATGCTGTTTATGTCTATCTGTTCAGTAAATATTATTCTAGTTTTGGTTACTAATATACACTATCTGTACCTACAGAAGCAACATATAAGTGGATATCAGAATGGATAATGCAAGTGCCACCCTCATATCCAATTCCTTTGCCCAACAAATTCAGTTACATGCAAACTTAAGTCAACTTAACTTTGACCATAATGGTTGTCCAATGCTACTTCATACCAGTCAAGCATTAGTTATATCAAAAGGAAAAACCAGCACTGCTTTTCATGTTTGTGTGTGCGCTAGTGTGTATGTGTGGATACTTGTATTGTTTCAATGAAAGGATGCCATGAGTATCTAATACAATTGGTTCTGATTGAATATTTTATTTTGATCTTGCTGATTGTGTACTGATGTGGGATAATTTGACATCAATTTAAAACTTTGTTCACATATTCTGCAACAGGTGATTGGTGAACCAGTTTATCTTGTGGGTAACTCGCTTGGAGGTTTTGTGGCTTTGTATTTTGCAGCAAGCAATCCACATTTAGTGAAGGGGGTTACATTGCTTAATGCAACGCCATTTTGGGGATTCCTCCCAAATCCTATCAGATCCCCTAGATTATCTAAAATTTTCCCATGGCTGGCACATTTCCTTTGCCAGCAAGTGTGCAAAAGCTCACTGAGATAGTGTAGGCATCTAGTTCTAGCTCTCTGAACTCCATACTGTTATGCTATCTGTTCACAAGTGCAGATTTAGTGTTGTTTGGGCTCACATTTTCATGACCAATTTCTTGTATGCCCTGATAAATCATGTCACTGAGTCCAATGTTGTTTCCATTGCTCGAACTAATAAAAAAAGCCATAATTCTTTACTGGGTCATGGTTTTTTTACTGATTTTCTGGCTGTAAAATTCTCTTTTTCATTATTGACAGTCTGACTGGCAAAACCTATGTAGAATTGAAAACTAGTTAACCAATATAGCACTTATTTTTGCAATTTGCTTTTAGCAAAACTGGAGAAAATCTTTTGGGTAACATCTTTTGATCATTTCAAATTGTTCTATGTCCATCTTTGTTCATGAGTATGAGGTTTTACTTCCCCAACAGTAACCAATATGAATTCAGGGTAGCAATTCTTTCTAGTTTTGTGTTACTTCTGATTATTTGCAGATATTTAATGTTATTATAACTCAAGTCATGGATAGGAGGTGTTATAACTTAACATGAGTGAGATATGAACCAAGCTGATTTGTTATGCTTGATTCAGATGGCAGAAGATAAGTGATCCTGAAGGCATACAAGAGCTGTTGACACAAGTTTATGCAGACCACTCTACCAAGGTTGATAAAGTTCTCTCTAGCATAATTGAAACAACACAGCACCCTGCAGCTGCAGTGGCATTTGCATCCATTATGTTTGCTCCAAAAGGGCAGTTGTCCTTCCCGGAAGCCTTGGCTAGGTAGTATTGCTAGTGTCACCCTTTCTGAAGTAGTCTTTTCGATAAATATTTTCTCTACATTAAGGATTTTCTCAGAGCCTATTTTACTGTTACTGCTTTATGTTTTCTTGTGTTGGCTTCTGACTTAATTTGCATCAGCTGCCAAATGCAATGTGTGCCCATTTGCCTGATGTATGGTAAGGAAGACCCATGGGTTAGACCTGTCTGGGGATTTAAAGTGAAACAGCAAGTACCTGAAGCAACATATTATGAGATTAGCCCTGCAGGTCATTGTCGCCATGATGAGGTTCCTGAGGTATTTATGACTTCTCATTTGCAACTTTTACAGACTGAACTAAATTGATTCAACATATCGTTACTTTCAGTAAGCACAATTATTTTGACTAAGTACTGAGTGTGGCATCTTAGTGTCCTCAAATTTTGCTTTAATTTTTTGTAGAATATGAACTTAATTGATATTTGTTGAAATATCTTGATCAGGTCGCGAATTATTTGTTGCGTGGATGGATCAAGAACCTCGAGTCACAGGGCTCTGCCTCCATGCCTCTTCTTGAAGAGCTGAAGTCCATTCAAAATGGTGTCTGTTGAGAGTTGGGAGTACACGAAAGAGGGGAAATGTAAATCGGTTCAGGTGCACGCCTATGGATCAAAAATTTCATTGTGGAATTTGATTAGGTCGTTTCTGGAGTCCAGCTTTACAAACTTTCAAATTAACTTGGTAGAGGCTAAACAGAGAAGTGTTAAATGACTACATTCCCAAACCAATATGTAAATCTATTTTGAATTCTTGATGTATATTGCTTATTCTTTATGAAATTTACAGCATAGTTCCTTTCCACAATATGTAAATCCATCTTGATGTATATATGCTTGGCTTTTTTATGGCAACAAAGAGTCTATTTGATTTGGGCTTAACTTAGGATTGCTCTGGTGCCTATAGTACCATTCAATGTTACAATATTGAATTTTTAGTAAGAAAATACATAATTTATTGTGAATTTACAAAAAATTACTTATCACATCACTATTTGGGAAAAAAGTGCTATCTTATATAATAAATTTACAAAAAATTACCTCAATTAAAATATATAAAAAATATATTTTATTTTAATTTGATTTTATCAATTAAATTAATATAAGAGATGAAATTATTTTTATTCTATTTTATTTTGGATAATTGATTCACAATTATTAGACAATCAGTGTGACAAAATTAAATTTTAAATTTTAAATTTCATAAAATCTAATAATTGATTTTTCATAAAAATTAAAATAAGATAAATTATTTTTTATATTAATTTAATAATTATTTAAAATAAAATTAAATAAGAATAATTTGGACTTTTTACATTAAATTTAATTAGTAAAATTAATTTAAATTAAAATAGTTTTAAATATTTAATCAAAGTGATTTTTTGTAAATTTATAGTATAAGACGAGTGATTTTTTGCTAATAGTGGAAAAATAAGTAATTTTTCACAACTGTATAATAAGACAAGTGATTTTTTCGTAAAAATTCTATAACATTTCACTTTACTGATTTACTCTTGATTATCGTAAACTATAGATGAAAAAAGTTATTTCAGTTGATAGGGTTGTTACAAAATTAAGTATATTGATAGAATTTGGTTCACCACCGGTTTCAGCTTAAGAGACTCCTCGAGAACTTGATATACTAAGCCATCTCTCCATTAATTTGCACAAGGAGGAATTGTAAAGAAGACCGTTGAGAGCTCTTCAATGACGACCCCTTTGATTCTCAAATTAATTCAACACGACATAATAAAACTGGTGCAAGAGTTTATATATTAGTCCTTACCTCTCTAGTCATTGTGTAATTTATAGTATGTTCAGAGATTTGGCATATCAAGATCTCATGATTTTAGATAACCAGCTTGTCAAATTTCTTGTAATGGATAACTATTAATCTTGGATCTTTCAGGATTAACTTCTTGAAGTAGGTGTGGCTTATATCTTATAATTATTCAGTGCTAACTATGAATCAGCTAGGACATTTAGATTCGGTTACAGCTTAGACTTCCTTATAGTGCAGCAAACTTGGGTGTGGTCATTAATTGAGGACACCGAGCTCATCATAGTTTTGTGTTAAAGTGGGTTTTTACCTTAGATAAGTCAGTTCACAATATGATCTTTGAGTTTAGTTCTTATTGACTTTTTAACTCGAAGGGTTCACCTCGGTTATCTACTTCAAAGATCAACCTTTGATTACCTCGGCTAATGGCTCTGGCTTTGATTCACGTCTATTTGGTTTTACCAAGACAGTCCTTGTGATTTAGTGTATCATTAGTGCCTTCAACTCTAGGCTCTGTCTTGAAACTTCAAGGGCTTGATTTTTCTTGATGACAAGCAAACAGTCCAGTCTTTGATCATCGCGACTCTGGTAATTTTAGCCCTTCATTTGGAGATATTGGGTGCCAATCGCCACATCTTTTGGGGAAGCATGTCATTACTTAACCCGATATTCCATGATGCAATGTGTCAGCCATCGCATCACTTGGGAAAGTGAGCCTCCATTTTGTCAAATCTTGCACAATCATTATGGCTTTGTTCCTTCTCCAGACAATGGTTTGGAGCCGCTTGCTTGCTTATCGAGGCATTGCCTTGTGTGCCTTGCGATTCTCTTCTATTGGGCCATTCACAATCAAATAGAGGACACATGTCACTGGGATCTAAGTTAGGGTTTTAATGCTCCCACCTCTTGGACTTCGATGGTCTAGAAAAAATCACGTGGAGGAGATTAGTCAGTAGAGTGACACTTAAATAAAAGATACTATATCCTTTCTCTTCTACTTTGACAAGTTCGCTAACCTTCCATTTCCTCTTTTTGCATCTTCGTTCCCTATTAGCGAGCTTACTCTCCCATGGAGTTCTCTTTCGCTACATCTAGTTCTGAGAAGGGATCCTCTGTTGTGAAGGAAGATGGCATTTTGGGGCAAACAGTCTCCACTGTAAAGAAGCTTATGACTCCTCGCACCTCCTCATCGTCGGCCACTAGGGGCCAAGGCTCTAGTTCTACCTCCACACCAAAGGAGAGCTAGAGAGTTGTTGCCAATTCTCCCATCATTTCGTCAACCTTGAAATCATGTGCACCCTCCATTGTGCCTTCTACCATGGGAGCTAGCTCTAGGCCTGCGATTGCTCTCCCCTTAAACACCCCAACAACCATCTTGTCTTTACCTTCAAGTGAGTTCTACTTTTTAATCTCTTCACTCTATTTTGTATAAATCTAATGTAAATATTTTGCTAAGTATTTCCGAAGTGAGGGTCTAGATTTTTGGGTCTATCTTTTGAGAGAAAAATTTTAAATAATTGATCAGCACATTTGACTTCCCAAATAGGACCAAATTAGACCAGTGAGGGTCAGAAAAGGATAGCAAAGCTCTTAGGTGAGAGTTTGGGTTTGAATCCAGCACTTATTGGGACATGTTTGAGAACAGACTTTAGTACCTTGTAGATGCTTTTACTAGGGATGTTCTGAGAGCCTGGGACTTAGTCTTGGACCAAATTGTACTAAATGCCATGGAATTCATTTTAGCCTTTCGAACCTTAATTACTTCCAAGGGCTTCTTCCCCACCACAGAGATGTTTAGAAATACTTTTAAAGGATGTTTAAGTTCTAATATCAGGGATCAGTGGTATTTTTTCCTAAAAAAATGGTGTAAGTTGTTTGCCTCCCACCCTAGTTCTATCCATTTTTGAAAGGATCATTCAGTGAGGGTTTTGTCTAGAGTTGACTTGGGCCTCATTTGCGAGTGGGGTGATCCTTCTTCCCATAGAACTGACCCTAAAATTTGCCTTGAAGTCCATCGACTTTTAGTGTCCTAAGCTGAGGAGGTTGAGAGTGTTAGGTCCACTCCCATATGGTTTGATAAGACTTGTTTGGAGCAACACGGCCTACCCATTTCTCGGACGGCCAGTATGAATCCTGGCCTTCATTTCTCAGGCTTGTTTTCTATTTTTACAAGCTTTACCTTGACTTAACTATGGAATGTTGCATTTGTAGGGATTGCTGAGATGTTGTTTATAAATGAGTTTTTGAAGGAATAAGGAGGCGCTCCTCGGGTGCCATATGCTCCACCCCTCCACAAGAAGCCCACTGAGTCTGAGGCTCCTACTCCTTCCTAAGAGGCAGCTCAAGGCCAAGGAAGGAGAAAAAGGGAAGAAAATGGAAAGAGCCAAGGTGCCTGTGAGGAGTAGAATTGGGATTCGCTGCGGAAAGTTCACGAATCACTTTATTTTCAAACAACACAAGAAACGAGAAGTAATGCAAGATAAAAGAAAATAATAAGAAAAGATAACGAGAGATCCACTATCAAAAAAGACTTTACAAGAGTTTACAAAAAAAACTGCACTCTTTCTTACTTAACTAAACTCTTTCACCAAGTCTCGACAATGTCTCAACCTTCAGAAAGAATCTCCAAAAGAATGCTATGAGAAACCATTACGAGAGACCACCAAAAAGTACTAGAAAGATCCACACACAAGAGCCGACACTCTCTCTCTTTCTCTTCTCTCTATTCTCTCTATTCCTCTTTCTTTATTTCTCTCTGGTTCAACCTCAATACTACACCACAACTAAACCCTATGTATTATAGTATATTTATAGACCCTTATTGAGTCTGAGTTTTACTCTAATTATAACTCATAATATTAAAAATTAATCATAAGTCTAAATCCAACTTTAGATTTCTACTTTAATTCAAACTCTAATCCGAGTTCGAGATACTTAAAACTCAACAAAGTAGGTGAAGAAGAGGCAAACAACACATCATTCTTCTTCCCCACCATCCCAAACTAATATTGCAGAGGGTGGTGCCCAATCACAGACTTTTCATATGACGAAGAAAGTTGATTATGACAAGAGAGTTGCTCTTGCTTCTATCCCTCCTCTAACACGAGTTGAAGAGCGGGGGCATTCTCCCTCGAAGCATGGAGGCGCTTTAAGGGAGATCAAAGCCAAATAGTACTTTCTCAAGGACTTTGGAAATAATGCTAACCCCTCTGTTGCCGGCCCCTTGATGGTAGATTTTTTTTAAGGGAGCCAAATTTTGCCCCGATGTAAATTTTGTCAAATTTGTCTCTTTGTTGATAGATCTTCTCCTTTTTCATTGTTCTCAACTTTTGATTCGGCTATAGGTCTTGCAATTTTTTTGCTATGTAGGGTGTCAATTTTATGAGATTCGGAGGCGAACAATGGCCAAGAAGAATGAAGCTGAAGATGAGGCGAGCTTACTTTGTTCTCAACTTAAATCACTCCAACAAAGTGTGGAGGAGGAGAAGAAGATGGAGGAAGCGAAGAATCTCTTTGTGACTGAGTGTGACTCAGCTTTGTTTGGTTTATAAGATCTGAAGGCTTAGCACAAGATTACCTTGGGGGCCGCTAAAGTTGATGCAATCACCATGTTCCTTTGAAGCTCTAAACATGTCCATACCTTGAAGATGACTCAGATGAAAGCAATCTTAGAGTACGAGACCGGTGATGATTGTTTCTAGGAACATGGAAAGCTCTTCGCCAAGTGCTTCACAGAAGGCTATTTCATTTATCTAGATATCGTAAAGTAAACACCATGAGACTAAATTCGAACCTAAAGACCTTCAAATTGAATTGTACTGTGCCTTGAGGTTTCGGTAACTTTGGTGGGAGCATGAGTCTCTTCTTTAGAGGGAGGCCAAAGCTGCGAAGACAGGAGAGGTTGGAGAGGCGGAGCCAATGAAAACCAAGGCGAGTATCCAGGGGTTTGACGGGCCGGCTGACTCTTCCACTACAATAATAGCAGTTATTAGCGGTGCTATTTAACTGACGCTAATTATGCACCAATAAAGATTAGATCATTAGCAGCGCTAACTGATTAGCACTGTTAATGATTGAGCATGGCAACGCTAAAGGATTAGCGTCACAAATGCTTAGCTATTTCGCGGTGCTTATATTTTAGCATTGCGAAAGTTACAATTAGCGGCGATAATATATTAGCACCGCAAATGATCGGCACGCTAAAACTGATTAGCATCGCTAACTGACATTTAGTAGCGGCACTAAACAGTTTAGCATCGTGAAAGAGGTTTATATCAGGTCTGATTGAGAAACCTGACCATCTGCCTTAAATCCTCTGCTAAGTCCCTGACCAGCTGCTCCTGTGTCTGTAGTTCCTCCTAGTGCGCTCCACCTCGCCTCCCCGCCTGCGCGCTACCCCTGGTGGCTCAAGGACCACTGGTAGCGGCCTCCCCGCATATGCTGCTTGAGGAACGACACTGTCCGCTTATCCCCACACGCAGCCTCACCGGCCAGCTACCTCCTCGGCTCAAGGAGTGTCGCCAAGTGCCTTCCCATATAAGGCAGCCGTGTCTCCACCTTCAGATTCAAGGTATTGGGATTAATTTGCTTCAAATATAAAAATTATTTTTATTTCATTTCCCAAATCTATAATTTGAATATGCTTCTATGTTGTTAGGGTATGTGGACCTTAATATGGAGTGTATGGATTATTATATTGTTTATGAACTTTTCGAAAGAAGAGTGTCATAATTGTTTATTTTTGTATGGGATTCATTATAATTTTTTTCAAACAGGGAAAATTATACTAACTGCTTGTCAGCCTTTGCTGTTTGCTTTAGGCTTCCCGTTCCAGCTTGACTTAAAACCAGAAAGAACAAAAAGGGCAAATTTTTTCTTTTGCAACTTTGACTAATGTTTGGAATGACAAAAGATTCATGAAACTGAGTGTAAATACTGAGAACTAAAAATAATAACCGAGGCTTAAGTTTTTCAAGGACCAATTGTAATTAATCCAAAAATAACGGAAACATAAAGTTGCTTAAGGAGTTGTTCGTGTCCTCAGGAATATTGGTGCTAATGTTATCTCCCATACCAAATCAAAGTAGAGCTGTAACTATTATTTCCTCATTAATTTCATAATATCAACTTAGAATACAAAAGAGCTGCAATTTGGATATATTGTGTCACGTAACTTGAAACTTAAAAAAGGGATACAATCCATATAATGTGCTGGGGTATTAAACTTTACAGCAATACAACAATTCTAGCTCACAAGTCACAACTCAGACTGGGCAACAGAATACAGTGTGTAAAACAACAACTTACATTTCAAACCACAATGCAATTTCCACTTACAAATGGAGATAGAATAAGCAAAGGAGGACATGGTTCTCTTTTACAAAGCTATAAAGAAGAGCTATCCTTTGCTGCAGCTTGAAATTCTCTTAAGGAATACCTCTGGTGGTTGGCCACCGCTAATATTATACTTTCCATTAAACTAGTCTCAGAGAAGCCAATTAAAAGTATGGGTTAGAAATAGTAAAATATGAGCACACATTGTTTGGTGATTAATGTATAGACCTACCACATAATGAGGGACACTGCTTGAGCTTCACTTGGCAGTTGCTCATGAAATTATACTACCTAGTTATGTGTCATGGGAAGTTTGATTACTAAGTTTTCACTAAATTTCAGAACTAGGAGCACATTGCTTGCTAGTTGGTACCATGCAATGTGGTAACTAAGAAATGGTCGAAATGGACCGTTGTTGTTTAAATGAAGAATTGAATAACTATATAACTGATATGGTAGAATTGCTCATAACTTGCATGTGCAATTTCCTCATTTTAAGTCTATACATGGTTGCAAGGTGACACAATCTAAGAGCCTTTTTATATAAACTCAAATTCAAAAATTTTCACTCTGCATGCTTTGGTATCTTAATAGGATATTTACTCAAGTTATGGTTAGATTGTTTTTATGTATACCTCGTTGTTGTATGTACAACGTAGTTGACTAAAAATTACACATATTGAATAGAGATTTACAACAGTTGGATCAATATTAAGAACCGACTAGATGTGAGATACATTAATGGTGTCAAGGCTTTTCTAGACTATGTCTATAGGAGTAAGAGACTAGAGAAGAAAATATGTTATTCATGTTTTGATTGTATAAATATTCACAATCGAAGATGCCAGAAGATATATGAATATGTAATTGTAAGAGAATGACATGTGCATTACATGAATTAGACATTTTATGGCAAAAATCCATGGTATTTAAATAGATAGAACCGACAAGATCATGCATTTAATATGACAACTTTGATAATGAGGGGGATGATATTAGAAGATTGATCCATGATTCTTTTGGAGACTATAATTTCTCACGAAATCCTTCTTGATGCGGTCGTCGTGGTAAGTGAGGATATGGATTGAGATGGTCAGAAATTTTATAAAATACTTGATAAATTTGAATTATATCCAAGATGCAAGAATTTCATATTCTTATCATTCATCATATATTTATTGGTCGTAAAGTCCAAATGCACCCGAAGCAATCACTCATTTAGTATAATATTGGAGACACTGAAAGAAGTATTTTTCTCATCATGCTTTATTCATAGTTTGTATCATGAGACTTGAAAAATTATAAAAGATATAAGTATGAGGTACAAAAAAATTAATGCATATCCAAACAATTGTATACATAACAAAATAATTATATGCTCTATAAAGTAAGGCTTTTCTCTACACCCAAAGTCAAATGTAGGTTATGATCTAGGTTGAGGTAGCATTCGTGATGGAGAGATTCAAGAAGGAGATGTTCGATAATTTCTCTCATACTATATTTTGCGCTACCTCAAGAAGCACGAGCTATGGATCAAATCCCATGTTCATGTACTTTGTATATATTGCATATTGATATATATTATTTTCTCGTAAGAGTCATACATTCTTTGACTTGCTAATATAAGGTTCTGGGTGTCGAAACACAACAGCAAGTCATTGGTGATGGTGCTTAAGCTAGTTCCAAAGAAGCTCCTTCCACTTCCAACACTCCTCGGGCATATTTATTTACTGGTCTTACGAATTCAACTTAAGTTTTACACAACACTAGTTTTTTGAATTTCATGACCTTTAAATCGCATCATGCATATAATCCATAATGTGGTAACAGTTCATCAAAACTTAGACTGAAGGCATGGCAACTTGAATGGCCCGTGAAGGACACCACTACATGTCATTCTATCAGAGAGAGTTTGATGATAAGTTGAATATAAGCCTCTTGCTTTTCGACCTTTACTTTTTGAGGTTTTGATGATTTATGCTATATTTTTGTAAGCTTTATTGCTCCTTTTTTATTTTGCTAGGTTTTTGATATTGAGATGTTTTAATCCTTGTTTGACTTATGTACTTTGTAATTTCTTGAATTATTGTGGTATTCCTCTTCTTTTTCATCTATTCAATTCTATTTATTCCACATGATCATGGTTTTGGATTGTTCTAGTAAGAGATGATGGCTGTGGTGTGGGGGCAATAAGGGAGCTTTGGTGTGTTGTTTTTTAACTATGAGTGCTAGTAGATTTGGAAGGACAGGAATAAATATGTTTTAGAGAGGGCTTTTTAGATGAAATAAGTGGTGGCCGATCTAGTGTGGAATGGAGAAGACAAGAGTTACATCTGTTGTTAATAACGCAACCTTAGATGTTCAACAATGGAGTCAATGAAATGTTTTTAGTTTTCTAAAATAGAAATCATGATTCTAGACTTTGGTCTCATGGAGGTTGTGATGATTTTGCTCTTAAAATTTTGCTTCAAAACTCGAGTGCTATATAGGTGGCAAGGCAATAAGGGATGGTTAGCTAGTCTTTGTTGCCATTGTTTACAGCCACTATATTCTGGTGTTCTATTTTGAAATTTATTTTGCACTACAAGTCTTGGTTCTAATGCCTTTGAACCCAAAATCAAAACCATGATGCTAAAAGTAGTTTGAGCCTTCCTCCAAAAGCAAGGATAGTGTCATATTAGTGTCATGTTCTGTATTTGTATATTATTCTCCTTGTTTTTCTTTTTTGTGATTGTGCTTAGATCTTTTACTCTAGATGTCCCAAAATTGCCATGAATTGGCTGATTTATGATTGCTTCTAGTACAATTTTAATTAATCCATAGTTTTTTATTTAGGATAACAAAGTATAAATCAGTTGATACTCAACCAAACCAATTAGACTACCTACACTAAAAAATAAATCCAATTATATTTTAATTCACTCATAATTGAAAGGTGAATTTATATTTTATACTAAATTAGTATTCCCAGGTCTGTACCATATATTTTGATGATACACCAAATCACAAGGACTAATTTAATAAAATTAGATAGGCATGAAACAAAGACAGAGTTGTCAGCCAAGATAATTAAAGGTCAATCTCCAAAGTAGATGACCAAAGTGAACCCTCCAAGTTAAAAAGTTAATAAGAATGAAACCCAAAGATCAGATTGTAAACCGACTTGTTTGAGATAAAAATCCACTTTAACACTAAAACATAGTGAGTTCAGTGTCCTCAGCTAATGATGAAGCACACACTAGTCTATTGCACTATAAGGAAGTGGCATTAAGTTGTAACCAAACCTAGATGTCTTGACAAATTCATGGCTAGCACAGGATAATTATAAGATCTACACTACATCTACTTTGGGAAGTTAATTCCAAAGGATTCGAATTTGATAGTTATCCATTACGAGAAATCTGACGAGATAATTACTTAAAATCATAGGATGTTAATACACTAAATCTCTGGACACACTATAAATAACATAACGATTGGAGAGGTAAGGACTAATATCTAAACTCTTGCATCACTTTTATTATGGTGTGCTAAACTAACTTGAGCATCAAAGCGGTCATCGCCAGAGAGCTTCCAATGATTTTCTTTATAGCTCCTCCTTGTGCAAATTGATGGAGGGGTGGCTTAGCGAATCAAGTTCTTAAGGAGTCTCTTAAGCAGAAACCGATAGTGAATTAGATTATGTCAACATATTAGTGCTTTAATTGAGAACTTCTCCACTACCCTTTTCTGTCAACATATCCCTAGACTCTCCGACCATGCTCCAAAGGCGATAAGGGCATTGTTATCCAAGAACCAGCGTGGGGTGCAAATTGTCCTCGCACCAATAGAATTACATAATTCCTCTAGCAGACCAAGTAAGCCAACTCAATTGTTCAGTCATTCGCTGGACAAGTACCTCCGGGAGTTCCTTTGCAAACTGTCCTTGAGGTACTCTTATCCCCTCCAACTCAATGAGTCGATAGGAGTTCTAAACATTGATTGTTGCAATTCAATCAATGATGTAACTACTAGAAGCCCAAACATAAGCTATACAGAATCCACAAGTCCAACAATTATAAAATTAGGCTCAAATGGTGCAGAACTTTTAAGCTCACTACGCCCAAGCTCGACCTATAGTCCAAGTTCCAACTCAAGATGCAGCTCCGAATCAACAAAATGAGCCACACTCATAGGTCATGAGCCAGTTACACCCTAGCAGATATCATCATTCAGGTTATCAACACCGTTCGACAAGAGTCTCCTTGCAGTACCAAGCCTTAAGAGGTCAGGAGGGTCCCGACTCTACTTATGACCCTCCCAATGAGACTACATATTACACTTATATAAGTCGACCATTCGATAAGACCATTCAGGGTTGTTTGAGGTAATTTTTTATTACAATCAAAATTGATTAAAATATAATCATAGTTAAAATTTGTGTGCCACTAAATTATGACTCAAGGGTGAGTTTTAATTGAATCTAAATCACGGTTAAATTTCGTTGAAAATTGAGCTCAATTCAAACTTGAATTCTTAAGAAATTCAAGGTTAAGCTAAAGTGGGCTAAGTGGGCTACATATTTGGATCAAAATTAGGCTCAAAATTCATCTAAATCTGGACTAAAATAAAAAAATATAAAAATTTTACAAATAGGTCCTTGTATTGAATAAATTTTTACAAAAATATCTTTGATCGAATTTTTCTTACAAATAAGTCTCGATAAAAATTTTATAGAAAAATCTATAACATTCTAAAATTATAAATTGATACTCGCAAGATTTACGTTTTGCAAATAAATCGCACAAAATTTTTTATTCACAAATAAATCCCTAATATCTCAATTTTTTGTAAATAAATCTCTCGAAAGTTATTATTTGTAAATAAATCCAAATTTTATTTAAAAAAAACTCAAAGGTTCAAAATTTTATGAATAAGCTTTTTCATAAAAAGGCTCCTAAAATTAACAAATTAATAATTTAATCCAAGTTTTTTGAAAAGAAATTGCGAATAACCCCTCTATAAATTCAATACTTAAGATAAATATAATTTTCGAATCATTGGTATCTATAATAACACTCATCCGTATCTTTTCACAAGCTTATCTAATCTAATGGCATTCATATCCATCTATAACCATATCTATTTATAACCATATTCGACATTCAAAATTTCAAAGAAAAAAGTTGTTTTCAATCTAATTTGATCATTTTCGATACCTATAAAAGCTCATGAAGACGTGCAAAACAAAAGAGAGATGGGGGATTAGACTACGGAGGAGGATTAGCGAGAAGAAGAAAGAAAATTAACAAGAAGATACTAAGAAAGGTTAGGGATTTGAATTTAGGGCTGTTTGGATGGATTCCAAAATCCTAGAATTGAGAGAATTAGAGGAATTAAAAATCCAATTTTCTAATTTCAGTGTTTGATTCAATTCCAAAAACCAGAATTAAAGGAATTGGATAATTCCTCTCTTTTTCTAATTTCGAAAATGAATTCCGAAAATTTTTTCAGGAATCCATCCAATTTCTGGGTCCCACTAATCGATTTTTTCACGGATTCCTGGCGAAGGAGTCTGTTTTCTCCTTTCTTCAACGGTTCAAGCAGCTCCATCCCGATCTCGCCGGCCATCTCCCATCTGTGATCTCGCCGAACTCGTCCGTCGAAGTAGCTGGTGTCAGAGCCGAGGCAGAGGTCAGTGACTGAGCAGTAGTGCTGGTGGTGGTTCCTGTACCCCATGGAATAGGGAAATAGCATCCCGTCGTTGTCAGTGCTAGGGCTTCGGCGCTCGCCAGCAACCTCTCCATAGAAAAGCTCACTGCTTTTTGCTCCCCCAAGCACCGCCTATGACCCCTGCTCGTTGAGAAAAGACAGCTGGTCCTGGAGCTGGAACTTGTCAATCAGATCCCCTGCTCCTCCAGCCCCGCCATAAAAGTTTACCAGAATCTGGATCTCCTCCGGACTATGAACCTCGTCTATAGAGGCAGAGTGGGAGAAAGGTGATGCCTATGGTAGTGCCTAGGAAGTCGAGCTCATGGCGAGTGGTGGAGGAGGAGCAGAGAGCAATGTCGGTGCGGAGTTTAGACGAGAAAGCAGGACAAGGCCAAGGTCCTTCCGGGCCTTGATAAGAAAGCGGGATCTTGGCTGGATCCACCAAGATCTGGCCAAATCTGGTCCCAAAACTGAAGAAGAAGGGGAGACGAGAGGTCAGAGCCTTCCCCTGATCATTTGCCATTGGAGCAAGGCCTGATCTTGCCAGGCTTGACCAAGATCCGGCCATGAAATCAAGAAGAACAGGCCAAGGCCCGGTAGATTTCTGAAGAAGAATGATACAAGCAGAAAAGAAAGAAGGGAAGAGAAATAAAATAATAGAAAAAATTATTGGCCAGCAAAAATAAATTCAGCCAAAAAATAGGAGAAGGAGCCGGCTATAAAAAAGGAGAGGAACCTTACTTGCCTCGATTTTTGTATCATCACCATCATGATTATCCGGAGTCCTTTGCATATTAATGAGCCTCATCACTACTATGGTCACCCACGGCTTTGCACGTCGACAAGCTCCATCATTACCATGGCCACCTGCAATCTTCTAGCATCAACGAAATCCCACCAACACTACAGTCCCTTGTAGTCCTCTATGCATTAACGGACCACCATCACTACTAACTTGGAGTCAGTCCGTGCACTCACCCGAAAGTCAGCTTCAGTCTAGGACTAGTACGCGAGCTCGCTTAAAGACAATTTTGGACTAAGGTCAACCTACAAGCTTGTTGAACGTCTATTTAGATTAAGACCAGTCTGTAGATTCGCTAAACATCTATTCAAATTAAACTTGTAAGCTCGCCTAACATGCATTCGAATTAAGAGCAGCCCATAGACTCATCGAACGTCTATTTGGAGTAAGGCCAATTTGCAAACTCGCTGATCATCTATTTAAATTAAAGCCAACCTACAGACTCGTTGATCGTCTATTCAAACTAAAGCTAGCTTACGATCTTGCCGAATGTCTATTCGGACTAAGATCAGGTTGTGAGCTCACTAAACGTCTATTTGGATTAAGACCAACGACGAACTCACTAATCATATATTCAAACTAAGGCCAACCTACAACTCACTGATCATTTATTGGGATTAAAGTTAACTTGTAGGCTCACTTATCGTCTATTCAGACTAAAGTCAGATTGTGAACTCGCCAAACATCCAGATTAAGATCAGCTTATAGGCTGGTAGAATATCTATTTGGACTAAGGCTAGTATTTGGGTTCGCCGAACGTCTATTCAGACTAAGCTTAGCTTGTGAGCTCGTCGAATATCTATTTAAACTAAAGCTAGCCTATGAGCTCACTATATGTCTAATTGAACTAAGGCTAGCTTGTGAGCTCGCCGAATATCTATTCCGACTAAGGCCAATCTGTGGGTTGGCTAAATGTCTATTGGAACTAAGGTTAGCTTACAGACTTGCTAATTGTCTATTAGGACTAAGGCCAGTTTGCTGACTAGCCAAATATTTATTTAGACTAAGGTCATCCTATAGACTCGTTGAATGTCTATTCAGACTAAAACCAATTTGTGAGCTCACTGAATATTTAATTAAACTAAATCTAGCTTGCGAGCTCATTGAACGTCTATTCGGATTAAGGCTAACTCGTGGGCTCACCGAATGTCTATTTAGACTAAGACTAGCTTATAAGTTTATTGAATGTCTATTCAAACTAAGACTAGCCTACTGCTTGTTGATCATTTATTTGGACTAAGACCAGCCTACGGACTCACTAATTATCTATTCAAATTAAGGTCAGCTTGCAAGCTTACCAATCGTCTATTTAGACTAAAGGCAGCATGCGAGCTCATTGAATGTTTAAATCAAGGTTAGCTTGTGAGCTCGCCGAAAATTTAGATTGACTCAAGGTCGGTTAGCCCGCGGACTCTCCCAAATTCATCATGATAGTCTAAAGATTTCGAACTAAATCGATTAAATTAATTTAATAAAATTAAAATGATTCAATCATATTGAACACATTTAATCATATTGACTCGAATGAATCACTAAATGGACTTAAGTCAATCAAAACATAGACTAAAACTCATATTGAGCTGGACTCAAATCCAAATTGAGTTAATCCAGACTAAATTGGTTCAAACCCAATCTCAATCAGATCCAAATTGAGTCAATCTAAGATAAAATTAAATTCAAACTAAGCCCTAGTAGGGTCAAACTAGATTCAAATTAAACCTTAATTAGATTAAATCAAGTCTAAACTAAATCCTAATTAGGTCTAACTAGATTTTAATTAGGTCAAACTAAATTTGAATTAAACCCTAGTTAGGTTAAATCAGCTGGAGTCAAACTCTAAGTAGGTTAAATCAAGCTCAAAATCAAACCGTAATTAAGTTGAATGAAGTCCAAGTCAAACTCCAATTGGGTTAAATAGGTAAATCAAACTCAAATTCAATTCAAACCCAAAGTTAGATCATACCTGAGCCAAGGTCAAATTTGAACCAAAACCAAATTGAGCCTAAACCAAAATCGCATTGAACCTAAATCGACTTGAACTTGAACCTAAGTCCACTAAAGTTCAAACCAAAATCCAATAAGGGTCCAACATGGGTCAAACTCGAACCCATTAGTGGGTTGAACAAGGATCTAATAAGAGCCCGTTAAGGGTTGAACCTAACATCCATAAAGGATCCATCAATAATTCATTAACAGTCAAATCCAAGACCCATTAAAGATCTAATAAGAACCCATTAAGGATTTAGATCCAAGGTCCATTAAGGATCTATTAAGAAATCGATAGGGGTCCAACAACAACGTCAAGCTTGACCCGAGCTGAATTAGATTATACTTAAATCGAAATTGAGTTATGAATATTAAACTGAATCAAATCATATTTAAATCGAGGTCAAGTTGTGAACATCTAATTGAATCAAACTAAACTTGAGCCTAAATTAAGTTCTGAATATTGAACTGTATCAGATCAAGCTTACCAAGTCTGAATCTCAGATCAAATGGAACAAAAGGCAGGCTTAAATACATTTAGTCAGTCAACCAAATGCCTTATTCAAAGGAAGTTATTATCAATATCTTATTGGCTAATAAAAATACTTCAAAATATAAAGTTATTACCAATGTCTCATTGGCTAATGAAAATATTTCAAATTATGCAAATCAAACTAAAGACAGGCTTAAACTCGTTTAGTCAGTTAGGCATAATGCCTTATTCAAACGAATTTATCACCAATGCCTTAGTGGGTAACAAAAATATTTCAAATTACAAAGTTATCATCAATACCTTACAAACTAACGAAAATACTTTAAACCCTAAAGTTATCATCGCCAACATCTCATCTACTAATGAAATTATTTCAAACCAAATAAAGTTATCACCAATGCCCCATCAGCTAATATAAACACTTTGAACCAAATGAAGTTATCACCAACGCCTTATCGACTAACGAAAACATTTCGAACCAAATGATATTACTACCAATGCCTCATCGGCTAATGGAAACACTTCAAATCAAATAAAGTTATCACTAAAACCTTATTAGCTAATAAAAATACTTCAAATGTCCCTAGTCTCCTTTTATGCCCCCTTTGGATAGTGTCATTAATCAAATTATCAATACCCATCAAGGGTCAAATCCAAGACCTATTAAAGATCCAATAAGAATCCGTTAAAAGTTTGGATCCAAGATCCGTTAAGGATCCATTAATAAACTAAGAGGGCTCCAACGCAAGGTCAAGCCTGACCCAAATTGAATTAGATCAAACTCAAATTGAAATTGAATTTTGAACATTTAACCAAATTAGATCAAATTTAAATCAAGATCATGTTGTGAACATCAAATTGAATTAAATTGTACTTGAGCCTAAATCAAGTTCTGAATATTGAAATGAATCATATTAGACTTAACCAAATCAAGTCTGAATATTAGATCAAACTGAGCTAAATGTAGTATTAAACTCACTTAGACATTCAACTAGATGCTGTGTTAAAATGAAGTCAACCGATAATGCGCGTGAAGTTGTTGGCCATATTTCAAAGTTAAGTCAACCTAAAAGCATTGAAAATGCTTCAAATTCAATCGACAATAGGTCTAAGAGGTCATCAATTATCAAATCAAACTGAATTGAGATAGACTTGAACTAGCTTAGTCAGTTAGCTAAATATCTTGTTCAATCAAAATTAACCAATAATATGCATAAAGCTATTAGCCATAATTTGAAGCTAGTCAACTCTAGAAACCGTTGATGACACATCTTTCAAGCTAAGACAATTGAAAAGCATTGGCAACACTTCAATTCACTCGACAACACACTTGAAAGGTTGTCAGTTATCAAATCAAACCAAATTAAGGTAAGTTTAAACACACTTAGTCAATCAGCCATAATGCCTTATCCAAATGAAGTTATTACCAATGTCTTATAGACTAATAAAAATACTTCAAACCAAATTAAGTTATCACTGATACCTCATTGGCTAATAGAAATACTTCAAAACTAAAGAAGTTTCACCAATGCCTTATTGATTATGAAAATACTTTAAAAACTAAAGAAATTATTACTTATGCCTCATTGACTATGAAAATACTTCAAGAACCAAATAAATTATTATCTATGCCTCATTGACTATGAAAATACTTTAAATCATAAAGTTATCATTGAACCTTAAAGTTATTGGAAACACTTCAAACTGCTATGATCACTTCCCATGTCCTATCGGATTACACCATTAAACCAAATTATCAACATCTGTCAATGATTAAATTAGGACCAACCTGAGTTAGACTCTGCATGGTCTAGCACATGGGAGCAGGGCAGTAATAAACATTGAGCTCTTCTTATTTCGTTTCTTATTTTATATTCAAATTCATTAAAAATGTAAAATGAGGGTATACTCTTACTTAAATCATATATATTTTTTATATCAATTAAATTATGCTTTAGAAGCTAGTCATGTATCTACTTGGCAGATATAGCCAAGTGGACCAAGGCCTTCTTTTCTTTTAAATCTCTATTTTATTAGATAAGTTTCTAATTTTAAGAGGTTTCTGATAATAGTCGGAGTAATTAACAATTGGGACTTGCTCCTATTGAAAGTCATATTCCCATAATACCTGATTATACATTCAAACTACCATACCTTCAATTTATTATTTTGAGGTTATTTCTTGGGGTCATAGCTATTCCGAGTGATCAATTTGGATTGCATAAGGGCACCTAAGGAGAGGCACTAATTTACACAAATAAAATGAGGTATAATATACCCATAATCCCCGAGATGGCCTATTTATAAGTCTAGCCAAAGTTCTGTTAACCTCCCTATGAAGTGTATGATGGCTCAAAAGATCCAATTGACCATGTCAGCAAATTTAGAAATGTCATAATTCTTCAAGAGGCATTGGACTCCACTACGTATAAGGCATTTCTAATGACGTTATAAAGTCTGACTTAGGCCTAAAATCTGGACTTTTGAGGCATTTCGTCACTTATTTTGATGACTTGGCTAATAAATTCATAAAGTAATTCATCTCACTAGTACCTTGGCAAAAGGACCCTTCTACACTTCTGACTTTAAAGCAAAAGGAATGAGAGTGTTTGAGAGAGTATCTAGCTTGGTTTAACAAAGCTCGATCGGAGGTTTCAAAGCTAGATAGCTCCAATGTCCTTGCTGTAGTAGTCAATGAAATTAGACAACCTCAAGTAGTCTATGAATGGCTCGCAAAACCTCTAAAATTTAGTAGAATTCATCCAATTGACTCAATAATCAAAAGGTAGAAGTAAGCCAAGGGAGCTTCGAGAAGCTAAACTCTCTCAGCCAAAGAAATAATGAACCAAGGATGAGAATGTCAGCTGTAATTTTGAGCCTATACTCCTTTGAAAAAATTCAAGGTCCGAAGTGTTAACACAAATTGAGCATCGAGATTTCTTACGAAAATCTCAACCCATTTGTACAAGCAGACAAAACTTGGATAAGTCAAGGTATTATAGTTTCCATAAAGATTATGACCATAATACTAAGGAATGCAGGCACCTCAAAGATGAGATCAAGAGACTCATTAAAAAAAAGACCACTTTAGACTTGTCCCCTGAGGCAACCAAGATGATGAATCCCCTACTCAAGAAGCTTGACCGTGTGGTTCTCCTCAGATGAACCCTACCTTGAGCTACAAAATCCACTAGTTAAGGGTCGCTTCAATATAATCCTAGTTATCCCATCATCCCAAAATGAAGCCATGACATCAACAAACACATGCCAAGCCTCCACTAGGGGGCAGGAGGAATTAGAGGAGTTACAACATTGTGAACCTGAATATGGAGACATAATTTTCTCAGCAAAGATTTAGAGAAAATTTCAACAATGCGTTAATAATCTCGGTAGTATTAGACGGCTACTCCACACAACGTATCATGATAGATACTGAAAGCTTGGCCAATATATTATTCACCCAAACCTATGATCAAATAAAGACTGAGCAGAAATTAGAATCATACATCAAGACTTTAACAAGGTTTACAGGAGATTCAGTCACTCCCTTAATATAATCAACCTATTTCTCATAGTCAAATAGAGGTCTAGAAGCACTACAATTAAGTCAAAGTTTATGGTGGTTCGAACTCGCTTGGCCTACAACATGATATTGGGCCATCCAGCACTAAATTAGCTCCAAATGGTGCATCTTGACTTTTCATTTAGTAATGAGATTTTTTATTAAACATGGCATAGGTGAAGCATAGAGAACTCACTATGTTGTGAAGAAGTTTGAGATGGCCTATTGGCAAAATCATCTTAGCCAAAAAGAAAAGAACTAGATAGTTTTAGAGATCAAGGAATCCATCGCTGACCCAAAAAAGATGCATGTAGAACCTATTGAACAACTTATCAACTTGGTTATTGATGAGGACTCAAAAAAAATATTAAAGCTTAGAGTAAATCTCATAGAGCCCCTTTGCACCAAAATTGAGGAACTCTTACAAAAGAGTTAAAACATCTTCGCATGGTCTCTTGAAGACCTACTCGCATAGACCCTTCAATTGTGCAGCATGAGCTCATGATAGCATAAAACTATAAGCCACACAAGCAAAAAAAGAGACACTTCGCTTCAGAGACCAAAAGGCCATTGCCAAAGAGATAAGTAAACTTCTCAATATAGGGTTCATTAGAGAAGTCCACTATCATGAATAGCTAGCCAATATGGTGATGGAGAAGAAGCCCAATGACAAATAGAGAATGCGCATGGACTTCATTGACTTGGACAACTATCCGCTATTGAAAATAGACCAATTCATTTATTCTACCTCGGGACTCAACTTCTAAGCTTCCTAGATGTATTATTAGAATACCATCAAATTTAGATGCATCCCAAAGATGACGAGAAAATAGCTTGCATCACCGATTAAAGGACTTTTTGGTACATAGCAATACCCTTTGAATTAAAAAATACTAGAGCGACATAACAGAGGATGGTGAATAAGGTATTTGAGCACCAGCTCAAGAGAAATATAGAGGCATATGTTGATGACATGCTCGTAAAAAGCCTCCATATTGGAGAACACCTGAAAGACCTTGAAGAAACTTTCAATACACTTAGGAGGTTCAAGATGAGGTTGAATGCAAAAAAAAATGTACTTTTGGTGTAGGTTCAGAAAAATTTCTCGTGTACCTCATTTCAAAATGAGAAATAGAAATGAATCCTGAGAAGATCAAAGTAGTCTTGCAGATGAAGCCTTCTAGGTCTACCCAAGAGATGCAAAGGCTTACAAGTTTATTAGTGAACCTCAGTCGCTTCTTATCTAGGTCATATGAGAAGTTTTCACCCTTCTTCAAAGCATTGAAACTAACTTCAGGATTTCAATGGATCAAAGAATGCAACCGAGCTTTTAAAGATCTTAAAAACTACTAGCCAAATCTCCCCTACTGGTGAGACCTGAGCCAAATAAATTACTATTCCTCTCTATAGCAGCCTCATATTAGGTCATCAACTCAGTGTTAATAAGTGATAGAAGAGGAAAGCAACACCCCATTTATTATGTGAGCCATGAATTTATGAAAGTGGAGGTTCGGTATTCCCATTGGAAAATTTGGCTAATTGTGGTATTGGCAGCCCAAAAACTCCGACTATATTTTCAAGTGCATCCAGTTACGGTGCTCACCAAACTCCCACTTAGGCCAACCTTGTAAAAGCAAGAAACCTCAGTAAGATTGCTCAAATAGTAAATTGAATTGAGCTAGAGTGACTTTTGAGCCTAAAAAGGCTATCAAAGCCCAAACTTTAGTGAATTTCTTGACAGAAATTACATCATATCCTACCGGACCAAAGTCTGAGCCTTGGGAGGTTCAGGTAGATGGTGCTTCTTACAAGTCAGGTTGTAGAATAGGTGCTATTCTCTCAAGCCTGGATGGGAGAGTAGCCAAATATTCAACTCAATTGGAATTTGAAGTATTAAATAATGGTACAAAAGATGAAGCTTTTCTACTCAATTTGCCTATGGCAATAGTAGTAGGAGCAAAGAAACTAATGGTACGTAGTGGCTCCCAACTTATTTTTCTATAGGTCAATGGAGAGTATGAAGTAAAAGACCTGATCATGACTTAATATTTGACTGAAGCTCAGAAGCTCATGACAAAGTTAGAATGGGTAGAGATTCAATAAGTACCACGAAATAGTAACACGAAGGCAGACACCCTAGCACAATTAGCATCAACTTTCATGAATGCAAAACTGAGGCAAATTTTTGTGAAAAGTTTATAACATCCTAGCTACTCATAGTCAGTCAAAGTCGGCATGACCGATGAAGAACCATACTAGATGGATCCCATCATCTCATACCTTAAATCGGGCTAGCTTCTCGAGAACCAAAAGGAGACTCGGAGACTAGCACCAAGTTTTGTCCTAATGGATGAGATTTTACACAAAAGATTATTCTCGCGACCACTTCTTCACTATTTGAGACCAAGTGAAGTAGAGTACACCCTTCGCAAAGTGCATAAAGGGATATGCTAGAGCCATGGAGAAGGATGAGGTCTCATACATAAACTCCTCATGCAAGGCTGTTACTAGCTTAACATGGCTTCCGATGTGACTAAGTTTATCTCTAGATGTAAGCAGTGCCAAAAATATGCCTTAGTATCGCATAGTCCCACAGTTGGGCTCCAGCAAATCCAAGTTGTCTGGTCTTTTGACTAATAGGGGATGGATAACTAGGTCTATTTTCATCAACCTTGAGGCAAAGAAAGTTCCTAATAGTTATTATTGACTATTTCACCAAGTACATAAAAGTTAAACCCCTCACCGCTATCACTGAGAAGAAAGTCTAAGAAATCTGTAGATTCGGATTATGTTGAGTGCAAGTCACAGATAATAGGAGGCAATTTAATATCACAAAGTTTAAAGAATATTGCAGCAACCTTCGTATTGAGCAAAAGTTCATCTTGGTGGCATATCTGCAATCTAATAATTTAGTTAAGGTAACAAATCAAATTTTATTTACAAGCATAAAGAGGCACCTTGAAATAGCAAAGTGCACCTAGGTTGAAGAACTACCACTCATCCTATGGCCTTATCGGACCACACCTCATACTGTGGTTGGTGAGTCGCCCTTTATGCTAGCCTATGATATTGAGACAATCATTCCTATAGAAGTTGACCTCACTTCACCATGCCTTAGAGATTATGATTCTAAATCAAATAAAGCAAACATCCAGGCCAAGAAAGACCTTGTTTTGGAAGTTTGAAAAAGAGCTCACACAAGGATCGCTGAGTACTAACAGCGAGTGGCTCGGTATTACAATGCTTGAGTCCGTAAGAGAGCATTATAACCAGGCAATTAGGTACTTCGTTAAGTCAAACTCAGTAATCAAGACTCAGAAAAGCTATCTCCAAATTGGGTGGGCCCTTTTAAGATTGCTTACGCGGTAGGAGCAGGTGCTTTCAAGCTTGACCACTCAAACAACAAACTACTTCCAAGAATATGGCATGAAGACAATTGCAAAATATCCTATCTCTAAAATAAATTATATTTTATTTATTTATTAGAAAAAATTGTGCTTCAATTGTCATTTCAGAAGAAACCCAAAAAGACATTGATCCACCCAAGGTATAAGATCTAGGCTCTATGTCAGGTCAAAGGCAACAATCTATCTGAGGTATAAGACCGAGACTCTATACTGGACAAAAGACATTGGTCCTGTTTGAGGTGATCTTTACCACAATCAAAATCAATTAAAATATGATAAAAATTGAGACTTATATGCCACTAAATTGTGACTCAAATATGGGTCTCAATCAGACTTAAATCACATTCGAGTCTAATCAAAAATTAAGCTCAATTCATTGGAAAATTCGGGCTCTAACTAGGCTTAATCCAAATAGGCTAATTTTTGGATCAGAATTGGGCTTAAAATTCATTTAAAACTGGGCTAAAATGACAAAATACAATAATTTTATAAATAGGTCCCCAAATTGAATAAATCTTCATAAATAGGTCTTCAGTCGAATTTTTCTTACAAATAGGTCTCTGGAATCTAATAAAATCCTAAAATTATAAATTAGTCCCATGAAATTTAGGATTTATAAATAAACCCCTCAAAGGATCGATAATTATGATTTGGTTCTTATGAAATTCAAAATTTACAAATAAACCCTTCCAAAATTTTTTATTTATGAATGAGCCTCTGAATTTTTGACTATTTCTAAACAAGTCCCTCAAGAATTTTTACTTACGAATAACCCTAAATTTTACTCAAAAAGTACCCTGAAAGTTTCAAAAGCTTATAAATAAATTTTTTAAAAAAAATTCCCTAAAATTTATAAAATTATAATTTAATCTAATTTTTCGAAAAAAATTTATAAATAGCCCCTCTATAATTTTAATATTAGGATGAGAACAACTTTTAAAATATTATCATCTATAATAAAGAAATTTATATATATCTCTTCACAAGTTAATTCAAATTCTGAATAAACTCTATGAGTTGTGCAGTATTTGGTTCAAACTGAATAAACCAACCGAACCAAAACCAAATAATCGATTCGGTTCGAGTTATTCGGTTTTCAGTTTGGTTTCGGTTTTTGATTTTGAAAAACGGTAAAAACCAAACCAAACCAAATTATATGTATATATAAATACATAATATTAGTTTTGATTTTGATTTTTGATTTTAATTTGAATATAATTAAATTTAAACTAAAAAAATAAAATCAGTTTAAATTTTTGGTTTTCAATTTAAACCGAATCGAACTGATATTTCGATTCAATTTTATTTCGATTTTTATAATATTTGAATTTGGTTCGATTTTTAAATTTTTAAAATTAAAAATTTCAATTTAATTTATTCAGTTCTATTCGGTTCAGTTTTGAACCGAATGCACCACCGTGTACATTCACATTCACGTTAAAAATTCATTTCGGACCCGACTCAATATCTTCGACCACTATAAAAATCAATGAAACTTGTACATCACATGATAGAGAAAGAGATCAAACACGGAGACAAAGATCAGAAAACGGAAAGGATCAGGCCATCGTCAGAGAAAAGAAGATCATCGATCAAAGGGGGATGAGAAAGAAAGTCTGGGTAATTCCTCACCCTTCTCTTTTCTTCTTAACTCTTTTATTCTTTTCTGACCTTCCGCAGCAAGCTTCTCCACACCATTCTCCTCCTTCCCTGAACCCCAGCCTCGACGATGATCAAAGCTCCATCTCCCCTCATCCTACGCCCTGGTCCAGCCGCCTCCACCACTCCGTCGCCGAGGACCGCGCACTTACCCTGCCTCCTCGCGCTTGGCCTCCTCACCGGTGCACCGTCAGGAGGCCAGCACCGCTGCCCGGCCTCCTCCCCACTCTGCCGTAGCCGCCTCAACCGCCATCTCTCGAGCTCACACCGGATCGAAGCCACCACAGGCCAGTCCGGCCTCAAATCATCGGATTCGGCTGAGAGGCAGGGGACAGGGATGCCCTCACCTCGTCGGAGAAGAAAACCAACCGGATCCGGCCATCTTCTGACCAGATCCAGTCGGTGAGTTGTCGGGCCATCGTGGCCCGGTAAAGATTCAGAGAAGTGGGGGCGGGGAGTTGTGGGCTTGCTTCAGTTGAAGCTCGAAGAAGAAGCCGCCAAAAAAAAATAACAGGAAAAAAAAGCTTGTGCAAAAAGAAAAATCCGGCCAAAAATAAAAGAAGAGATTTTGGGTTTGGAGGGAAAAAAAGAAAAGAAAAAAAATAAAAAAATTGTTATTATGATTTAAAAAAAGAAAATTTTGGTAAAAATATAATAATAAAAGAGTTTTTAATATTATGGTCCCTCAAAGACGGTGATAAAAATAACAGATTCTCAATAACACTGCGGTCACCGGTAATCTTCGATAATGAAAACAGCGAACTCTCAATCTTGCTATGTTCACTCGTAGTCCTTCGAATATCGTGAATCCACAATCCTACTGTAGTCACTCATGGTGCTTTGAAGACGATGGGTTCCTATCACCGCAAGTCAGCTTTCAGACTCTCATTCAGTCATCTTTCGGATTCATACTTAGCCAATTTTTGGGCTAACACTCAGCCAGCCTTCGGAGTCGCATCCAAGCCATCCTTCGAGCTCACTATGTGGGCAAAATTGTGGCATACTTTATCAACCAATGATTATCACAAGGGCAACCAGAGTCTATATAACCACGGATTAATCCCTTGCCTCCCATCTAGGGAGCAAGGGTCAAACTCATTTAAAGGGGATAAGTCCAAATAACATTATGTCAATCCTCGATGACAAAATAATAATCATCGTGGGGGCAAATGGAGTTCATATCAGCCATTAGGCTATGTCCAACTTCATTCAATTTATGCATAATGCTTCTATTTTCACTAGTAGCATCATTGCACTTAACAACGCTAATACTACTATTGATCCAATCATTGCTACACTTATCCAGTATAGATCAGCCCCTCATCTCTCACCCTATGGGCAAAGATTAAGTCTATCCAGGGAGCAAAAGATCAAGTCTATATAGGGCGTAAAAGATCAACTCCATCCTAGGGGTAAAAGATCAAGTCTACCCTAGAAGCAAAAGACCAAGTTCGCCCTAGTGGTAAAAGTCAAATTTCATTATGCCAAATCTTGATAATGAAATAGAGGTTTCATTAGCACAAATTAGAACATCAGTTTTTCAAAGATTAAGCAATAGGTGAAAAATAGTTTTGACTGTTTACAACTTATCAAAAGAAGGGTCAGGGGGGCATTCGATTGAATTTGGGATGTAGAACCAAATCTAAAGCTAGATTCTATAATCCTCACCTCCAATGCTATAACGGCTAAAGAAGAACAACAGAAGAACACACGTTCAGCTTTCTTCAGCAAAGAAAGGGGCAATATCATCTTCAAATACCAAACTAATTAATAGATGAGAAATTAAATTCAAAAAGAAGGATGCTTGTACTAAGTCAACAACATGGAAGAGTCAAATGATTGCATTAGCTTCAAAACTATAAAACAAAAAAAAATAAAATATATAGCCTATGATGGAATGTTTAGTCACATCAAAATCGACTAGTCAAGTATGCATTCCATTCTTCTCAAGGTAAAACATAAAAAAAAGGAATCAAAAAATATAAAACAAAAAATTTTTTAGTATTCAGGTGAAATACTTTCTATTTTAGAGATAAGGTATCTGAAAGTGAAAGAAAAATGTTTGAAGACAAGGATGATTGATGATGAAATATGGTAAAGATGAAATCCCAACATCTCCCCTGCTCACCTACAGTCTAAGTTAACTTCAGGAATGCAAGCTTGAAAATATGACAACCAATTAACAAGGAACTATTACCTAGTTAAGAAAATTACTTCTAAAACAAAAATGCTGAGATTGAAAGATAATCTCTCGAAAATCTCCACCTAAAGGTAAAAGATCACGTCCTAAAAAAATGAAAAATAAAGTCTTAAATGGACAAGTCTTGTATGAAAAACCAAGGTAAAAGAGGCAGACTCAAAGAGGAATAATATTATTTAAAAAAGTAAATAAAAGAAAATAAAAAAAATAAAAAACTGATAAAAAGGAGAAGAAAATTAGATCGCATACCAGAATTAGGAGGACTGACATAACCTCATCTCAATATATTATCAAGTACGAAAGACCATCCAAAGAGTAAGTACCAATTGACATATGTGAGTGTGTAAACCTTGAAAATTGAGCTTAAGAGGCATCTAAAATCAAAGCTAAAGTCAAAAAAGTAACTAACCAATTGGAATATGATGAAAGTAATGAAGTCGTTAGAAAAATAGGCCCCTAAAAAAATATTGCACTAGAAAAAAGTATAAGAAAAGATCAATTGATGACCTATCACCTTTTGAGACCCAAAACTATCCTCAAACTTCAACAGACCTAACCAAATAAAAACCCTTAATTAAAGATGGAAGGATATATCACTTGTCTACCAAAATATTTTTGAAATGATGAATCTCTAGAAATTTTTTTCAAAAATATACAAACACATGTTTTGCATTATTTACTTCTTCCAGTATCATAAACAAATTTAAAAAAAGAGAAAACACCACTTCATAAAGTTACTTTTTTCAAAGCTCATGCACCAATTTGGCATCTAAAAGGCGGCGCACCCTACAAGCTAATCAATCCCATAAGTAGTTGACAATGCACCTTTCAAACTAGTCAACCCCAAAAATAGTTGGTGGCATACTCTTCAAACTACCTAACCCTAGAAGTAGTTAGCGACATGCTCTTCAAGCTAGTCAACTCGAAAAGTAGTTGATGATACGATTCTTAAAGCTATACCTAACCTTATAAGCTATTGGTGATGCTGCCGAAAACTAAAAAAGTTATTACCTACGCCTTATCAGCCATAAAAACACTTTAAAATCAAACAAGTTAGTGCCTACGCCTTATCAACTATGAAAATACTTTAAAAATTAAAGAAGTTATCTCATATATCTTGTTGGCTATGGAAACTCTTCAGAAATCAAAGAAGTTATCACCTACGTCTTATTAGCTATGAAAACACTTTAAGGTCAATGAAATTATTGTAAATGCCTTATTGCTTAACGAAAAACTCCAAACTAAAGAAGTTATCATCACTATCTTATTGGTTAACAAAAATATTTCAAATCATAAAGTTATCGCCAATACTCAAAGTTATTAGAATACTTCAAACTTCTTTCATTCCCTTCCATGATTCAGGTTAGATGCCATATAGTCCAATAAAGGAGGGGAGCGGGACAGCAGCATGTATAAAAGCTTATTCTCTACTCTTTCTCCCTCTTTATTTATTTTATACTTTTAATAATTTTATATTGAAATTTATTGTAAAGTGAGGGTACATTATTGCTTAAATCATATAACATTTCTTCAAATCAATCAAATATTTTCTTCTTTTCTTTTTTATATTTTTATTTTATTAACTGGATTTCTCACTTAGGAGGTTTCTGATAATTATCGGAGTAATTAACAATAAGGGTTTGCACTTGTTAGAAGTCATGTTCTCAGAACATCTAATAGCGCACTTTAAATTAAAATAAAATTTAATTTGTGATTTAAGGTCGCTCCTCAGGGTCTCACTATCCCGAGTGATCAAATTTGATGTCATAGGTCCATCAGAGGCATAAAACCTAGGCTTTATGCTAGGTAAAAGACCTCAGTTCTTATGGGGCATAAGACCTCGATACCATGTCATGCAAAAAGCCAAACTGCTAAAAGACAGGCGCTACCAAATTTGCAGTCTAGCCAAGTGTTGCAATATTTTAGCTAAAGTATCCATCTCTAAAAAGCACTCCCTCACTGAAAGAGAATCCTGAGCTGGGCATGAAAGTATTCAACCATTAAAGTTGTGCTGAGGGGAGAAGCACAAAGCCCTCTGGGTACACACAAAAGAAATACTTGCAATTGTTCACAAATACATAAGGTTGTCGATCAAACCAACACTTGAGGTAATTTATCTCGAAAAAAGAAGCTTGACTGACCATTGTAACGATTGAAAGCATTGGCAAGGGATCGATTAAGGTTGATTCTTAGAAAGAAAGTTAAAAGGATAGCTTTGGAAGACGGACAAAACTTTATTGAACTATGAAATAAGACCAGTACAAAAATTGTTTCAATACATAAAAAAAGAAAAGATACAACTAGTCAGAAATATTTAGAGGCTTTGAACACTACAACAATATAGATCATTTCCGACGCTATTATAATGCCAGTATTAGTTCTAATTGGTGCTAGTAAATTTTTTCTAATGCTAATTTGTAGCACTAATGAAGCATCGCGTTTAGTATCGCAACCAAAGTTGGTGGCTCTAAGCTAACAACTCAAATACTCATTCCCAGCGCAAAGATTAATTCTCTTATTGTGACTAATTAGTGCAGCTAAAGTGTGATTGGCCGCACTAATATTAGTGCCGCTAATATTTTTTATTAGCGCTAACGGCATTATATCAATAGCATAAAATAGTAGTGCTGCTAATTTAAAACTATTACCAACATTAATGTTAATGCTGCTAATGAAAAATCATTAGCAACACTAATATTAGCGTCGCCAATGACTTTACATTGGTCGCATTAGTGCTAGCACCGCTAATGCAAACCTATTAGCGGTTCTAATTTTAGCGTCGCTAGGCCCCCTTTAGCGCCAGCAGTTTCCATATATTAGCGAAGGGAATACCTGTGAAGTTTCGAACCCTACTTTTTACAAACTGAAAATATGTGTAATATAATTTTATTTAACATGAAACAAACAATCCAAATTCAAATACCAGCCTGGAATACAATATCCAAATACAATGCATATAACATCAAAATTAGAAAAACATCATTGACAACCCTGAATAGGTATCACCATTACTCTTCTGTCCTTCAATTTGGGGTGTGTGTATGTATGTGCATATATATATATATATATATAAGAATTTAAACAAGTATATTTTTGCCTTTTTCAAGAACTTTAGCTAATCCATTACAATAAAGTGCCAACTGCCAACTTATATGACTCCAAAAAGTATATGAAAATCAATTGCATTGAGCTATCAATTCTATATAGCATCTGTCACACAACCAAATTTCTCTCCTACAATTTCAGCCTGTGATAGCACTGAGATTCGCCCTCCTCAGTTTGTCAATCTCGCTCATAAACCCAAAGGTATGCAGGAAGAGGGATCATATGATTATGACAACCTTTACTAATTTTTTTATTACTCACATAAAAAAGAATACAACAATATTCAGATAAATACTACCAAGCTAAAATACTTGAGTGTATAGCCTAATAGTCTCTTTATCTATTTATATTACATACAAGTGGATGTGAGTATTTCATAGAGAATATGTCTACAATGTTCTCACAACATCAAGCCACATGTCCCTTGACTAGTTCTTGCGTTCATAGCATCAAGCCACATGTCCCTTAACTAGTTCTTATGCTCACAACATCAAGCCACATGTCCTTTAACTGGTCCTTATGCCAACAGAATTCTCCCTACAGGCCATATATCCAAGACGCCATGTGTTTTCTTACTGCAGCGCCAAGTATCTCTTAACTGTAGTACCAAGTATCTTTACTAGTCATATATTTTTGCAGTGCACCATAAGCCAACCTACTCCATTTTTTTGACTCTTTCCTTACAAAACTCTATTAGGACTGTCCCAATCCCTCCATATGTGCTACTCGTGCACACAAGTGTATTGGAGGCACGCATAGCGTCCCAAGATCATGAGCTTTTGTTAATAATCCTCGTAGTGGCGCCAACCACTTGTATCATGTGTGTTGTCCATGCACACATTTATGTGGGAGATACTCCATGGATCTCCCCGAATTATGAGTTTTGTTACACGATTTCTTATGATGGCATCTGCCACTCACTGTTAGGATAGCAAACCACTCCCACTAAGGGAGTCTGACGTCCTTATCAGAGTAGAGTCCATGTACTTCTTGATTTGACCTTCAAACTACCACGATGTGGTATCTCACTCTCATATGGCATCGCCCTCACTACCTCCCTTCCATATTATAAGAAAATCGGTCTATTGATTTTTCTTACTTTGCCTCATGATCCTATATGTAAGATTCTTCTCAACCTCCTTGTTGAACTGCCTTTGGATCATAGGTGGAGCCCTCTTAACTTGCTACCAATCCTTGAGAAAGTCCTCGTGGAAAGGCTTAAGAAAACTCATATGAAATGTTGGGTGTACTTTCAATTAGTCAGGTAGCTTCAGCCGATAAGCAGACTACCTGACTTTTTTCATTACTTCGAAAGGGCCATCATATTTTGGTATTAACTCATGATGTACAGTCTTACTACTGATCTTCTTTCATATATGCAAAGTTAGCTTCAGTAGTACCATGTCCCTTACTTGGAACTCCAATGACCATCGGTGAGCATTTGCATGTCTCTTCATACACTTTGAAGCTTTGCTCAAGCTATCATGAGCTTGTTCTATTAGCTCCTCCTTCTCCTTGGCTAAGTGATAGGCTGCTGGACATTTTTCTTAGTTTGTCAACTGAGTCATCTCAAGAGAGGTGAGAGGCTACTATCTCATGACAATTTCTATAGGACTCATCCATGTAGCTGATGACCTGTGAATATTATAGCAAAATTGAGTTGTATCTAGCAGTTCGACCCAATTTTGTTGGCCAGCCATGACATAATACCTCAAGTACTCCTCCACCAGGGCATTGATATGCTCTGTTTGGTCATCCGTTTGTGGATGATTAGCCGTAGAGAACTTCAACTTTGAACCTATCAAGTTGAATAATATTGTCCAAAATTTGTTGGTGAATATCAGATCTTACTTGCAATTATAACAATTTGTTAGGGGGAGGAAGAGAGGGAAAAGAGAGAAGAGAGGAGGGGAAGAGAAGAGGAGGAGGAGGAGGAAAGGAGAGGGGGGTGGGGGGGGGGGGGGGGGGGGGCGTGTGGTTGGTTGTGACCCAGCGAAATCCATACGTTTCGGCCATTTCAGTTTCGGCCGAAAGATTATTTTAAATATTAATTGGGTGTTAACCAGAGTTTGACTATATTTTGACTGTACTTTGACTTCAAATTAAAATTATGATAAAATATTAAAAAAAATGAAAAAAATAGAAAAATTAGAAATGAATTTATACTTAATTTTATCATAATATTAAATATTATTTTAGCTAATTAATATTAATTTTAATAGTTAATCACTAATATAGTCTACTTTTAATATATATTGGTGTACTAAAAAAACATACAAGAAATAATACGAATATAATTAAAAGTTAAAAATTAATATAAGCACATTTAATTTTTCATTAAAATGTACTTCACACATACATAATTTATAAATTCTAAGATAATACAACTAATCATCATAATCATCATCAGTTGAGTTTGGAATATCTGGGTGTGGAATTACAAATTCAGTATCTGGATGATCCGGACGAGCATTTGTAGGCATATGAGTCAGAACAACTAGCTCTGCGCAATCCGTGACAGTGGTTCTGAAGTATAACCATACATCGAAGGTCCAAAATGAAAATAATAACCATATTGATTGACAACACATAGTAAAAGTGGTCCAATAACCCATGAGAAATAAATATTATACTGTGTGAAGTGTTCAGGGAAAATTACGGCAAGACGCTGATTGATAGCATTAAGTGAACCTTGTTAAGGGGCACGCTGATTTTTTTTAGTTATTAATTGTGTTGACCATAGTTTGACTATATTTTGATTGTACTTTGATTTTAAATTAAAAATACGATAAAATTTTGAAAATTTTTTATAAAAATATAAAAATTATGAAAGAATTTATAATTAATTTTACCACAATATTAAATATTATTTTAATTAATTAAAATTAATTTTGATAATTAACCACTTTTTTTATATATTACTATAAAAAATATATGAGAAATAATATGAATATGATTAAAAAAATAAAAATTAACATAAGCAAATTTAACTTATTATTAAAATATAATTGATATATACATAATTTATTAAATATAATGTAATACAACTAATTATCATTCTCATCAGTTGAGTTTAAAACATCTGGATGTGGAATTATTTATTCAGTACCTGAACGATCCAGATGAACATTTATAGACATACGAGAATAACTATCTCTGCGCAATTTCGTGACAGCGATTCACATGGAGGTAAGACCGACACAAATTTTTTTTGCCTTTACTTTCGGTGGAACGATCATGCACACATGCACGTGAACAAAAAAATCAACATATTTCGATCAAAATCATTTTTATTTCAGTTTCAACCAAAATATTTTTTTTATTAATTATATTTTGACTAAAATTTAAATTTATTTCAATTATTTTTTAACTTCAAATTAAAAAATTATAATATATTTAAAAATTTTAAAAAATAATGAATAATTACGTGAATAATATTATGTATGTGAACAATATCTGACAGAAACCGTTAAGGACGTCGAAATCAAATTGGATATAGCGCTGGCCCCAGTGTAAAATCGACCTCAGCTTGCGGGAGTATGGGTCAGGTCGGTGAGGGCGCGAAATAGGTGAGGAAGCGGCGGCAGTTTAGCGAGTGCGCGAGGCCCTTGGGCTCGGACACGAAGCCGGTGCGAGGTCCCGCCCCCCGGCTCGAGACCGGAGAGCTCTCTCCCGCGCACGCGAGCCCGCGCGAGCTCCCGCTCCGACGCGCTCGAGCCCGCACGCGCTCCCTCCCGCACGCTCGCCCGAGCTCCTGCCCACACGCTCGCCCGGCGAGCTCCCGCCCGCGTTCGTTGGTGAAGATAAACAATAAACTCTAACCGAAACTTAAAATAAGATTTCGATTCGGGATTGGCCAAAACGTAAAATCACGGTAATTACTTGAAATTGTGGGAAGACATGAAATTATGACGATGTACAGGGGCTATACGTAAAACCGCCGAACAGGTACACTGACGGTCAGGGTTTCCTATAAATGCATCCGCATTTTAAGTAAGCTTGGCCCTTTAGGGTTTTGGTTCGCCCTCGGATTCCTCAGGTCCGTGCCTCCGCCTCCGTCGCTCTCTGCTCCAATGGCCGCCTTTTCCGATCTCCACACGGACGCCGGCCTCAAGGTCCTCGACGAGTTCCTTTCCGGGAGTACCTACATCTCAGGGTAATTCCTGCTCTTCATCGATTTCTTGTTTCTTCCAGAAAGGTTCAGATTTTTTTTTCTCGAAATTTTTGTTTTCGCTGAGATCCATTTCTGTGAGAATTTTGTTATTTGATTGTTTGATTGCTGTTTTGGTTGTTCTAATGGAAACAATCTGTATTTTTGTCCTTATTTTTATCTGTTATTTGTTAGTACTGAATGGCTAATCGAGGTTTTGAGTTCCTCTAGGGATCAAATCAGCCAGGATGACATCAAGGTATTTGCGGCTGTGCCGAAGAATCCTGGAGCTGGTTTCCCTAACGCGAGTCGTTGGTACGAGAGAGTTTCTTCTGCACTTACTGCCAGGTTTGCCGCTCGATTCCTTCTATTCTATGTGATATAATTTTAATGATGGCTGATTTGGATTTTGATTGTTTTGTTGTTTTTTTTTCTGTGTGCGTATTTGTCTGTCAAATTGTCATTTTTCCATCTGGTCTGAGTGGTTTTCTAGACCGAAGTTTAGGCGAGTTCAATTTTGTTGCCAATTTGTTTCCGGTGTTTATACATGTATCTGTAAAATGCCCTTTGTGTTTGTTTAGAGCCGGCAATCCATGGGGAACTATTTTCTGGAAATGTCATTTTGCCTCTTGATTGTGTGCCATGGTTTTGACCAAGCTATTAATTTTTAACGTAACTGCTCAATCTGAAGTTCTATAGTGGTACAGTTATCCAAATCATGAAACTTGTTATAAGAGTGAAGGTTGCAGGAAAGCGGTTCACAATATTATGGTCATGATAGTGGTAGAATGAGTCCCACTGGATATTTCCTGTGTTAACTACATCCATCTATATCTGAATCAGTTTGTGTTTGTTTTCTCTGGATTCAACTATAAGGAACTCATGGAATACTTTAGTCATTTGTTTGTAATGCAAGCATGGTTAGCCTATGGTCCTCACAAGCAGGACACGCATGGGCCATGGACATTGTGTTGGAATGTGATATTCTAAGATTTCCCACACAAGAACACAAGGGATAAATTACCTGTAAATATATATATATATATTTGATGTTAACATTGGTAAAACTTGGATCTTAAACAGTATATTGCTTAGGGTTAAATTTTGCTTATCATTCATTTTTTTGGTCCCATCAGACTGCAGGTGTGTTTTTCTTGGCAATGTTTTTTGGTAAAACACTTGACATCCTATAATGAGTTCTTTTTTACCACTTTCTTAGATTTGCTGTCCTGAGTTTACTTTAACCTAACTGCAATTTTTTTATTATTCAAATATTGGCTAACACTTCATGTAGTCTCCATATAAATATCACTGGATTCATCATGTGTGTCTAACTGCTTTAGTACTGTATTATCTTCAGATAGGTGAATGTTGTTGTTCCTTTAACTGTAATCTGACCTTTTTACTTTCTGGTACCAACAATAGTACTATTTTTACTCCCATCTGCTCAGATGTCTTTATGGTTTATCAGGTTTCCTGGCAAAGCTGTTGGAGTGAGATTTGCAGGACAAGTTGCACCTGCAGCATCAGAGCCCGTGCCAGAGGCTAAAATGGTTTGTTGTTGAATCTGCTACTGTTATCTATGAGTTAATGGATGATCTATGTTGTCCAACGCCTCAATATGTGCTTCATGTTATAGGTGAAAATGGTTGTTCTGGAAATGTTATATTCAATCTTTAGATAGAAGTGTTTGTTCCTACATTTTAATTTGTATATGTCCACAATGTTTTACGATGAAAGTAGACTGTATTAAAGATCAAATAACATGTCTTCACCTAGGCATTTTATTTAATATGTGACATGAAAGCTTATTATAAGTCATACTGCAAAGGATTCTACTGTTAGAATGATAGCTCCAGCTTCTTACAATTTCAATAAAACCAATGTTTTATAAGCTCATATTTAGCTTTTTATTATATTGAAATCATCCTGTACTTCTAGGAGGCTGCTGAAGGAGGTGATGATGATGATCTGGATCTCTTTGGTGAGGAGACGGAAGAGGAAAAGAAGGCAGCAGAGGAGCGGGAGGCAGCTGTTAAGGCATCTTCAAAGAAGAAAGAAAGTAAGCTTTATTCAATTGAAAATGATGTATTTGTTTGAATTTTTTTGCTTAGTATATTATTACCAATGATAACCTGCTGAATGATTTGAATATGACCCAGGTGGGAAGTCTTCTGTCCTTTTGGATGTGAAACCCTGGGATGATGAGACAGACATGAAGAAGCTTGAGGAGTCTGTACGCAGCATTCAAATGGAAGGCCTTCTTTGGGGAGCATGTGAGTGTTGCTTTCCTTTTCAGCTTCATTGTGTTTCTCACTTGTGCTGATTTAATATTGTTTCAATTGCAGCAAAACTTGCACCTGTTGGTTATGGCATCAAAAAGCTGCAGATTATGCTAACAATCATAGATGACCTTGTCTCTGTCGACACACTAATTGAGGAGCATCTCACAGTGGAACCTTGCAATGAGTACATCCAAAGCTGTGACATTGTGGCTTTCAACAAAATCTAAGATTTCCCTGTGATTTGAGGGAACCTGCCAATGTGACAATTAGCAGTATTTGTGGTGGTCCTGCTGTATTCTAGGTCTTGAATAGCCCTCTTAGGATATCTTGGGATTTCTTGTTTATGTTCAACTTGAGTGAGGTTTTATGCTTTTTCATTTGAGGCAGGAGAAAAAAAAAAACCAAGTTTACCAGTAATTCTATCAATTTTATGTCGCGTTAGAATTCTATTTTGCCGTTTTATAATTGGGATTTTTACATAGAATTTTTGAAGATTTACTTTATTTATGAGAAGCTTTTGTGATTTCAATATTTATCTACAATTTTCTTGCTTTGAAATTTATTATTTATAATTTTTTAAATGTCATTTAATTAAAATTTTAGTAAAAAATTTCTCTTTTGTTTTTTGTAAATTTTATTTAAAATGCCAAAAATTCTTAATATCTCATCCTTTATTTTTTCCTAAATGTTTATAAAAAATTTTTCATAAAATTCTAAATTATAAATTTAATATTTGTAAATTTATAAATAGACTTTGAAATTTTTTATTTATAAATATGTCTAAATTTTATCATTTTTTTAAATAAAATTTTATAAAAATGATTTTAAAGTTTTAAAACTTTATGGGTGGTTTATTTTTGCAAATAAATTTTTCATAAAATTTTAAATTATAAGTTTAATATTTGTACATTTATAAATAGATTGATTAAAATTTTTATTTGCAAAGAAGTCCAAAATTGTCATTTTTCAAATAAAATTTATAAAAAGGACCCTGAAGGTTTTTAATTTTAAAATTTTAAATTACAAATTTAATATTTGTACATTTACAAATAAATTTCTCAAATATTTTTTATTAATAAATAACTCTAAATTTATTATTTTTCAAATAAAATTTTACAAAAAGGACCTTGAAGGTTTTAAAATTTAAAAATTTGAATTACAAGTTTAATATTTGTATATTTATAAATAGATCCATTGTATATTTTTATTTATAAATAAATTCAAATTTTATCATTTTTTAAATTAAAATTGGATCACATCTACCCATATAAATATTCAAATTTCATTTTTGATATAGATAAGATATGTTGGATGAAATTGTACAAATTTCAAAATTATAGTATTTCATGAAACCACAAAATATAGGGGGTTACTTGCAAAATTTTTATTTCAAGAGCTGATTTATAATTTTGAGAAAATTAGGAATTTTTTCATCAAATTAGTTATAGGAACTTATTTGTAAAATTGTAAAACTTTCAAGATCTCTTTTATAAAATTTTATTTAAAAAATAATAAAACTTGGACTTATTTCCAAATAAAAATATTCAAGAGACCTATTTGTAAATATACAAATATTAAACTTATAATTTAAAATTTTAACTTTTAGAATTTTCAAGGTTCTTTTTGTAAAATTTAATTTAAAAAATGATAAAGGTTAGACTTACTTATAAATAAAAAATATTCGAGTTTATTTGTAAATGTACAAATATCAATCTTATGATTTAAAATTTTAAGTTTTAAAACTTTCAAGGTACTTTTTATAAAATTTTATTTAAAAAAGATAATATTAGATTTATTTATAAATCAAAATATTTGAGAGATCTATTTGTAAATGAATACAGATTAAACTTATAATTTAAATTTTTATGGGGGTTTATTTATAAAAATAAACCTTTCATAAAGTTTTAAAACTTTCAAGGTTATTTTTGTGAAATTTTATTCGAAAAACGATAAAGTTTGGACTTATTTATAAATAAAAATATTTAAGTTAAAAATTTTATGAAGGATTTATTTGTAAACATTCTGGAGAAAGAGTGTAGGATGATAACTTCAAAATTTTGTGGGTTTAAATAAAAATTTATAAAAAGTAAGAAAATTTTTTTGCCAAAAATTTTAATTAAATGACAATTAGAGAGTTGTAAGTAATAAATTTTAAAAGGAGGGGATTGTAGATAAAAATTGAAATTGTAAGGATTTCTTATAAATAAAGTAAATCTTGAGGAATTATACGGAAAAGTCCCTTTATAATTTTACATATATTTATTTATTCTTCAGAATTTCAATTGTATTTTAGCCAAGATTATGATTTACAAGGTGAACAATATGTAAATTCCATTTCTCATGTAATAGTTAGGCAAAATGGATTTTTTTTTTTCCCAATGATCATAGATAATCACTAATTTATTGAAATCAAATTTTAATGCTTACTATCAATTTTTTTTTGCATCTAAATTCAACTATATAAATATAAGAAACATCCAAACCCAAATATAATATTTTAAAAATTTATTGGTCAAAATCTAATCACGATATATTATTTATTTAATTAGCTAATCTCCATTACTTATTTATATGTCATTTGATGCGAATTTGAGAGCTAAAGTGTGATTTTTTTTGAGAAGTTAGGATGTATATATGATTTTTAAAGTTCCAAGGACTTATACACAATTTTAAAAATATAATAAATAAAAAGGTTAATAGTGTTGAGTTTGGATGCTTCGAACTCAGATTGGAATTAAGTAAAGTATGAATTTAAAGTTGGATTTGGACTTATGATTGATTTTGGATACTTATTATGCAATATTAGGAGTTGTAATTAAAGAAAAATTCATATTTAATAAGGATCAATAAATATTTTAGTAATAAATAGAATTTAGGTGTGGTGTAGTATTGAGGTTGAACTAGAGAGAAATAGAGATAAGAGAAAGAGAGAGTATCGACTCTCATGTGTGGGTCTTTCTATTACTTTTCGGTAGTCTCTAATAGTGGTTCCTCGTTGTGTTCTCTTGAAAATTTTCTTTGAAGGAGGAGATATTATCGAGACTTAGTAAAAAAGTTTAGTTAGATAATAAAAAGTGAAGTCTTTATTATAGACTCTTGTAAAATTTTTTGATAGTGGATCTCTCGGTCTCCCTATAAACATAAACCAATTTTGGGTAAACCACGTATATCACTATGTCTCTTCTTGTTATTTTCTTTTATCTTATATTACTTCTTATTTTTTATATTTATTTGAGAATAAGGTAATCCGTGAATCTTCTGTTGTAAATCCTAACAATTGGTATCAGAGTTTAGAAATAAACAACCAAAATGGTAAAGTCGTTACTTGAGGTGGAGAAGTTTAATGACAAGATAAATTTTACTTTATGGTAGAAAAAGATGAAGACTATTTTTATTTATCAAGGTCTACAAAAAACGTTAGAGGGTAAAGAAAAGAAGCCCAACAAGATAAGCAATAAAGATTGGGAGGAGATAGATTAGAAGATATTGAATTTAATTATTCTAAGCTTAACCGATGAGGTTTTGTATAATATCATTGATACAGAGATGACAATGGACATTTGGACAAAATTTGAGAAGTTGTATATGTCAAAAAAACTCACAAACAAGTTCTATCTGAAACAACAGTTGTACGAATTGTGTATGAGTGAAGGTACAATTATGTTGCATCACTTGAATCTCTTCAATAAGATTATCAATGATCTGTTAAAAGTTGATGTGAAGTTTGAAGAGGATAATAAGACATTGATTCTCCTAATATCTCTTCAAACTTTGTATGATTATATTGTGACCATAATTCTTTATAGTAAAAAAACCCTCAAGAAGGAGGAGGTGACAGCTAATCTTCTTTCTAATGAGAAGAAGAGAAACTCTAATATCAATACTCTCTGGTAAAGGATTGATGGCTCATGAAAAAGGAAGATCGAGAGAACGTAAAGAAGGTAAACAACGATCCAAATAAAAATTGAAGGTGAAAGTATAATATTATTCGCATAAAAAGTATAACCACATTAGGCAGTCTTACCCTAAATGTGGAAAGATAGAGTCTTCTAATATGATGACAATAATAGTAGATGATATTTTTGAGAATAGTGTGAATGGAGATGTCCGTACAGTATCCGTAAAAATTGGTACTTCTGGTGAGTGAATTTTAGATTCTGGTAGTTCTTACCATGTTTGCTCTAGGAAGGATTGGTTTACTTTTTATGAAGGGAATAAAAAAGGAAGGTGCTGTTTGGTTGGGCGATAATTCAACCTATGATATCGCAGGTGCGGGAACAGTTCAAATCTAGATATTTGATGGTGTGGTTCGTACTTTTAGTGGGGTAAGGCATGTTCCCAAGATGCAAAAGAAGCTAATTTCATTTGGTGTACTGAACTTAAAATATTATAATTATTCAATGAGAAATAAAGTTATAAAAGTAACACATGATATTAAGATCCTGATGAAAGGTTAGAAGTGTAGTAATATTTATTGATTAGTAGAGAATACCATTATAGGTGGAGTTTCAATGGCTATAGTAGCGAAGAGGAAGCGTGATACTCAAAGTGATTTGACGAGTGATAGACGTTGTTCTTGAGTTACTTTTGCTATGGCAATAGACACAGGTCTTTCAAAAGACTTTCCGAAGTATAAGACTATAGGTGTAAAGAGCAAATTCAAGGTTGGCTTGAGCTCGTATCTTACAATTAGCTGAATAAGCTAATAGCCTAGGGGGAGGGGCTGGATGAGAGATGATGACTAAAGCTTCGTGATGGTGGCGCGCTCAAGTTCAAACCAAGATGGAGATTGTTAAGTTTGAATGTTTCGAACTTATATTATAGTTTGAGTTAAAGTAGAAATCCAAAATTAGATTTGGACTTATGATTGATTTTGGATACTAATTATATAATATTAGAAGTTATAATTAGAGTAGGACTTAGATTCAATAAGGGTCTATAAATATTCTAGTAATATATAGGATTTAGATGTGGTGTAGTGTTGAAGTTGAACTAGAGAGGAATAGAGAGAATAGAGAGAAGAAAAAGAGAGAGGGTATCAGTTCTCGCGTGTGAATCTTTCTACTGCTTTTCGGTGGTCTCTCGTGGTGGTTTTTTGTGGTGTTCTTTTGGAGATTCTATTTGAAGGTAGAAGCATTGTCGAAGATTGGTGAAAGAGTTTAATTGGATAAGAAAAAGTGGAGTCTTTCTTGTAGACTCTTGTAAAGTATTTTGATAATGAATCTCTCGCTCCCCCGTGGACATAACCAAATTTTATATGAACCACGTATATCGCTATCTCTTCTTGTTATTTTCTTTTATCTTACATTACTTCTCTTTTCTTGTGTTTGTTTGAGATCAAGGTGATCCGTAAATCTTCCGCTGCAAATCCTAACATAATAGCATATAATTCCTTCGAAATTATTAAAATTGTGTATGACTCTTAATCCTTTTCATAATTAACTATAACTCTTCATAATCTACTCCCTTATTACAAAAAAAACTCCTTTTATTTCAATAGTTAATTTATATAAATTTACTCAAACTATCATTTATCTCACCCACCACCATATCTCATATGATGGTTCCCACTCTTATTCGGACACCCGATTGTTCCCACTTATTGATTCCCTCCATTTCTTTGACCAGATACCCTCGTTGTTGATAATCACTTGGGAAGGCTCGAGGAGACAACATATTAGGTAGAGATCCAAAACATTTGTAGAATATTCAAAAAGTTCAAAAAAATATCTGCAAAATCTTGAAAAGGCTTAAAGAAGCATTGTCGCTAATAGAATTCAAATCTCTATTTTAGTCAGGTAAATTGTGCAAATAGAGAACATATTCTCTTTGTGTGCTAAGTTTGGGCATTCGAAGCTTGAAGTTTGGACGTTCAAACCTTGAGGTTTAAGTGCTTGAACTAAATGTCTATCACATATTGAAAAATCATGATGTGAAACTTTTCAACCATTTACTATTGTTTATGTTATTCTACTCATAATGAAAACACAACTTCTTTTACCTATGAAAATACATATTTTTTTTTACCTAAATCAAAGATTTATCAAGAAAAATAAAGAACACAAAAGTCAATTTTTTATCTAAATTAAGAATTTGATGTGATTTCACTTTCTACTTAAAAAAATAAAAGAGATAGCAGAGGATGATTAAGACAAGGTCTCCATGAGATTAGGATGAACCAAATGAGAGGATAGGATATTGGATGTAATAGGAATGAGATCATAAAAATTTTGAGAAAAAAGAAAATAGTTGTAATCTATTGAATTGGGGGGGTAAAAAAAATCATTTTACATCAAAATTAGAATACTCTTTATGTATTCAACTTAGTTAAATTTGATTAGAGGGGTTTTTCATAAAAGAATAAAAATTATAAGGTTTTTATCAAGGAACCATTTCTCTCATTATGAATTTACAAAAAATAATTTATCTTATTACTATTATCAAAAAATCACTTGCCTAATACTATAAATTTACAAAAATTATTTTGAGTAAAATATTCAAAAAAATATTTTATTTTAATTCAATTTTACTAATTAAAATTATATAAAAGACTAAAATATTTTTATTTGATTTTAATTTGAACAACTATTAAATTAATATTGATAATACATCAAGTTATTAAGTGCCTACTTGAAGAAACCGAATATGTATGGAATGAAAGTGAAGTCATTAGCCGAGATAACTAAAGGTTGAGTTTCGAACCGAACCTCCTAAATCAAAAAAGTCAATAAAATTGAGCTCAATGGGTAGGTCGCAAACAAAAGTGTTCGAGCTAAGGATTTGCCAATACATTAAGTCATTGTGAACTCGATGACTTTGGAGAATAAGCTCATAGGAGGAGTCAACCATGTCTCAAAATTCGACTATAATTGAACTCACTAGATTTGGTTCAATGACACAATATACTAGCTAACTAATATGTAACTTCTTCAGGAGTCAATCCCAAGAAATTCAGGATTAATTCCCCATTTATTGAAAAAATTAATAGAGCGATTACTCTAGATTACAAGATCTAAATATGCCAAATCTCCAGGAGCATTATAACTAACAAGGCAACCGAAGAGATAGGAGACTAATGCCCAATTTTTGATTCTATCTTCATTCTTGAGGGAAAACTACTTGAGCATCAGAACAACTATTGTTGAAGAGTTTTTGGTGATATTCTTCATGGTTCTTTTCTATGCAGTTTCAAGAAAAGGCAACCTAGCATATCAAGATCTCAAGGAGCGAGGAGTCTCTCAAATCAAAACCGATGGTGAACTAGGCTCCATCAATATTGTTGCTTTCATTGAAATCCACTCGGTCACTCTTTCTTGCAAATCCAAGAGAATTTTGATGGTCCTCCCACCATGCCTCCTCGAGCAGTGCGATCGTCATTGTCAAAAAACCCTTCTGGGAGGTAGATGACCCCGATGCTGGCGGAATCACATAATTCATCCAACGGACCGAGCAAACTGACCTAATAGGCTAATTCAGCTGTTCAAATACCACAACAACCTTTGACACACTCTCTTCAAATAGTACTCGAGGCACCACCAAGACCTTCTAAATCAATGAGTCATCAGTAGTTTCAAACCTTGGCAATAGTTGTTCAGTATATAACTCAACATCTTGAGGTTCAAGCATAAGCTATATAGGACCTTTAGGCTCGGTAACTACAAAATCAGGCTCAAGCAGTACCGAGCCTACCACCTCATCGTACTCAGCAATCAGCTCATGCTCCAATACCAAACCTAGGTGTCATGCCAACCCAACAAGGCAAATCCTCACATCATCTTGCATTGAGTTCTGCACAACTCAGCGGGCATCTTCACCAAGGTCAGTACAACCCCTCGGTCATACCTCCTTCTCTTCAGTACCATACCTTGAGGGACTATGAAAGGTATGATCCCACATAATCCAATCAATGAAGCCACATGCCACACATATACTAGTCAAGCCTTTGTCAGAATTGCCCAAGGTACCTAAAGGGAGGTTATCTCACATTCAAGTTGAGAACCACTCAGGGCATCGACTCATCCAACCCAAGTGAGATACGACACCTCTCTAATATCTAAGGTAGCATACTCCCCTGTATAATCAAAGTTCCGACAATCTCTCTATGAAGTGTATGATGACTCAAAGGACTCGATAGATCATACTAACAAATTTAGGAATGTCATGATCCTACAAGGAACATGGGACTCAACAATGTACAAGACATTTTCTATGACTTTGCAGGGTCTAGTCCAAGCCTAATACTCCAAATTTCTAAGGTACTCTATTATTTGCTTTGATGAGCTAGTAGATAGGTTCATGTAGCAGTTTGTCTCATTAATACCTCGGCAAAAGGATCCCTCTACATTATTGACATTGGAATAAAAAGAAGATGAAAGCCTAAGAGAGTACTTGGCTCAGTTTGAGGTCATCAAGCTAGACAGTTCCATTATCCTTATAGATACAATTAATGGGATCCGATAGGCTTGGATTGCCTATAAAATGGCTCGCTGACCTCCTAGAAGCCTCATAGAGTTTATCAAGTTAGTCTGAGACAAATTGATGCCAAAAAAGTGATTATGGCCAAGAAAGAGTTTGAGGGTTTTAGCAAATCAAAGAAAGAACCTTGGAAAACAAAGCTTCCTGAGCTAAAGAAATCAAAAACTGAGTAGAAAGAGCGTAGGCCCAAAGAATGTAGGCCTAAGTTGAAAGCTTACATTCCATCAACAATTTGATATCTGAAGTCCTTACTCAAATTGAGCACTGAAATTTCTTGAGAGGCCTCTACCAATCCTCACAACTCGGCAACACCTAGACAAGTCAAGAGACTATCATTTTCATTGAGAGTATGGCCATGATACTGAAGAATATAGATACCTCAAAGATGAAATCGAAAGGCTCACAGGAGACAGACACCTCGAGCAATTTGTCCACTAAGATAAGAGAGCAGAAGAGACTCGTGCAAGTGAGCCTTGTCCTCAAACCTTTCCACAAAGGAATCTCACTCCAAAGCTGCACAACACTCCCTCCCTCCCTCCTCCCGCCCCACCCCCCCCCCCCCCCCAACCCACTACCACCACAAATAAAATGAAATCTCAATATAATCTTGTTTAAGTCCACCAATCTAAAGTGAAACTCAATGTCAAACAGTAAATATCGAACCATCACTGGGGGTAGGAGGCTTAGGAGGTGCCGACAAAGAGGCAACATTATGAAGTTGGGCATCGAGATATAGCCTTCTCTATAAGGACTTAGAAGGAATTTTAACACCCCACAATAATGCACTGATGAACTCGGCAGTTTTGGACGACTACAATACACAATGTATCATGGTGGATATAGGAAGCTTGGCTAATATCTTATTTACTTGGACCTACAACTAAATGAAGGTTGGGCAAAGGTTGGAGCCATACATCAGGATGCTCACCGGATTCACTAGAAACTTGATTACTCCATTTAGCATGATCAACCTACTCCTTACAGTCAGAGAAAGCCCCAAAACCACCACCATCAAATCAAAGTTTGTCATGGTTTAGACACGTTTGACATATAATATGATACTGGGTTGTCCAACATTTAACTAACTCCAAGCGATAATCTCAATCTTTCACCTAATTATGAGGTGTTCAACTAAACATAGCATAGGTGAAGCGTGGGATGACTAGAGTCTTGCTAAGAGGTGTGAGGTCTCTTATTAGGAAAACAACACTGACTCGAAAGGCAAAGATTCAATAATGGCCAAAATCAATGAGTCTTCTTTCAAACCAAAGAAGGTTCACACTAAACCCATGGAGTAGCTTGTCAACCTCATCGTCGATAAAGACTCAAGAAGAATATTAAATATCAGTGCAAATCTCACAGACCCTCTTCACTTAGAATTAGAAAAGTTCTTGTGGAAGAGTCAGTATATCTTCATATGGTCTCCGGAAGATCTACCTAGTATAGAGCCCTCAATCGCTCAACACAAGCTTGCAGTGATAGAAAACTAAAAATTAGTTAAACAGAAGAAGAGACACTTTACTTCCAAGTGCCAAAGAGCCATCGCCAAAGAGGTAAACAAAAATGTAGGCTTTATCATAGAAGTTTATTATCCTGAGTGATTAGCGAATGTAGTGATGGTGAAAAAGGTCAATGGCAAGTGAAAAATGTGCATCAACTTCATCAACTTAAATGAAGCTTGCCCAAAGGATAGCTATCCTTTACCTAAGATAGATCAACTTGTGGATTTTATTTTGGGCCATCAACTCCTAAGCTGATTAGATGTATTTTTAGATTATCACTAAATAAGGATGCATCTGAAGGACGAGGAAAAAACAGCCTTTATCACAGATCAAGATACATTTTGCTACTTTGCTATGTTGTTTGGGCTGAAAAATGCAAGTATGACATAACAAAGAATGGTGAACAAGGTCTTCGAGACTAGCTCGGAAAGAATGTGGAAGCCTATGTCAACCATATGCTGGTGAAAAATGTCCATCCCAAAGGAAAACTTGAAGGATTTAGAGAAACTTTCAAGATACTACGAAGGTTTAGAATGAAGCTGAATCCCAAAAAATGTGCATTTGCAGTATATTCGAAAAAATTCCTTGGGTACTTTATCTTGGAGTAGTGCATTAAGGCTAACCCCAAGAACATCAAGATAGTGAGAAAAATAAATCCCTCCAAGTTCCCTTAAAGAAATGCAGATATTTATGGGTCACTTGACAATACTTAACCACTTATTGTCAAAGTCAGGAGAAAAATGCCTCCCTTTTTTCAAAGCTCTCAAGCAAGGCTCAGGATTTCAAATGGATCGAGGAATGTGACTGAGCCTTTGAGGACCTGAAGAAATACTTGGCTAAGCCTCTCCTACTAGTAAGACCCGAACCTGAGATACTCGTTATCTACATTGTAGCTTCAAACTAAATAGTGAGTTTAGTGCTAATAAGTGATCGAGGTGAAAAATAGCATTCTATCTACTACGTGAGCTATATACTCACGAGAGTGGAAACTTGATATCCTCCTATAGAAAAAATTACACACACCATGGTACTAGCAACTTGAAAACTCTGCCCATACTTTTAGACACATTCAGTTATGGTACTCATCAATCTCTCGCCCCTGCAAATACTACAAAAATAAAATAATTTAGGGAGACTGCTCAAATGGTCAATCAATTCAAGCTAATTCAAGGTGACTTTTGAAGCTCGAAAGACCATCAAAGCACATGCCATCATAGACTTCATGGTGAAAACCACATCATACTTGTTTCAACCAGAATCCAAACCATGAAAGTTCGAGTTGATGGCTTATCTTGTGAGTCAAGGTGTAGTGTTGGAGCAGTCCTCCAAAGCTCGGATGGAAGAGTGGCCAAGTACTTAACTCATCTAGAATTTGAGGCTTCAAATAATACTACAAAATATGAAGTCTTTCTTCTTAGATTGTGCATAGCCTTGGCAATAGGAGCTAAAGAACTCAAGTTATTCAATGATTCCCAACTTATGTGCATGTAGGTTACCAAAGCGTACGAGATAAAAGAGACAACTATGGTGCAGTACCTAACCGAGGCGCAAAAGCTCATAGTAAGGATAGATCAAGTCAAGGTTTGCTCTGTACCTCAAAATAGCAATAATGAGGTAAATGTCCTCTCATGACTCACCTCAACCTCTTTAAATTCAAAATTGAGATAGATTTTTGTGGAGAATCTCCAGTAGCTAAGTTATTTAGAAAATATCGAGGTAAATGTAATAGACTTGAAGCCGAGATGGATGGACCTTGTTATTGCTTACTTGGAAAAAGGGGAACTTCCTAAAGGACTAGTTGAAGCTCGGAGGATTACAAGACTAGCTCTGAACTTCACCCTAGTAAATGGACTTTTGTATAAGAGGCCACTACTCTGCTACTTGAGGCTGAGGAAGCTGATTACGCCCTCCAAGAAGTCTATGAGAGGATATTTGGAAGCTATAGAGGGGGATGAGTCTTGTCACACAAACTCCTCAAGTAAGGATATTATTGGATCAATATAGCTGCTAAGGCATCTAAGTTCATATCCAAATACTAACAGTAGCAGAAATTTGCCTTGGTTTACCATAGTCTTGCAGTTCAACTTCAGTAGACTCAAACGGTGTGACCCTTAGACCAATGAGAAATGGATATTCTTGGTCTTTCTCTAGTAGCCTCAGGATAGAGAAAATTCTTGGTGGTTGCTATTGACAGCAAATGAGTGGAATCTAAACTGCTTACTATAATCACCGAGACAAAAATACAAGAATTCCTCTACAGAACATCATTTATGGATTCAGACTTCTATGAGTGCTGATAGTAAATAATATGAAGCAATTCGATTAGTTAAAGTTCAGGGAGTATTGCACCAACCTCTATATTAAGTAAAGATTCACCTCGATCGCACATCCCCAAGCCAATGATTTGGCAGGGATAATAAATCAAATCTTGTTCACAGGAATAAAAAAGTATCTCAAAAGGGCAAATGGCACCTAGGTCGAAAAACTACTACATGTTCTGTGGTCCTATCAAATCACTCCTCAGACAACAACTAAGAAGTCACCCTATATATACTCACCTATAGAGTCAAGTCAGTCATCCCTGTGGAAATTAAACTCACTTCTCGGCGAGTTCAGAGTTATTATCCTTTGTTGAATGAGGAAAATAACTGAGCCTAATAAGGACCTTGTATTGAAGATTTGGGAGAAGGCTTGCATCAGGATTGTTGTATATCAATGATGAGTGGCACACTACAATAATACTCGAGTCCACAGTTGAGAACTTCAACTAGGTGATTAGGTATTCCACCGAGCCAAGCTCGTCGACCAACCTAGATAAATCTCTCTCGAAATTAGGTTGGCCCATTTTGAGTCTTTTGAGCTGTAATATCAGGAGCATTCAAGATCAAGCACCTAAATGGCAAAGTACTCTTGAGGACATGGCCCATCAATAACTTTAGAAAGTTCTATTTTTAAAACCATGTCTCACATATTTTTAACAAAAAACATATTTTACAAATAAGTATTTGCCCAAGAAGCACCATAAAGATCTCAGATCAAATGAGACACATAACACCTTGGCCCAATCTCAAACACAAAGAACTTGAACTAGATGAGATATAAGACCTCAAATTAGACAAGGCATAAGACCTTGGTACAATATCAAACACAAAGACCTTAAATAAAATGAGACATATAAGACCTCAGCCCAATGTTAGACACAAAGGCCTCAGATCAAATAAGGTATAAGACCTTAGCCCAATGTCAAGCACCAATACCACGGATCAAATGACGCACATAAGACTTTGATCCAATACCAAACACAAAGACCTTGGTCCAATACCAGACATAAAGACCTTAGATCAGATGAGACATAAGATCTCAACCTAATGCTAAGCACCAAAACCTCAAATCAGATGAGACATATAAAACCTTGGCCCAATGCCAAGTACAAAGACCTCAAATCATATGAGACATATAAAATATGAATCCAATGTCAGGCACAAAGATCTCAGATTAAATGAGGTATGTAAGACCTTATCCCAATGCCAGATACAAATACCTTAAACTAGACAAGGCATAAGATCTTAGATCATATAAGGTATAAGACCTTAGTCCAATACTAGACAAAAATATCTTAGATTAAGGCATAAGATCTTGGTCCAATGCAAGGTACTAGGGACCTCAACTTAGACGAGGCAAAGGATTCAGCCCTATACTACTCAAAAGGTTCAGGTCTAAACAAAATCCAAGGCAAGCTCTGTGTCAAGCAAAGGGAGTCACAATATAAGGCGTTGACTGAATCGCAAGGATGGAGCCAAGTTTGCAGCCCAATAACGTATATTGGTTGAGGTGTTCCTATCTAAGAATACTCCTGAAGAGAACTTAGGATGATCCACGCTGTGCTAATATTTGAGAAATTTACGTTAAAAAAAGTCATTACACATGACCATCTTAGCTGTTAAGAATATTTGGGCAATACTATATAAAGTTAAAAAGTCAAAATAATAACTTAAAAAGCACAAAGACATAGGAGGAAAGTGAAATTTTATTGAGCTAGGAGAAAAAATTAGTACAAAATTTTTTACTGCATGGTAAAAAAAGTAGGCAACTAATTGGAAATATTCAAAGGCGCTAAAGACTCTCTCGACCTACCAAGCTCTTGGATTTGAACTTTGACCTCTGTTGCCTCCTCCCCCTCCAGATCCTCACCCACCATTGTCACAGTAGTCTCCCTCTCCCTTTAAAGAAGTGTCTTGTACTCCTACATGAGGCGTCGAACCCTCAAGTCATTATAGAGCTCGATGTGGACATCGTTAAGGTTAGAGTCACAATAGGTTTGCTTCACTGTGTCCCTATAAATAAGGTAACCCTTAGTGAAGCCCCTTCTGGCGAAAGCTTGTCATGGTCCTTGAGATATTTGTTGTTGACCTTGAATTCTGTGATGGTATGCAACTTAGTCATCTTTAGAGCGTCAATGTGCTCTTTGCTCCAGAGGTAGTTGGTGACAACGGTGGCATGGGTCATCTCTAGGGAAATCTGATGTTGAGTCTTCATCACCTCCATGTTTGATAAGGTCGAGTTGCACGCAACAATGAGGAGGTTCTTCTCTTTCTTTGCCTTCCTCTTCGACTCCTCTGTACTGCTTTGGAGGGACATGAGTTGAAAGCGAAGTAGATCCACCTCCTCCTCGGCCTTAGTCTTCTTAGAGCCTACTTCCCTCCAAGCTTCATAAAAGTGATGCCTTGCGAAGTGAAAAAAATACAAGACCTATGATCAAACTAAAAGTTAGAATATTGAAACAAGAAAAGAATGTTCAAGATCTAGTAAACTTATGTCGTGACAAGCCCTTGCCCCCTTTAGGAAGAGCTTGTCAATGAAGAGTTTGGGGATGAAAGAGTCTTCATTCTCCCCAAAGTCACCAAGAAAATATTCCTTAATGTCGATCTCCCTCTTCATGACTCAGAAGGAGAGCACTCCTGCACCTCAGAGCAAGTTGGTAAAAGGGCAAAAATGACTCCCTTGTCACAATCAGCCTTCTTCTTCATGTGAAAAGGCGATCGAGCATGGTCGCTTAAGTAGGCAGCTTGGGAAGGAGGAGAAGAGGAATGAGATGGCACTTATCTCTTCTTTGCATGCTTCTCATGCTTTTCATCCATTCCTTGACTCTTCTCCTCCTCTCCTTTCTTCCTCTTCCCTTGGCTTGGAGCAATGACAAGAGGAGGAGTGGGGATTTCTAGTGTGGTGGAATTCTTTTGAGTTGATGATATATGAGGTGCCTTTCCTTACTCCTTCAGGATCTCATTTATAAAACTAAGCTCAATGATCCCTGTAAGCATAACACCACTTCATTAAATTGAAGAAAATTTTACTAAAAAATGAAGGAAGCCCCAGCCTTGAGGGCTATATTCCATACCAACCATCCAAGCAACGGATAGGTTAGGCTCTTCCAAATAGGCCTCATCAAACCATGTGGAGGCAAATCTATCCTCTTCTACCTACTTAGCCCAAGATACTAACAAACAGTGAATTTCAAGAGGGATTTCAAGTTCGACCCTATGGAAGAAAAGATTACCCCACTTATGCAGGAGGCCTGAATAAACCTTAGAAAAGACCTTAATAGGATGATCCTTCCAAGCAAGAATAAAGCTAGAGTTAGAGGCAAAGAGTTTACATGATTTCTTCGAGGCAAAGTACTACCTACCTCATGTATTGGGATCTCAATAATCCTTAAAAAGGCATTTCCGAACATTTATATAGTTAAGGAATGATCTTTTAAGGTGGCTAGATTCGAAAGGCTGTAACAAATTTCATGAAATTAGGAACAATTTGATTTGGAGCTAAGTCTCAATCTCTCAAAACATCCTAGGTGAAAGAATCTACATCATACTTAAGTTCACTCTCAAACATCTTCTAATAAGTAAACAATGCAAAATTGAACTTCTCCCTAAGAGTTCTACTATCTTCCTTCGACCCCCAAAGGTCTAACTCTATTCCCTTCGGGAAGCTAAAGGTGCTGACCAACTGCTAGAAGTTTTTCTCTTAGAGGGTAGATTCAGAACTCTAAACCCTCACCTCGAAATCACCTAACTAAATACTTGTGCTAGGATTATCAAGAGTAGAATAAAAATTTATTTAAAGGCAATGGCAGGATAGTCGTAGTCTCTGAAAATAGCCACCGTGAACTCCCCTCTATGATGAATGGTACAGTGGAAGGCACAACAAAAGATGCCACAGTCCTTGTGGTAGACAACGTCATGGAGGAAGAGGTAATCTTCAAAACGGGCGGAGTAGTGGTGAGCTATCCCATGTGTCTCCTTTGGTGCGAGCATAGAGCTTAGACCTTTGGATGATGGTGACAAGACATCATGGAGGACTGAGGACTTGTTTTGGGCATAGGCCATCTACCGCAAAATGCTCTCCTTATCAGTGGTGGAGGATTTCTTCCCAGGGCTCAACAAAGCAAAGAAAGATGTCATAGATGAACAGGCTTTTTGGTAGAGGATGAAGATACCAAAGGAGGAAGGCAAAGGATTCACATATTTGCTAAAGTAAGAGAAAAAGAATATATCATTCTTCATATAAATCTCCCCACGCCATCAAATTACTTTCACGTAGTTTAATCAAAGCCAATAAAGTCCAAAAGACTAAATATTCAAAATTCTCATCAAAATCCTGTGATGTGTATCCCCCATCTGATTTTAGAAATTAAAGGGAAAACAAATCATGAGCCATCTGGTGCATCACCACAATAAATGAATGGGCAATTTTGGACTGGTACCTCGAAATGGAGCAAAATCCTAAATAATTGCACGAGATACAATCAGGCAGTGACTTGCCTCCCCAAGCGTCGTGACGGCTAATGCTTTGCATCCAAGGGCATCGAGTTAAATAATGGCATGTCTCTTCAAACTGCTTAGTGGTTGATACTTCATTCCCACGAAAAGAGAAGGTAGAGCATTGGGTCATCCAAGTTGCAATGATTAAAAGCTCGAAATAAGAAGAAAGAAGTTCCGAAAACTCAAGACCCCGAACACATGGTATGAGGCCTAGAGTTGGGGAGTATTGATGATACATCAAGTTATCAAGTGACGGTTCAAGGAAACTAGATATGTATGGAATGAAAGCGAAGCTATTTGTCGAGGTAGCTAACCAAAGTAATTAAAGGGTGAGTTCCGAGTTGAACCTCCTAAGTCAAAAAGTCAATAAAACTAACCTTAAAGGGTAGGTCACAAACAGAAGCATTCGAGCTAAGGATTCATCAACACACTAAGCCATTTGTAAGCTCGATGACTTCGGATAAGAATGAGCTCGCGAAAAGGGTCAACTAAGTCTCAAAATCTGACTATAACTGAACTCACTAGATTTAGTCCGATGACACCAATATATCAACTAGCTAATCCGCAGCTTCTTCAAGAGTTAATCTTGAGGAATCTAGGATTAACCCCTGTTTACGGGAAAAATTAGCATAATGATTACCCGAAATCACGAGATTCGAATATGTCAAATCTCTATGAGCATTATAAATAATAAGGCAATTGAAGATGTAAGAGACTAATGTCCAATTTCTCATTTTATCTTCATTCCTGAGGGTGGAATTGACTTAAGCGTCTGAATAACTGCCGTCGGAGAGTTTCTAACGGTTTTCTTCATGATTCTTTTCCATGCAATTTCAAGAAAAGGTAGCCTAACAAATCAAGATTTCAAAAAGCCTCTAGACCGAAATCGATGGTAAACCAGGGTTGATTGACAAATATAAAAAATAATTTATTTTATTTCAGTTTTTATGAATGATTGGTTATTCAATTTTATGAAATTAAGAATTTAAAATTTAATTTCGTTAGACTAATTGTTTGATAATTTTGAATCAATTACTTAAAATAAAATTAAATAAATTTAATTTAATTTTTTATATTAATTTAATTGATAAAATTAAATTAAAATAAAAATTTAAAAAAAATATTTTAATCGAGTTGATTTTTTGTAAATTTATAATAATAAGACGAATAAGTTTTTAATAGTGATAAAATTTATAATTTTTCATAAATTCATAATAATATATATATAGTTGATTAATAAAAATTTAAAATTATAAAAAATTATATGTAATTATTAAAAAAATAAGAGTTCTAAATAATTTTGATAATTTGGAGGTAAGTATATACAATTAACCGTAAACAAAAATGGTGTAAAACACCCTCGCAACAAACCCTGAGCAAGAATTCTGATCCTGCGCCTTCTTCCGTTTTTTATTTCGTCCCCAATGTCTTCTTTCGTTCCCAAAAGACTCCTTTCCGTCTCCATCTCCATCTCCATCTCCATCCATTTGAATCGCTCTCGACTCCTCTCCACCGTCGCCGTCTCCCCCTCGGAATCCCTCCGCGCCCTCTTCAAATCCCACAAGTTCTCCGACGCCCACATCTCCGCCCTCTTTTCCAAGCGCCCCTCGCTCCTCCGCTACCGCCCCCGCTCCCTCGCCCCCAAGATCGCGTTCCTCCTCTCCGACGCCGCCGCCGTCCCCCCCTCCCTCCTCCCTGACCTCGTCATCGCCGACCCCAGCATCCTTACCCGCAGCATCGACCACCACCTCCGCCCCATCTTCGAGCTCCTCCGCTGTTTCATCGAATCCGCCGACGACCTCGCCCTTCTCGTCCGCCGCCAACGATGGTTATTCTGCCGCAACTTCTCCGCCTCCCTCGGCCCCAACGTCGCCGCTCTGCTCGCACTCGACGTCTCCCACGACCACATCGCCAAACTCATGACCATCCAACCCCAGTCTCTCACTCTCAAGTCTGAGTTTTTCCGGGCGAACATTGAGACCGTCGTTAGAGCCGGGATCAAGCCGGAGAGCCCCATGTTCGTCCACGCGCTCCGGGCCCTTAATGGGATGCGGAGATCGACCTGGGAGGCGAGATTGAAGATGTTCGAGAATATGGGGTGGGAAAAAGATCTCGTCTTTGATGCATTTCGGCGGGCGCCGCTGTTTGTGTTGGTTTCGGAAGAGAAGGCCAAGAAATCGATGGAGTTCTTTACGAAGGAGATGGGGTTCGGGCCGGAGGAACTGACGTTGCAGCCAAAGCTTTTGATGTACTCGCTTGAGAAGAGGATCATACCGAGGTTTAGGGTTTTTCAGATGTTGGAGGGCAAGGGTTTGCTTAGGAATCAACCGAGTGAGAAGCATAAAAAGATGAAGGTTAGTCTGTTTACTTGCACTGATAAGGTGTTCTTGGAGAAGTATGTGATGAAGTACAGTGAGAAGGCGCCGGAGTTGGCCAATGTTTTTCTTGAGAAGGTTGAAATGGATGCGATGGATTCAGAGAAGGATCAAGGTGGTCGAGTGGCTGAAGCTTAGGGATAATGTTCGAGTTGAAGCTTCTGTTTTGTGTTGCGATGGGACAATGATGGGAGAATGCTGCGTGCTTTAGGCGGTTGACTTGTGCAATTGGGAGTCAGAGACTGAGGGATGCAATGAGGCCTTCATCACTGTGGAATTTTCATCCTAACTTGATCAAAGATGGTGGCAATTTTGAGTCCTCACTGCACTTTTGGAGTAGGTTTAATTTGATCTTCTTGTGCCATATTAATCAATTAAGTGTGCTGTTGTATGCTGAGTTAGTTTGGGTTGCTTTTGCAGCTAAATTTTTCATTATCTCTTACCTTACATTTTAATTTATGCTTCCATCCTCTTTTCATGCATTGGCTAATTCGATAACAACTGTTGTCAATTGCTGATCGGATATTGTTTCCTTGAATTTGATGGGCACTTGCTATGGACTGAGTATAAAACCTGTTTTTGGGTTTGCAAGATTCAAAAAATCGTGAATATGAGTCTTATTTGATTTACTGATTTGCTTTGGACCATTAGATCATGGATTTCTGAGAACATCTTGTGATCGAAAGGCAGTATTGAGGTCATAATGGGATATATTTTGCTGTAAAAAAATACACCATTGCCATGTAACCACTAATAACATTCCTTTCAAACATTTGGTGTTACCTCTCCCTAACCAAATAGCAGCAGAAAATGCCATCCCTTAGTGCGCATGTTTCATGTATCACAGATGCTGTTGTTCTTATGTGTCACTTTATACACAAGGTTGTAATTCTGCTTGTTGGCATGAGATGATTGACCCAAATTTTTATATGTTGCCACTGTTGTCATCTAGTCCACAAAGATTTCTCAAGGGTTGAAGACTCAGCATCACTGGCTGCTTTTTTTGCCGTCAATCAATGTATTTCTCTGTATTGTGATGTTGTATGGCTAATTTTTCAGATCTCTCTTCTGCTTCTGTCCTAAGGACAATCAACACTTCCCTCTGTTGTTTGGCATACCATTTGCAACACTTTGATCTCTTAGTTGAAGTCAATGCACATATGGTCACTTACAGCCATGCCTGTTGGTCTCCAGATTTGCAAGCTGAAATGGTGGTTGCAAAATATCAGCCAAATCATAAATTCAAAGGCAACAGGATTTGGATAGATATGAAGGTGCTCTACTTTTCTGAATCAATGGAACACATGAATAGTAGTGCTTCTGATAAAAAATGAATCCTAGAGCTAGTGTTTCTTTCAAAGATATTCATACACTAATGATCAACAATATAGCCGTTTCATTCTTTTTCTCAACCATTTAGCTTGTTCTTTTCATCTGAAATTGGTGCTTTAGTCTTCAATGGTCTTTTATCAAGCTTTTTTGTTGCAGCAGCAAAATTCTTGTGCATGACCTACGATATTCATTTTGGTCAGAGGAGTTAAAAATAAGCTTGGTGTCTATTTCATTATCATCTTCTCCCCATTGTTTTTTACATTGTATCCCTGTTTTTCATCTGTTCTGTCTACATGAAATCTGAATGTACGCTGACATGCAATCCTACAAATTGTAGACTCGAAAGTAATATATGTGTTTTACAATGCAAATTTGTCCTTTTAGTAGTATATCTTGGTAGATAACTCTTGTCACTAGTTCTTATAGTCCCACCATTGAAGTTTGATATTGCTTATTGAATTGCCCATATAGCAAATCTTGATTCATCTTATTCTATTATTTTAGAGCAAATAGAGACATCTTACGTTTCCAATTGGAAAGAACATAGATAGTAAACTACTAGTGAGCATGAGATCTACTATTATCATCTTTTTGTCAAACCTTCAGATCTCTAAGATTCTAACAGTATCCTTGCTATACAACTACTTCCATAAAAAAAGAATCTAGCATCCATCCTTGGCTTTTGGCTTGAAATCTTGGTGACTATCCTATTTGGTTTCACTTTTGAGCTTAGGCCCTTAGGAGTTTATAGTGTTTTATGTAAGTTCTTTTTTTCTATTTCATGAAAGTCAGCTAGACCTCCTATCCATGGGTCTGAGGCTCAGTTGGAACTCTTATCTTAATTAAATTGGTCAATTATATGGTTCTTGTAAACTTTTCTAATTGATCCAGTCCCTACAATTGTTTTCATTTTTTTGATTTAATTTTTACTACAATCGTTGGAATCTAGAATTCTTTTTGAATTCCATATATCCTTTGTGAGGAGCATATCATTGTGTAGTGCTTGGAGAACGTGGACTGATTCGCACATTGATTTGCCAACAGTTACTTGTTGGAATCTATAATTTTCATCATTTCATACCAACCCACCACAAAAAGCATATTATTGTGTCGTGCTTATAGAATGTGGACCAATTGGCACTTCAGTTTGCTGACAGTAGTCATATCACTGTGTTTTCATGCCAGGGCCTTTATTTTGCTGCTGATGATTGACTAATTGGTAAGAACTCCTACTTTATTTGTAATTAAGGTTGTAACAGGCTCTAATTAGTGTATTTTTTGTGTTCTTTTTCCCTTACAATTGTTAACATCATGGATTCTGTTCGACTCGCGGCTTATTGTTCCTGTTGAAGTTGCTGGTGTTGCGTTTAGCTGACTGAATTTATTGGATATTTGTGGTAACCAGAATGGCTGCACTGCAATGCATCTGCATTTCATCATTATTATGTAATTAATGAAAAAAATTGATATTTGATAGGGTGGTTATGGTTTGAGGTTCTTATATGGTTCCTGCTACAGTGGTATTGTAGTTTGATTTTAAAATAATGAGAAAGAGAACTGTATGATGCATTCGTGCAATGCATCTGCAGTTCATCATCCTCTGCCTAATGTTTGGTTGTTGTAACTGTGAATCCCATCATTGCTAGATTTTTTTTTTTCTGCATATCAATATCATGATTATTTCTGTGGCATTATTGTCGATTAATGAGCATTCGGTCATGAATTTATCTATTCGGTTGACTCCATCGGAGTAGTCTTTATTAAATAAAGTTTCCTTTACAATCAATTTTCTTGTAAAATGAAGCGTTTTTCAATATTAGTTGAAAATTTTCATAGTTGCAATTCTTCATTTCTTCAGGTGGGTTTATGCAAAACAGTTCTTCTGGGAATTTTGATCGTGGGGGGCAGGCTGAGCTATCACGTGTCCCACGGTGGACCGCGACTGGGTCTGGAGCACGTTCGAGGCAGCAGGATGCGGGCCCACCGGGCAGCGCACGATAGACAATGGCAGCATCCGTCGTCCGGAGAATTTCAATTCCGAAGACCCATCGTTATCGTCATCTGCAACAGCTTGGTCGTCCGCTTGGTCTTGGTTTTCCTCTGGTTCCTCAGCTCCATTTTCAAGATTCCGTCTCTTCCAAACCCTAACCCCAGCTGCCTTGGCTAGGGGTTGGCTTGGCGCCGCCGCCTTCACCCTTCGTCGACTCCTCCGGCAATCGGATTCGGTTCCCGCCTCGGCTTTGAGGTTTGTCTCCGTTCTCTTGTTTTTCATGTAATTTTTTCTGAAATTTCCGGTAGAATTTGTGCTTTTTTGCTGATTTTGGGGAATTCTCTTACTCATGGTTGCCAATTTGCTCCTTTTTGGTTTCGACTTCGTGAAAGATTGAATCTTGACTTGATATTAGTGGGGCGAAATAAGTTGATAGCGAGATCTTAGCGGACGTTGTTATCTGACTGTGTTTTCTTTTCTGTAGGGATTTTCTTGCCATTTTATGCTGAAAAGATCTGCTTCCTCGGTGAGCAATCACAAATTCATCTTGACCTTAATAGTGTATTTTGCTGACTAGTATCTTGCCTTTTCTAGATTTTCTTTTTTTCCTCTCACTCTTTAACACACACATCAGTAATTTGGTTGTGTTAGTGCTGATCTGCAACCGGGCATTTGTCATTAAATTCTGTCTTTTGATTTTGTAGTTCTAGCGTTGTTAAAGAAACAGTGAGTGGAAGATGTCAAATGGTGGGACACATTGGTGCTACCAATGCAGGCAGCCAATCCGACCCCGCGTCCGGGACATGGTCTGCCCTTACTGTGATGGAGGGTTCATTCAGGAGCTCAATGAAATGGATACAATCCGGAACCCATTTGATTTATTCAGAATGGGTGTTGATGGCGATAGGGATCGTGCTTTGGGTATTATGGAAGCTCTATCTTCCTTCATGAGCCAAGGATCAGGAAACAGAGGTCGTGAGGTTGATGTCCGGGGTAGGCCTAATATTTTCCCAAACCATGGGATGGGGTTTGGACCAGGTCCTTGGCTGCTCTTCCGGGGGGAGGTTCCTGGTCATATGGGTGAAAATGGAGGCCTTGAGGTCCTCTTCGGTGGGAGTAATGGCATTGGACTGAGGCGGGCTAATATGGCAGACTACTTTATTGGGCCGGGGTTGGATGAGCTGATTGAACAGTTGACGAGAAATGATCGTCAAGGTCCACCACCAGCTTCAAGGTCCGCTATTGATGCTATGCCAACTATTAAGATAAGTCAGAGGCATCTTCGTGGTGATTCGCATTGCCCTGTTTGTAAAGAGAAGTTTGAGTTGGGTACAGAAGCTCGGGAGATGCCTTGTAAACATTTGTACCATTCTGATTGCATTGTTCCTTGGCTGGTGCAGCACAATTCCTGCCCAGTTTGCCGCCTTGAGTTGCCTCCACCTGGTTCTAGTAGCAATTCACACCCAATATCAGGTAACAGCTCAAACAGTGGAGCTAGAAACAGAGGTAGTAGCAGCAATTCTACTAGGAGGGAAAGTGGAGGTGATGGGCGACGGAATCTATTCTCTTTTATGTGGCCTTTTCGCTCATCCAACTCCAATTCTGCTACCCACCAACATGAGTCAGAAGGGGACAATTCTACTTCAACTCGTGAGGATGCTAATCATATGGGTTACTCTGGATGGCCATTTGATTATTAAAATCATCCTGAAGCCTTGTAGGATTCTGTGGTCACCATCTTGTAATCATGCTTCACTTCTGTGATTCCTTCCCTGTTCAGATATGTACAATTTGGTTGGTGGCATGCAAGTGGTTTAAGAACTTGTTATATGCAACTTTGTTGAAAGCAATCAAATAATCACAGTACTTGTGTTTATATGCTCTATGTTCTTGCTGTTCATTTTCACATAGGCTATAATTGTATGACATAAAAATTAGCAACACTGCTGTCTGTGCTAATTTTGTTGTTTGCTTTCACTTCATGTTTATTTTTAGTAGCTGTTGGAGGAAGATTGGACTTCAGCAAGTATTTTCACCTGCTGTTTATTATGTGCTTTTACTCTGAAAAGGTATAATGCTTTTTTCATTCGAAGTTATTCTGCAGGGTCTTTGTTAAATGAGGTCTTGTTATCAAATTTTTGTGTCTTAGTTGATGTAGATTGTCTAAACTATTGTTATCACTAGCACATGGACTAGATGGAAGGTAATTTCTATGGTATTTGTTGTAGTTTTTGTTTGCAGGTATTTGAATAGTGTTCTGGATCTAAATTGATTTGGGTCTTGTCATTTTCAGGTAATACCAATTTGTTTTCCCAAAGATTTCTCAGAAGCTCTCTCTTTTCAGATAGTCTGCTGATATGACATTTTCGTCCAACTAAATGTATCATTGTGTTGGATAGAAGATTCATCAGATGCTTGTGTTGTGGTGTTGGAGGATGAAAATGATGCCATTTGCGTCTAGCAGGTGATGTCTTCCAGTTTGTTTTATGCAAGAGCTATGTTTGATTGTTCTCTGTAGCTGTATCTTTGTTTGTTGATTTCTTATGTTGTTGAGGCTTAAACATTTTGACCTTATGTTAGGAATTCATGTCCTTGTACTTGGGAGATATAGAATCCAAACTTTTAACCTTGTAAATTTTATGTAAAATGGTCTTAAAACAGGACCCGACTTTGTTGAATCTGCTGCAATCATCCTAGAGTAAATGTCTTCATCATGTAAGTCTTGATGGCTGTTCCTGTTTTCACCGGAACCACTTGCTATAGCCTTTGTTTATAAGTCATATGACTGCAAATGTGATTACAATTGATTTATTGTGACATATGAACTTTGTAACTATAGATTGGCATAATGTTCATGATTGATTTGTTTTACCAATTTAATTTGCAGCTTTGACAAATCGGATGGTTTCTTAGTGCAGCTTTGACAAATCGGATGGTTTCTTAGCCTTTTGGTTCCCTTGATAGGCTTGCCACTTGGTACTCCTTTCATCTTAATGAAAGATGGGTCAATGTCTCCTCTCCACCATTAGTTGTCCCGTGCTTCAATCTCATCTATAACATGCTTGCAGAATTAATAAATTATATCTGTCATGTTGCTTTCTGCAGCTGGCAATTTAGATCCAAAATCAAAATTGATATTAAGAACATGTTAGATGCATGATCCCTTGTGGCAGTAACAAAGCTGAATAATGCAATCCTAGAAAACAACAACCAGAAAGTGAGCAACCAAGCATATCCATAAAAAAATTAAATATCAGCACACCAAAAAGAGTAGTAAATTCATGTTCGCAGAGCTGTTCCTCCCACTGATGGCAAGTCAACATTGCATCAGCAGCAAAGCATAGTCAGATAACATGTGAAAGTACCAGCATAATAATGATATATAGATCACTCTTCCTCATGTAAACTAACCCGCAAACTTAATTTGTCAGCTCCATTATGGCAGAAACAATATCACCATCAGCAGCTTTAAGTGCCTTAACAGCCTTGGACTTTGAAACACCTGCCTGTGTCATTACAAGCTCAATATCCTTCGGCTCAACCCCAGTCTCGTCTACATCCTCTTCGTCCTGGGCCATGGCCGATGTTTCTGGCTTAGAGATTACATGACTCAGATCAGGAGCCTTGAATTGCTCTGCAGCCTGGGTCTGCAGCTGTGAGCTCAGGTCCTCAATCTTTGCCTCACCAAAGATCACATATGTGTCTGAGTTTGGACTTTTGAAAACATCAGGCTTGGATATGACAAACAATATCTGAAATGCAAAATAATACTTAGTAGCAAATGAAACATTTGAGGGCATAAACTAAACTGAAAGAGATAACAATGGACACAAAAAAGCTTACATTCTTGCTCTTCTTCACGGTAACCCGACTGACACCAGTGATAGGTTTCATTCCAAGCTTCAACATGGCCTTGCGGCTCTTCTTCTCACTCCTGCTCTGCTTTGACTTCCCATTAGCATCACCAGGATGTCCTACAATACAATTTATTCAACAGTTAAGACAAAGATTAAACATTAAAAGTCAATATAATAGAATCTTTAGGCAACATAAACAAATCGCAGTTACTTATATAGTATCATTAAACATATACAAATCGACAGTTACTTCTATAGTATCATTGAACATATACAAATTGACAATTCTTCAGGGAATTCAAACAGTGCAGAAGGAAAAAGAGTCAAATCTCCTACAACTGCAACTTTTACCATTATTCAGCTTTTTTACTTGACAAATCTTAAATTAAAGAAAAGCATGCGAACAGGCATAAACTGACCAAGTTAAATACCTTCACATATTCAACTTCCATGAAGCTAGATACTTAATAGGAATATAGAGGTCAGAAGAAACATATCCCTCAGAAAATAACAATGCTCCTCTTTCAAAGCAGATAGCCACATAAAGATCAGTTCAGTTGAGTATCTTATTCCAGAAGAATGTTTTCAGTAGCCCTACATTGAAATGAAAACCAAAACGCAAAATTTCACCAAGATTGGGTGACTTGTAGCTATTAACAAGGGCAATGAACTGTAAAAAGAATGCTAATTAAAATCATATAAATAGTGATGCTAAAGCATTGCAGTAAAAAACATTAAACTTGCAAACCACTTGAATCGAAAATCATTATAGAGTTACTCTAGAAAAAAGCAGCAAACAACACAATCCATGCAGAGCTATTTAATAGACTGAGGATTTTCTTGTCTGGAGAAGAACATCTTACTACCCGACAATAAAAACAAAATGAATTTCTAAAAGAGTGAGAATGTGCAACAAACATGTCAAATGTGAAGCCAATTTTTGTTAAAAGAATCTTGAGAATAACTTAGATAGGACATGTGCCTTGCAGCTTAACATATGTGGACCAACTTCTTTTGGTTAATGGAGAAAATATTTAGATAGAACAAATGCAAGTCAAGGGACAGGTACCTTGATGACAAACAACAATAAACAGTAGACATCCAGTTAGATGATGACAATCTGTACTATTCTACATCCATGATACAGAAATTGGGACCTTTGAACCATCAAATCCTACCTCTCCAGACTTGAAAGCTCTTTCTCCCAACACATTCCAGTGATTAAAAAAAGATACATACCAACAAAAAAATTTGGCCTACCTTCAACATCATCCTCATCCTTATCATCATCTTCATCATCGTCGTCGTCATCTTCTTCATCTTCTACAACAGGTTCATCTGGCTGCAGAAAAGACATCAGCAGCTGAGTCATATTCTGGACTTATAACAAAAGACGAGCAACAAATTGAATACTTCATGATTATCCCGAAAAAGAAGAAACAAAATTGCTACTTCCACAATCTTATACACAAGGCTGCTCAGTCAGAAAGGATATGGAAGAAAATAATTGTACAGCAAAACAAACAACACAAGAACTAATGTTTCAGAAATGTAGTATTGGGGACATAATATTAGAGAAATGCAAGGCAAAATGTAGTATAAGTAACACCGTTTAAGCATAGCCCTAAAGCCACAACACAGAACTCTCTTCTGAAATATGAACTCTTTGCATGGAAGAAACTACACACTCCAAATCATCTTATTTTCCATTTGGAAATTTTTGCATCTTCAAGCATCCTTCAAGATCAAGTCATCAACCCCACACAAACCCTTGAAGAATCAAGAACTGCCCTAACTAAATTAGCAGACATGCCAACGGAAGCAATCCTGTGCTAGCTGCCAGTCTTGGTTACAAATCAAGCAACAAATTGAACAGATTTCCCGTCAATCCATTTCAGTTAGGTTTCATCCTTAACATGCTCAAAACCACATGGCTCCCACATACAACACGTCATCGCACTAAGAAACAAGAACCGATTCACATCAAGAAAGTAAGAAACGCACATGAAACAAACAAGAAATCGGATCAAGATCAGTCCTTTCCCAAATACCCATCAAAATACCGCAAAGCAAAGAGCATAAACTTGCAACCAGATCTATCAGTGAAAGCAACGAAAAAACACAAAAAAAAAAAAAAAAAAAGAACGGGAAGAGAGAGCTCACGTCGATCTTTTGCTGCTCAAGGTGAGTGGCGAGGAGCTCATCTTGGATCTGGGCGGTCATGGCGACGATGAAGCGAGAAAGAGAGGAGGAGGAGGAGGAGATCAGAGAAGCAGAGAGAAACCCTAGCAGAAGCCCCCAAAACCCAAATCGCGATGACGAGGAGTCATTTATAGCTCAAAACGCAATTTGGACCGGTCCGTTTTCCGACCGGGTTCGATAGTTAAGTGGTTGGGCTGCATCAAACGAAAGCCGGACCGAGCCCATAAGCATATTTTCAAATAACCCCAAATATTTATAGATATTATAGAGGACTTCGTCTTTTTGAAATCTACAAATAAACCTCATTTTTCTATTTTTAGGAAATGATGGATGCTTTATGAACTATCAACAAGGTGTTATTTACAAAAAAAAATTTCCCTTTTTTCCAAGCTCTATTTGTAGTAACTATAGCTCAACAAGTTTAATTAACAAACATTAATTTTAATTTAATATTTGTTATGTTTTTTTTCTCAACTAAAAAAATTATTTTTTCAAAGAAAAATAAATAAGGGTGCGACACATAAGAACATATGCAAGGGGTAATCTGCAAAGGGGCAACTTTGCTGGACATTTTACATAAAAGATCGTTAAATTTATTTTATTTTCAGACTTTATTATATTCTGTTCTCTTTTTATGGCGGTTCTCTCTAACGCCTTATTCACCTATTTATTTCTATTATCATCACTAGTTGCCTACTCTAGATTCATGCCTCTTGCTTTCCCCTTCTCTTCTCCCCATTCATCACCGAAGCTCAACTTCATAGCCCTGTAGAGGTAACCTTCACATTCCATGAATCTTTTTCTGAATGGTTTTTGCTCTTCTTTCTCATCATCTCCGACTAAAGCAAAAGTTTTGTTGCATTCCTTGATTGTTTTTCTCAATCACTAAAGTTCATACCTTTGTTTTCATAAATTTTTTGGTAGATTTTATTGTTGCTTCATGCAATTTGTAGAGGACACTAATGATTTCTTGTCAATAATTGGAGTTGGTAGAAATTTCTTCCGTTTTTTTTTTCCTTTTGCAGCTTTCAAATGGATAGATCTACAAAGAAGAAGATAAACACTCGAGTTCTTGCACATTATATATTAGAGAAGAAGCTTGGATTGGATCATTGGCTAAAGTGAAACTTACTCAGCATTTAGATACTAATTTAGACATTTTGTTTTCCTACCAGTAAGACGAAAAATTAAATATTGATAGCATTGTCCCATCCGCACTAGGCATCATTGTCTTGCTTACTAATGTCATTTCTTAATCTCCCATTGCTCTTGTGACGCAGCTATTAGCTTATAGAGACATTAAGTAATTCAATTGCAAAATAATATATTTCCAATAATTTTGTTCCAATTTTGCAAATTTGAAAATCACCTAGAGTAAATTCTCTTTGTTCTACTTTTGTGATATCACACTTTGAAATTGAAACTTGTAGGCTCTTAAATATATCACAATAGTTTATACTTATGGAGTCAAAATCTCGTAATCATGTAATGCAATAATCTTAAATTTGAACATATGATTATCACAAATCAAATTTATAACTTGTATAAATAAATCTCTATATAAGGCAAATTTGAATTCAAACAAAAATAATATATTTTCTCCAAACAACTCTTTTATAAGATCCATTGGAATACAAAAATAATCCAAAATTTCAAAAAACTACCAATATATGCTTATACTCAAAATCTAAATTTTGTAATAGTTCATCAAGACGGCTGAAAACAAAGAATCAATATTTACATCCAAATTCAAAAAGTCATAAATTTACAAGTAGACCAATTAGATATTTGTCCTATATATTAAATTGGGAAAGAATCTATAAGTAATCTAACGGTACATTACATATCCCAATTCTCTATGTAAATCTCTAAGCTTAAAGTCTGCAAAAAAAAAAAAGTGATTTCATGTTAAATAAGAATTTTCATTTGCATATAATATATATATATATATAGAGTTTTGTAAAATTCAAATGCCAAAAAGCATAATATGGGAAAAATCATCAAATATATACACCACATAACTTACATATAAAATTGATAGTAAATTCTTATAAAGCTGCAAAATCGGCACCTTGTTCAATATCGCAATATATCACAGAACAATATGATTAGTGTCTCCTAAACGAAATAAGGCACACATAAAAATCGTAGCTCAAATTAGAAGCAGAATCAGTTTCTTATAGGAATATAAATATATGTTGATATAATAATTGTTATTCCTAACGGTTGGAACATAACAAAAAACATGAGGGGAACTACACAATTAAAACCAATAAATTATGGAAATCACAACATGTTTGTGAGCAGAAAATCCTCGTTAAGAATATGCACATAATTTTGTGAAATCGAAATTGACCACCTGAGATAGATGAAACTCCGGGGGGCGACCTCAAATCACAAATCAAATTTTATTTTAATTTAAAGTGCGCTATCAAGTGTTGTGAAAATGACTTCCAACATACACAAGCTTCTATTGTTAATTATCCTGACGATTATCAAGAACTTTCTAAAATAAAAAATCTAATTAATAAAATAGAGACACAAAAAAAAATACATTATTTGATTGATTAAGAAAGATAGTACATAGTTTAAGTAAAAATATGTCCTCACTTTATAATAAATTTCAACATAGAATTATAAAAAATATATAAAAAATAAAACAAGAGAAAGAGTGAAAAAGAAGCTTTGATTTGTATTGCTGCTATGTTTCCTTGCATTAAACCACGTGACATCTAACTCAAATCGACTTGATCTTTGGCAAGTATTGATGGCATCATCTAATGAAACATGAAAGGAAATAGGAGAAGTTTGAAGTATTTTCAAAAGCTAATAAAGCATAGACAATAACTTCATGATTTAAAGTATTTTCGTTAGTTAATAAGGCATCGGTAATAACTTCATTTGCATTGGAATATTTTCGTTAGTCAATAAGACGTTATAAATAACTCCGATGACTTTAAAATATTTATATACCTAATAAGGCGTAGGCAATAAATTTTTTGATTTTTGAAGTATGTCCATAATTAATAAGGTATAGGAGATAACTTCTTTAGTTTTTCTAGCATCACCAAAAGTTTATAAGATTGTGTATAGCTTTGAGAATCATATTGTCAACTTCTTTTAGAGTTGACTAGCTTGAAAGGGTACTTCATCAACTGCTTTTGGGATTGACTAGCTTGAAAGGGTACATTATTAATTATTTTTAGGATTGACTAACTTGAAGAATGTGTCTCCAACTGCTTCTAAATTTGGATAGCTTGAAGGATCGTCATCAACTGCTTCTAAAATTAATTAGCTTGAAGTGTGACCAATGGCTGTGAAATATTGTTGGTTGACTTCATTAATTTAGTAGAATCACCAACAACTTAGAGAGTTGGGTATAGTTTTAAAGTATGGCCAATATCTTAGAGTATGTTGGCAATTAACTTCTTTGATTTATAATATCACCAATGGCTTATGGGATTGGATATAGGTTTAAAGTGTGATTCACAGTTTGGAGTGTGTTGACGATTAATTTCTTTGATTTTGCAGCGTCACCAACTATTTATGGAGTTGGGTATAGTTTTGAAGTATGACCGATAACTTGAAGCGTGTTGGTGATTAATTTCTTTAATTTGGTAGTGTCACCAATAGCTTATGAGATTGAATATAACTTGAAGTATGACCAACAGCTTGAAACGTATTGGCGATTAACTTTTTCAATTTGACAATGTCACCAACAACTAATAGGGTTGAATATAGCTTTAAAGTGTGGCTAATAGCTTTAAACGTATTAGCGATTAATTTCTTTGGTTTAACAACTGTTTGAGTCAATTTTGACCAAAAATTAAATTTAATCAAAATTTTAGTCAAAATATGGACTTGAATGCCGCTGGATTATGATCAAAATATGAGTCTCAATTAGATTGAAATTATAATCAAATTCGACTGAAAATTAGATTTAATTTGGACTTAAGTCCTTAGAAAATTTGGGCTTAAAGTAAAGCAAATTAATGGGCCAGATATTTGAATCAAAATCGGACCCAAAATTCATTAAATTTCTGAACCAAAATAAAAATTATAAAATCTTTACAAATGGGTACCTGATAGGACTTCTCTTACAAATAAATCTCTGAAATAAAAATTTTTGTGAAAAAATCCTTGAAAATTTTAAAATTTCGAATTGATTCCAAAAATTCTAGGGTTTGTAAATGAACCCCTTAAAATTTTATGTTCATAAATAGACCCTTGAAATTTCTAATTTTCGTAAATAAACTCCTAAAATTTATAAAATTTGCAACTGAATCCTCGAGAAAACTTTATTTACAAACAACTCAAATTTTATTCAAAAAGGATCCTAAAAATTTTACAAATGTATTCTTTTTATAAAAAGGCTCTTGAAACTTACTAAATTATAATTTGATCCAATTTTTCTAGAAAATTTATAAATTTATTATAAAGTGAGGGCATACCCTTACTTAAGTCATGTATCATTTCTTAAAATGAATCAAATTCTTTCTTCTTTTTCTTTTTGTGCCTCTATTTTATTAGTTAGGCTTCTCACTTTAAGAAGTTCTCGACAATTGTCAAGATAATTAACAATAGGGGCTTGTGTCTATTGTAAGTTAATATTCTCACAACACCTAATAGTGCACTTCAAATTAAAATAAATTTAGATTTGTGAGTTGTGGTCACTCTCGAGGTCTTCACTATCCTAAACTGTCGAAATCGATTCCACAATAGCATCACTAATGGCTTATGGGATTGGATATAGTTTTGAAGTATAGCCGACAGCCTTAAGTATATTAGCGATTAACTTTTTTTGAACAAGGTATTATGACTGACTGACTAAGCGAATTCAAGCCTATTTTAGTTTGGTTTGATTTGAAGTATTGTCAATGCTTTTGGGTTGGTTTAGCTTGAAAGATGCATCATCAATGACTTTTGGGATTGAATAGCTTTGAAGTGTGACCAATGAATTTGAGCGTATTGGCAATTAACTTCTTTGGTTTGATAGCGTCTTTAATGACTTATTGAATTGGATATAATTTTGAAGTGTGACTAAAGATTTTTATAACACATGCAGAAAGACTCAGTATGACCTTATTTACTTCTATTCAAACTAATTTTGGCGCAAATCAAGATGGTAATATCACCCATTGTTTATAATCTTAGAGTATTATTGAGGGTTCAGCACATCTAGTGGGACTTAGTTTGACCCGATTTAGTATGGGTCTGAGACTAACATGGTTCAAGTTTGAGTTTAATTTCATTTAGCTTGATTATAGTTCGACACTATGTTGGACCTTTGTCAAGTTCAGGTCTACGGACTTTGGTTCAAGTTCAAATCAATATAGTTCAACTTAGTTTCAGTTTAGCTTGGCTTGATTCTAGTTTAATTTTGAGTTTATCTTTTTAATTTCGACTTGATTTAACCCAATTAGAGTTTGATTTAAGCTTAGTTCAATTCAGATTGCATTTGATTGGGACTTAACTTGATTTTAAATTAACCCATCTCAAGTCTGATTAGAGTTATGCCTAAGTTTAGATTAACTCAATTTAGATTATTGAAGTTTAGCTTGATTTGAATTTTAATCCATTTATTTAATCAATTTATATCTATTTGAGTCAACTTGGCCTTCGGTCATTTATTGTAATTGAGTTTAATTTTGATATGATTTAGTTACTTTATGTTAAGCAGTTTGATTTGTGAGTGTTTAGCTGTTTATTATGATTTTAGGCAAACCAATAACCTGGCTTCAAATGTGCAAAGTTGAAGGTTGGCTTAGCTCGTGAGCTCAAAAGTTGGCTTAGTGCCAACCTGAGGGTTTATTGGGTGCAAGTCCGGAGACTGGTTTAGATACAAGCTCGAATGTTAGCTGAATGCAAGCCCGAAGGCTGATTGAGTGCGAGTCCGAAGGTTGACTTGGATGCAAGCCCAAAGGCTAGCTTGAAGATGATTCTGAAGGTTGGCGCTTAGTATAAGCCCGAAGACTTACTGAGTACGAACCTGAAGACTAGCTTAGATGCAAACCCAAAGACTAATTATGTGTGAACCCGAAAGCTGATTGAATGCAAGACCGAAAGATTGGCTACGTGCAAGTCTGAAAACTGACTATGTATGAGCCCGAAAGTTGGTTGAATGCAAGACCGAAAGGCTGGCTGCGTGCAAGTCTGAAGGCTGACTGAATGCAAGTCCGAAGGTTGGCTACATGCGAACTCGAAGGTTTACTGCATGCCAGTGGTCATGGGTTGTATCGAGAATCCATCATCACATCAGAGACTACGGGTAACCGCAATATTAAAATTTCTTCCTTTTTCCTTATTTCTTGCCTAAATTTCTTTTTACATAATAACTTTTTTATGTTTTTATATTTAAACACTTTTTTTTTCTTTTTTTTTAACTAGGTATATTTTTTTGGCTACACAAGTACTTTTTTATATTTTTTTTTACCTTATCCTTCTTAAAGCTTCCGTCTCCACTTTTTTCTTTCTTCTTCGTCTAGCGATTGGGCCATGGTGGCCTGGTCCTATCTCCCTCGGATCAGGCTGGAAATGATTAGATCTAGCTCTTTTTTTTTTTGGCGGCAAGGTGGGACACCCTCCCGTCCGCCCCCCAATCCGGCAAGAGCTTAGAAGAGATGGTGACTGGGGCGGCTACGATGGAGCAAGGAGGAGGCCGAGCAGTGGCAAAGGTCAGTCCAAGCAAGGGTTTCACGGAGCTAGGGTGGCAGCTTAGTTGGCGGGTGAATGGCGGGGCTAGTGTTGGCAGGGATGCTTGTTTAGGTGATGCAGTAGCCGAAGAGAGCAATTTGACCATCCCAGAGATAGCTAGGGAGGGTGTAGCTTCACAACGGGGTGTTGGTCATAAGCTGGAGCTCCTTAAGGGCAATGCAGTGATAGACAAAATCCTCCTTCTTGAGTCATTATCTGAGGAGAAGCTAGTGCGTAGGGCAGTCGGTAATGAGCAATGGCGGCTTGGACAGCAGACAGGAAGGGCAATGAGTTGATAACCCTATGGATAGAAGAGGAGAGATCCCAAGGCACAGAAGAAGTGAGAAGAGAAAAAGAAGCTAAGTTCGAATTCTACCTGCTTTCCTTTCCCTTCTTTGGATCGTGATTCTTTGATGATTTTCCCCGATGATCTCCTTGTTCCTCTCTCGTCCTGTTCTGATCTTTGTTCTCTAATCCCTTGATTATTTTTCTCTAAGTCATAAAGTTTATATAGGACTCAAAGGGATAAAGTTAGCCTAAAAACGACCCCCTAGCGTTTGAATTTTCAAATAATGGATATGGATGTCAATGGATGTGAATATGGTTCATCTAGATTTTGGATGAACTTTGTGAACAGACGTGGATATATTTATCTATTTATAGATGATAAAATTTGAAAGTTATACTCATCACATATACTAAAATTATAGAAAAGTTATTTGTAAATTTTTTCCAAAAAATTAGACTAAATTGGGTCTTTTTGTAAAAAAGACTTGTTTATAAAGTTTTAAAACTTTCAAGATACTTTTTGAATAAAATTTGGACTTATTCACAAATAAAAATTTATGAGGGACTTATTTATAAAAAATTAAACTGTAGGGTCTTATTCGCAAATAAAAAATTTTGGAGAAATTTATTTACAAATCTTAGATTTCATAAGGACCAAATCATAATTATTAATTATTTGAGATATTTATTTGCAAATCTTAAATCTTGCGGGATTGATTTATAATTTTAAATTTTTATTGGACTTTCCTATAAAATTTGTATTTTATTTGCATATATAATTTTAGAATTTTGTTAAATTTTTCTGTAAAATTCTTATTCGAAGGATTTATTTGTAAAAAAATCTAGTCAAGGACTCATTTATGAATATTTATTCAATCCAAGAGCATATTTACAAAATTTTTGCACTTTATCATTTTGGTCCAAATTTTAGATAAATTTTAGGTCTAATTTTGGTCCAAAAATATAGTCCAATTAGCTCATTTGGATTATATCTAACTTGAACCCAAATTTTTTAATGATTTAAATCCAAATTAAGCTCAATTTTTAGTCAAATTCAAACGCAATTTAAGTCTGATTGAAACTGATATTTGAGTCATAATTTAGTGGCATGTAAGTCTCAATTTTAATTATATTTTAATCAAATTTGATTGTGATAAAAATCATATCAAACAAATTTTCCAAATACAATGCAAATGCAAAATATATTATAGCATATCAAAATTCATTGTCGTTTTGTAAATTCAAATGCATAATTTTCTTTTTTTCAAGTCATGCAATCACTTGCAAATCATAACTCACAACAAAATATCATATCATATCAAAAAAATATCAAAAAATTATTTTTTAAAAAATATGATATGAGAAAACATCTTATTCATAAAAAAATAATTTTTATTAATATTATCAGGAATTGTTCATTCGCTTATCTAACCCGAAACTTATATTAAATAAAAGGGACTTGCTCAAGTCTCCTCATCAGGATCTACAACATAAAATAACTAATTTCATAATTCAAATCTACTTTCAAAACTATAAGTTTTTAACTTAAGATATTAGCCCTGAAAATAAAGATTTAGAGTATGAATGATTGGACTTAAAATTTTGACTAGGAGTAACATTGTAATCCACAATTAGAGACTAAATTAAGTAAAATCCAAGGCTCTAGAACACATGTCAATCTACTAACATTCACAAAGAAACCTAATATCAAATCTAATTACCTTTCAATTGAAAATAAGAGCTAAGAACACAATATTTTAAAACTATAGTATCAATTTTTTTTCCTTTGATACAACATAATCCCTCAACTCTGATGATAAAATTGTGCAGAGACAAATTTGACAGAAACTAAAATAGATTTCAAGCAGTAAAACTAAACCTAAACAAAAATACAAAAATGGATAGAATACAACATAGAGCAAAATTTTTGAACATTTCTAAACTTAAAAACTAATTTCAAAATATATTAGAAAGCCGAATATTTCTAAACTTCAAAACTAAAACCTGAAATATCCTCTAAGCCTCCAAAATAAATTACAAAACTAGAGTTAAAACCTAGACATTTTTTAGCTTCCAAAATAGGTTCAAAAATGAAATAGATCTGAAAATTTCTAAGCTTCCAAATAAATTCAAACAAAATCTAATCAGAATTGACTATTCTCTAAGTTTTTAAAACAAATTTCTAAGACTAAAATTAGAACCTAAATATTTTTAGGTTTCGTTTGATAAAACATCAAGGAAAATGGTGGAAAGGAGGCTAAAAAGGGATCACGTTAATCTTGTAATTTCAGCAATCAAACCTAACTATAGAGAGCAATAATTCTCAATCCTCTATCGGTTTTTTTCTTATTCTTACTCCCGATCTCATTCTTGCTCTTGCTTCTAATTGCTAAAAGAAAAAAAAAACAGAAGAGGAGATTGAAAAAGAGGAGTTCAAATTTGAGGGAGTTTCAAAAAAAAAGAAGAAAAAAAAAGAATAGCTTCTATTTTTGTTCATTGGAAAAAAAAGGAAAGAGAAATGAGAGAAAAAAGACTTTGAGGTTAGATATTAAGAAAAGTTTGTAAATGCCACTTGAATTAATTATTTCTACAATTAAGTTATTCAAATTGTGTCTTTATATATATATTTTTTAGATAAAAAAGTTTGGATAGTATATCTAGTCATGACACTAATTTTTTTCTAGTCCTCCTCAGTCAAGACATAATTTTAACAACTTTTTTCTTGAGATTTTTACAACTTTTTTCTTGAGATTTTTACATATCTCAAGATTTATTTTATTTATAAATAATCTTCAACAATTTCAATATTTATTTCTAGTTCTATTTTTTTGAAATTTATTATTTATTGTCATTTAATTAAAGTTTAAGAAATGTTTTTACCTTAGCAAAATTTAATTAAACCCTCAAAGTTTTTATATTTAGCTTTTTACAACAAAAATTTTATTAAATCTCACTCTCCTCTCTCTTTCTCTTGCTTTCTTTCCCTCAAGGGATCTCCCGGCCTCGACCCACCTGCTCCGGCTCCGCCCTCCTCCGGCCCTGGCCTGCTCCGGCTCCGCTCTCCTCCGGCTACGCCCTCCTCCGGGCCCGCCTTCTTCTGGCCCCGCCTACCCTCCTTCCCATCGGAAAAGCCTTATACGATTTCACTGCAAGCGGTGATGATGAGGTAAATCATCTAGTTTTTATTTAACTGTTTTTTTACACTTTCATATTCATAGTGGGTTTTTCTGGAGAAGAGATCCTATCAACTTTTTGGATGGTTTATGCGATTGCACCATATGATATTTTGTAACATAATGAGCTATTGTTTGACCAACATTGGTTAGTGGAATATGATAATTGATGGATGCATAAATTTATCTTATATGATTCATTCTTGCAGTTGAGCCTAGATGCAGGGGAGGAGATCGAGATTGAAGATGAGGTTGATGGTTGATATTATGCAAGTACATGAGAGCAGTTTACTCTTTTTCTTTTTCTTTTTCTGAATAACACGAGCAGTACCTTCTTCTCTGAAGGCAGCATCTTGACCTGATCGTATTTTTTCTTCTGTTATAGGCGACGAAGAATAAGGCCTGGACGGGATGGCAAAATGGCTGGATTGGTGCCAGTTCTGTATGTCAGTGCTTGATTGTTAATCAACACAACTTAGGGATTGATCCTCTTCGCATACTCCGTGAAGGATATATTTGGCTTTGCATGTTTGTCATTTATCGGCATTGTGTGCTGTGTTACCCGTTTTGAGTGTGAGACAATCATCCAGCATGAAGATGATGCCTTGTGCAGGTGTCTATGGTAGTTCAAATTTTGTTTGGATCAAAATCAGTTTTCCAGCATTCAAGCAGTTCCAACTGTTGATTTGCTCGAGCTAGCTATCCTATATTGTAGTTTCTCAACTGATTTTGTGAAATTTATGTGATTGTTTTGTCTAATCTCAAAGGTTGATATGCTTCTGATGAAAATTTGTCTGGAATGAGCGTGCAATAGATTGCTTGTGTAGCCAATCTTATACATAATGTGATGGATGTATGTAATACATGGAGCGTCAAAACTGCTGCTGATTTATAGTGTAATTTTGCATTAATGTGTTCCTTGTAATTGTTCAGAATTTAAAGTATGATGTATTGGGATTTTATATTCGACAATATATCCCGAATGAAACAACATAAATCTAACTGGATAGCAGATTGTACAACAACACTGACACTGGATAAAGAAACGGGCACAGAGAACAAGCCAATAAATTTTTAGCAAGTACCAGATTTCTTTTGTTATAATGTCAGATCTGATAAATTAGTCCCACATCATATATTGAATAGATAGGGTCTAATATATATAGTGAAAAATGCACATAGTTCATGAGCTTAAGTTTTTAGGATGGTTTGATATTCGGCCCACTATATTATTCCGGTTCAATACTTTTTCGGCTCTCCCAACAAATGGTATCAGAACTTCAAGCTCAAACCTGTGCAAACTCTTAAGACCGAAATTACCGTAATAGTGCGACTGAATTGAGTCGTATGTTAGTTTCTCTTAAAAAATCAAAAGAATGAGACAAAAACTCATTGGTATGGGTTATACAGTCAAACTGGTCGAGTAAAAAGAGTTCTTGATTAAGAGTGTTAAAATTAATATGGTAAAATCACACCTGAATGAGGATATTGTTATAATGTCAGGTGTAATAAATTAGTCTCACATCGGATATTGGATAGATAGGGTCCAATATATATAGTAAAAAAAGTTCATATCCCATGAACTTAAACTTTTGGGATGGTTTGATATCCAGCTCACTATATTATTCCAGTTTGACACTCTTTCGGCTCCCCCAACATTCTCTGACACACAGAAGCACAGAAACAAGTTTATAATTGACACCTGACATACAAATAGCCAAATCCAGTGGATCTCAAATCAAGGGTAACAACTCTGGTAAGCAAGGTAACATTCATCGAGCATCGCTTTTGTTAGGCTTGTGTGAAATTGGAATTACCTGGAATGCATCGATCCAAAGCGTCAAAACAGAAAAAGAAATATGACAAGAAAACAAAAATAAAACATTGAATCATTGCTTATTGTTTTTGCAGAAGGCATCCATTCATTTGTCGCTGGATTTCCTCACACCCTTGTAGGGAGCAATGCAGCTTGACTCATCAAAAACAGTTGTCAGATTAAACTAATGGTCATTGAACTTTTTTATCTTGATGAAAACTATTAAATCACATACGAAAAATAAATTATTATAACATCAAAATAGACTAGCCTCACATTAAATATTGAATAAATAAAGTTTAATATATATAGTAAAAAAAATTATATTTTATGAGCTTAAACTTTTGAAATGATTTGATATCTGTCTTATTATATTAATCTGGTTTGATATTATTTCGACTCCTTCAATAAGTGATACGACTAAATTGAGTCGCATATTAGTCTCTTTTTAAAAAATTAAAAATTAAGACAAAAATCCGTTAATATGAGTTACACAATGAAACTAATCAAGTAAAAGAATACCGTGATGATGCAATTGCATTGAGTCACATGTTAGTATCTTTTAAAAAAAATTCAAAATTGAGATAAAAAATTCATTAGTATCGGTCACACAGTGGAATTGATCGAGTAAAAAAATTTATTGATTAAGAGTGTTCAAATTAATGTGATCAAATCAAACCTAAAAAGAGATATTGTTATAATATCGGGTGTGATAAATTAGTCTCACGTCAGATATTGGATAGATAGAATCCAACATCTATAGTGAAAAAAACTCATATTCTATGAGCTTAAGTTTTGGTGTGGTTTGGTGTCTGCCCCACTATATTGTTTGGTTTAATATTCTTTCGATTCTCTCAATAAGTGATATCAGAACTTCAGATTTGAATCTATGTAAACTCTTAAAACCGAAATTACCATGATAATACGACTGAATTAGGTCACATATTAGTCTCTTTTAAAAAATCAAAAATTAAGATAAAAATATATTAGTATAATTCACACGATGAAACTGGTTAAGTAAAAGAGTACTGTGATGATACAACTGAGTCGAATCGCATGTTAGTCTCTCGGGTGTGATAAATTAGTCCCACGTCATATATTGGATAGATAGAATCCAACATCTATAGTGAAAAAAACTCATATTCTATGAGCTTAAGTTTTGGTGTGGTTTGGTGTCTGCCCCACTATATTATTTGGTTTAATATTCTTTCGATTCTCTCAATAAGTGATATCAGAACTTCAGATTTGAATCTATGTAAACTCTTAAAATCGAAATTACCATGATAATACGACTGAATTAGGTCGCATATTAGTCTCTTTTAAAAAATCAAAAATTGAGATAAAAATATGTTAGTATAAGTCACACGGTGAAACTGGTTAAGTAAAAGAGTACTGTGATGATGCAACTGAGTCGAGTCGCATGTTAGTCTCTCTTAAAAAGTCAAAAATTGAAACAAAAATTCGTTAATATGGGTTACACGGTGAAACTGATCAAATAAAAGAGTTTTTGATTAAGAGTGTTAAAATTACTATGGTTAAATCACATCTTAACGGAAAAATTGTATAATATCAAATATAATGAATTAGTCCCACATCGGACATTGAATACATAGAGTCTATTATATATAATGAAAAAAGTTTATAACCCATGAGTTTTAGCCTTTGGGATGACTTGGTATCTAACTCACTATATTGATCTAATTTAATATTCTTTCGATTCTCCCAATACTAATCTAGAGGAAACAATGCATGAATAGGAAAACTATAATTCTTCTCCACCTCATAAACAAAGCAAATATCTTTTCATTGAACAACATCATTTCCTTACTTACTCATATGGATATCTTGCATGGCATGCCTTTCAGAATTTATGCATGTTACAAATAGGGAAATGAAACATAGGCAAAGTGAATGATTCATAGTGATGCTTCTATTTGCTATCTTTGACTAAGATTAAGAAATTCTAGATAAACCAGCAGTTTGAGCTTCAAAACTTAACTTAGATTTAACCATGATAGAGAATGTCATTGGTATAACAGGATGTACATGCAATGATTGATGCATAAGTAGCACCGTTTGTATACGAGAGAATTGTTTTATCACCCATTCCAAAATTTAGCAGTAACAAGGAGCATAGATACAATAAAACTTAAAAATATAAGAAAAGAAAATCATGGATCATGAGTTAACAATTTAAAAAAGTCAACAAAAATGCTTCCATTAGTGAATTATATAGAGAAAATGTAGAAAAGAAAGCTCTGAAACAATTCTATAAATAACCATCAAATAAAATGAAGCTCTAAAAAAGGCTTGGTCATTGGATTTACAGCAATCATTATATTTATCCCAGTCTTAATTTTTGTATTTTATCAATATAAAACTAAAGATAACTGTTATCAGTCACATACTCTATTATCTTTCCACTAGCCCAACGGTCCATCAGGCTTCACAATTCGAGAACTGTCTCTGATAACTTGATCAAAAAAACTGGTGTCCTCCTTGGAGAAGAATGCCCCTTATATAATGAATACAAGTTGAAGAAAATAAGGCATATTCTAAACAAGGAAAATATTTACAATTATTATAGGTATAAAATCAGCCATAGAATCTGCTAACTTTGGTATAAAATCACCCATAGAATCTGCTAACTTTGGTATAAAATCAGTCATAGAATCTGCTAACTTTGGTATAAAATCAGCCATAGAATCTGATAATTTTGGTTTGCAATCAGCCATAAAATCTGCTATCTTTGAATGACTAGCTAATTCCTTTGACATCCCCCCTCAAATTGATGCGGGTAAGTCAACAAGCATCAATTTGATAACAAGAAAGTTATGTCGCTGTCGTGTCATTGGTTTGGTGAAAATATCCGCAATCTGTAGAGTAGTGGAGATATGTGGGAGAGTGATAACTTGGCGATCATAGGCCTCCCGGATAGAGTGACAGTCAACCTCTATGTGCTTTGTGCGTTCATGGTAGACAGGATGGGCTGCAATTTGGATGGCACTAGTGTTGTCAGCATGTAAGGGAGTAGGTTGATCTTGGGTGAAACCAAGCTCTGTTAAAAGACCACGTAACCAAATGATTTCTGAGCATGCAATAGACATGGCACGGTACTCCGCCTCAGTGGATGATTTGGAGACCGAGTCTTGCTTCTTGCATTTCCAAGAGATAAGAGCATCACCAAGAAACATACATCATCCGGTAGTTGATTTTCTTGTGTCCGGACAACCAGCCCAATCTGCATCACTATAGGCCTGTAGTTTGAGGGAAGAACCAGTGGGAAGAATAAGCCATGACTTTGTGTGCCCAGGATATATCTGATGATGCGGCGGACTGCAGATAGGTGGAGATGCCGAGGGGCTTGCATGAACTTGCTGACAATATGGACAGCATAAGAGATGTCCGGGCGGGTGATAGTTAGATAGATAAGACTTTCAACCAGCTTGCGATATAAAGTGGGATCCTCAAGAAGTTCCCCTTCACCCCGTCGATATTTTACATTAATTTCCATTGGGGTGTCAACAGAATTAGTGTTTGTGAGTCCGGCTAGCTGAACCAAATCCATAATATACTTGTGTTGATTCAAGAAGATACCTTGAGGCTGATGATGCACCTCTAACCCCAAAAAATAGGTGAGTGGGCCGAGATCTTTCATGTGGAAAGTAGAGTGCAACAAATTCTGAAGTTTAGATATAGCCTCCATATCAGAACCAATGATGACAATGTCATCCACATAAACAAGAAGAACAACTATGCCCTTGGATGTCCGTTGGAGAAAAAGTGAGGAGTCATACTGGCTTTGTGTAAATGAAAAACTAAGGAGGGTCGATCGAAACTTTTCAAACCATACTCGTGGTGCCTGCTTCAATCCAATACAAAGAGCGTTTTAGTTTGCAAACTTCATTAGGGGAAGAAGTGGGCATACCGTAGGAAAGTTTCATGTAAACTTCCTCCTTGAGATCACCATGCAAGAAAGCATTCTTTACATCCATTTGATGTAAAGACCATGATTGTGATGCTGCTAGGGCGAGTATTGTTCGTACAGGGGTCATTTTGGCTACTGGTGCGAAGGTCTCTTCATAATTTAGGCCATACTCTTGCTTGTTGCCAAGAACCACCAATCTAGCCTTGTAACGTTCTATGGATCCATCAGAACGGAGCTTGATAGAAAACACTAACTTACTACCAAGAGGTTTCACAAATGGTGGACACGGAACAATATCCCATGTTTGGTTTTCTTCAAGTGCAAGAAGTTCTGTTTCAATAGCTCTCCGCCAACATTCATGCTCCATAGCCTGCTTATAGGATGATGGAATAGGAATAGAAGACAAGGTGGCTGTCAAAGATAAAGGAGAGGTGAAACCATACCTATCTGGTGGTTTACGAACTCGAGTACTTTGTCTGAGAGGTGCTGGTACAGTTGTTGGAACAGGATCAACATTAAGGGAATGAGCTGGAGGGGGCCCGAGAGGTGCTTGAATCTTGCGTCGTTGGTAGACTATGAGAGGCTTTGAAGGCATGAAATCTTCAGAATGAATAGTAAACATTGGCAAAACAGAGAATGAAGGAGAAATGTCATCCTTGTGTGTGAAAAAAAAATACTGATTTTCAAAAAAAATCACATTTCGAGAAACCCGAATACGTCGTAGGTTGGGATCATAACAAAGAAAACCTTTTTTGTGCACCGAATAGCCTAGAAAAGCACATTGAACAGCTTGAGCTGTTAGTTTTGTCCGTTCGTGTGTAGGAAGATGAACATAACACACACAACCAAAAGTACGAAGATTAGAGTAATTTGGGGTATGACCAAATAACCGAAAGAAAGGGGAAACATGATTCAAGTAAGGAGAAGGTAACCTATTGATGAGATAGACAGCAGTTGAGAGAGCTTCACACTAAAAACGAGAGGGTACAAATGACTCTAATAGGAGGGTGCGAACAACATCTAGAAGGTGTCGGTTCTTTCTTTCAGCCACCCCATTCTGTTGAGGGGTTGAAGGACAAGACCTTTGAGAAATTATACCATTAGTTTGTAAAAATTCTTGAAATAAATGAGACATGTATTCTCCACCATTATCAGAACGAAGAATTTTGATACTAGCAGAAAATTGGGTCTGAATATGTGCATGAAAAAGCTTAAAGACAGAAAATAATTCATCTTTAGAATGCAGAAAATAAATCCATGTGAAGCGACTATAGTCATCAATAAAAGTGACAAAATACTTGTAATTAGCATGGGAAGTAACTGGCGCCATTCCCCACACATCACTATGTATCAAATCAAAGGCTGGACTACTTTAGGTGTGTGAGTGGGAAATGGCAGAACTTTACTTTTTCCAAGCCTACAAGAATTGCAATCAAATTGAACAGTACTAAGAGATGGTGACCCTTTATTGCCAAGTAAACCAGAATTTAACAAAGTATAAAGCACATTAGAATTTGGATGTCCAAGGCGTTTATGCCATGCTCGGTAATCAACATAAGCAGAATTGCAAGTGATAATAGATGAAGAGGAACATGAAGACATAGGAAACCGAAGAGGAAAAAGACGTCCAATTTTAGGCCCCCTTGCGATCATCTTCCCCGATTGCTGATCCTGCACCACACAACCAGATTTAGAAAATTCCACTTTACAATCATTTTAAACTAATTGTCCAACAGAAACAAGATTAGTGGTAAAGTTAGGAGAGACAAAGACATTGGTTATGGATGAAGAAACATCACCAGTGGCAGTGATAGGTAAGGAATTTCCATCAGCTGTATAAATATTGAGATTTCCAGGATATTTATTTACATTGGTGAGGAATTTAACATTGTTTGTCATGTGATGGGAAGCTCCAGAATCAAAGTACCACGGTGAAGGTTTAGAGAAAGGTTTACCTGAGAGTCCTAATGCGGAAAATGTAGAAATGATCATTTGCTGAATCAGTTCAGGTGTCACAGATTGAATAGGAGCAGGAGCACTTTGTGTCAGATGAGCTTTATCCTCAGAACTACCAGCATTAGAAGAACCAACTGAGACAGTGTATGCCGTTCCAGATCTCTTGGGAGGTCGAATAGGACATTCCTTGATAATATGTCCATCCTTTTTGCAATAGTTGCAGAATTTTTTTGAATAACTTGAAGCATAATGGCCAAATTCTTTGCAGCAATAACACTGAATAGTACTCATGTCCTTACCTTTTGACTTGCCTTGGGCTACATAAGCCATAGGAATAGGAATGGATTTAATTTGTTCCATGGTGACTTGAGTGAGAAGCCGTTGTTCCTCACGAAATAAATCATTGAGACATGCATCCAAGGATGGAACAGTTTCCCGATTCATAAGATTAGATCTGGTGCTTTCAAATTCAGATCTCAATTTCATAAGAAATTGATCCCTCTTAGTAGTTTCATGGACAGATTGAATAGAAATAAGACCTTCGGGAGGTAAGGTAGCATAGACAATATCAGTATATTCAGCCCAAAGATTCATGAAGATAGAATAAAAATCTGAGATTGAGAGACTGCCCTGTTGAAGACTTGTTAGCTCGTATTCAAGTTGAAACCGACGAGCAGTGTTGTGTTGACTATAGAGTTTTTTCAGATAATTCCACATTTCAGCTGCAGTTTTGAAGGGTCGAAGATTCAAGATGATGTTGGATTCTATAAATCCTAGAATCCATGTCGTGATTTGAGTATCCTTGACTTCCCACTTGGAGTGCTCATCCTTGTCTTTGTCAGGTGCAGGTTTGCTGCCATCAATATGACCCCATAGATCTTTGCCTTTGACAAATAGCTTGAAGTGAAATGCCCAGGCTGAGTAGTTTTTGCCATTGAAACGAATCAAGAATTCATGCTTGTCTGAAGACATGAGGCTGAGATAACTTGATCAAAATAACTAAGAATAATGAACTGAACTAGGACCGAGAGAAAGAGACACAGGAGAATTCAGAACTCAAGCTCTGATACCATGATAACTTGATCAAAAAAACTGGTGTCCTCCTTGGAGAAGAATGCCCCTTATATAATGAATACAAGTTGAAGAAAATAAGGCATATCCTAAACAAGGAAAATATTTACAATTATTACAGGTATAAAATCAGCCATAGAATCTGCTAACTTTGGTATAAAATCACCCATAGAATCTGCTAACTTTGGTATAAAATCAGCCATAGAATCTGCTAACTTTGGTATAAAATCAACTATAGAATCTGCTAATTTTGATTTGCAATCAGCCATAAAATCTGCTATCTTTGAATGACTAGCTGATTCCTTTGACAGTCTCTTCTATCTTCACTTGCTCCTTTGCCAACCGATGGGCATCACTCCAATCAAGCCTCCCCATCACGCTCTCTCTCTCTTTGTGTGCTTGGATTATCGTATAAGAAAGAAAGAGTAGGATCCAGGTTGTCGATTAAGACTGAAGCTCTCCCAAGATTTAGTAGGAACTGAGGCTAAGACTGTTGGCATTGCAGTAGACGATGCTAGAGGAGATGGAGGATTGATGGAGGTATTGCAGTAGACATCGGCCTTCGAAGGAAAGCGAGACAAGGAGGTCTTTCGGGAAAAAAGAAATGAAAGTGTGAGGAAGAGAAAAGAAAATAAAATTTAATAAAAAATAAAATCTAAAAATTTTGAGAATTTAATTAAAATTTTACAAAAAATAAAAAGAAATTTTTTATCAAAATTTTAATTAAATAATAATTAAAAAATGTAAATAATAAAATTTTAAAAGGAAGAATTGCAAGCAAATATTAAAATTACCAAAAATATTTTATAAATAAAGTAAATGTGGAGAAATTATACTTTTCTATAGTTATGACATGTTTATTTTTGCTAAAATAGATATTATATCTGGTGTCTGACTTTTCACCAATCAGAAACAGCACAGAAACAACACTGCACCTATAGTGAGTCAATGAGCCAGAGAACATGTCTTAGAAACTCTGCATGAATTCCGAATTTATTCTGATAAAATTATCTTCCACGGCTTGACAGCTTTACGAGGCTCTCGAGAACCGATACCTCCCGGACCTGCAGAGAGTTGCGGACCACCGCTGCTTTTCCTGGAAATTTGGGCGTCTTTTTGTTGCGCAAATCCGAATTTGTGAAACAACTAATGGTGCTTGAGCAAACTTGCCTCACTGAAACTCTGCATGGGTCTACATGTGGTAGTTTGATGATGAATTTTTGTGCACAAGAAACACTAATATCCACTCGGTAGCTCCTCACTGCTTGGTGAATTATATTTCTATAGCTTCCGCAATAATAATAAAGAATATAAGGAGTTATATGCAATTAGAACACTTTTCATTTCTATCAATAGAGAGCCCTTCTTCCCATGATGGGGGTTTTCCGTTGATAAAAACTAAAACACGGGGTCACATGTAAATTTGGAAATATACAAGGGCAACACAGTAAAAATAACGTACTCAAGGGGATATGCATAAAAAACCTAAACAAAATGCAACCAAGTATGCCGTTTTTATGCTATAATCTGATGAAGCCTGATGAAAATAAAATTGATTTATTAAAAACTTTTGTTAAAAAAGGGAACCATAGCAATTTCTTTGTTTTGTCATCCACACCTGCATCACACATGCAAATCGCTAGTCGTTTTCTAAAAAACAGAAAAAAAAAAAAAAGAAAAAAAGAACAAAAATCCTATTCTTGAACTTCAACCTCTAGAAAGAGGAACATATATACTGCAATCGGACCAAACCCACTGCCATGCAATTCAGCATGTGACTGACTATAAATGCCTCTGTTCACTAAAATGTACAAAAACATGATATAAAGCTCAGTGAAGAAAAATAACAATTTAGACATTTCACGACATTGATATCCGGAGAAAGATCCAATGGTACCAAGGCATTCAATATTTCCTGGCCACAATACAAGAATAAAGCAATGAATAGTTACCTAAAAAGTGAACCGGCCTTAGTTCCTTGCCTCTTGCAAAAGAAACGTTCCACCAAACTCTGAAAGCAAGAGGTGCGGAAGAGTTTTTCAATACTATAAAGTTCATCCATCGACTTGGCAAAAAATACAAGTTGAGCTGTTGTTTGCGTACATGGCCTTGTATTCCATCATAGCCAATTGCACCAACACAAATTAAAATTTCCAGAGCAAATCGCGCAAACAACCATGATTCGATATTTGTCTTAACCATCTTATATTGCTAGCAAAGGTTATTGATTCCCATTTAGAAGACACAATTACCGTCACAAATCATAACTTTGACTTGATGTCGCTCTCACTAAGAACTAAGTTTGATATTATCAAGATTGCTAGTATGTTTTGCTTCATTGTTCCTAAGATTTGAACACAAGGACAAATTTATAACTGCGCTGTAACTCAGGAGCAGGGTTTTCCCTGAATTTAACCACGAGAGCTGCAGACATAGAAACTAAAAACTCAAAACTATTGTGGTAAGTTAAAGACATCCCTTATTTTGTCGATGAACCCCCTTGTTCTGTCGAGATTTGCAACTACAAAATTGGGTTCTCTAGTTAAAGAAAACACACTTTTGACGGACAAGTTCTCCCCTGATCATATTTTCTGATCGGAAGTGTTTCTTTCCAGTTAATGATACCATAGATAGTATTGCTCATGCAAAATGCTAGAGCGCAGAGCTTGTGGGACATTTACGAGCCATGTCTGGTGGGTATAGAGGATGTCAACATTGAGCTAGATGAAGAACAATAATTTGTCTGCATGTCATTAAAAAATTTTAACTGTTCAAAATTGAGATGAATTATAAGAGGCTGCTAAAGGCTTTATAAAATGATCACAGAGGGGGAAAGGAAATCAGGAATTTGCCATTTGCATTAATGAGATTATGCCATTTGCAACACCCCATACGGCCATGAATTCATAACAGCATGATTTATCGCATAACAATGACGACAATTGGCAAACATATCATAAAAGACAATTCACTCGTATATAAAAAGATCAAATCCAGGCAACATAGACCAAGTAGATAAATCTCAAAACATCAACAGATACGAATCTAATATAATACACCAGTGATCAAATCCAGGCAACATAGACCAAGTAGATAAATCTCAAAACATCAACAGATACGAATCTAATATAATACACCAGTGCTGAACAGAAAATCACTAGTAATTCTTTTGAAAAAGGAAGGACAACGAAGGATAAAGAAGTACATTTTCTGCAACAAATAAATTAGTAGTACCAAAATGAGAGAAATAGCCATGAATTGACTCTAACAACATGTAGAACACCTACGCCACCTATAACCAAAACATTCATGGCATAGCATAGATCAAACAACACAATCCTCAACCCGTTCATCCCGCGTGACAATGATAAATAAAATAAAGTAAAAACCACAACGAGAAGTAGTCTAATCAGAACATAGCAATAATAGACTAACCAAGATAAGAAAGTGGCAGGCAACTCTTGTGTAAATCTCGTAGAAAAATGCAGGAGCGTTCGAAAAGGGCGATAGACAGATTGAAGAATTCAAGCCTGAGAGTCACTCTTCCGGCCCATTCCGTCGCTGTCCCTCTCCTCCAGCAGCTGCCCAGCCTCCTCGTCTGCCTGAGCCATCTTCTTCTGCGCCTCCTTGGCCTTGAGCGCCTGCAGCTTGACATGGTTGTAGTATGCCACTCCCAGGAATGCAATTCCGTAGCCGACCAGATTCACCGAGGTGACTGTATCTCGGATCACTGACCAGGAGAATGCAATAAGGAGCCAATCCTTGACGACGCCGGCGACATTCATCGTCAGCGCGGAGGTTTTCCCGACTAGCAAAAACACCGCGAGGTTGAGGGCGAAGGCGCAGAGCGAGTTGGTCCCGAAGATGAAGAAATCGAGATGGAAAGAGGAGGTCTGGCGCAGGACGGGGAGCTCGACGAGCGCCCAGGGGACGAACAGGAAGGCCAAGCAGCAGGGGGCGACGTAGTAGAGCGAGGTGATGGGATTGAGGGAGATGCCTTTAGAGGTGAGGAGGATCTGGATGAGAACGAGGCGGGTGGCCTCGAACGCGACGGCGGCGAGCTGGAGCGAGACGCCCCTGACGTCGAATCGGGCCTCGCCATAGGCGGCGATGGCGACGCCGAAGGAGATCGAGAGCATGTTGACCATGGCGGACGACTTGAAAGTCTCCTTCTTGAACAAAACGCCGATGGAGTAGACGGCGACGGGCATGAGGGCCTTGAGCATCTGGATAAAGGAGACAGAGAGGTAGATGTAGGCGGAATTGGAAAACCAGAGGGAGAGCGAGTAGAGGGCGCCGATGGGGAGGACGGAGGAGACGTAGAGGTCGCGGTTCATCGGCGGGGAGGCCGGCGGATCAACGAGGCGGAGGACCCGGACAAGGAGGAAAGCAAGAGAGGAGCAGAAGGCCATGTGAATCATGGTGAGCGAGATGGGGAAGGGCCAGTTGTACATCTTCCGGTCGAGGATGTACTTGTTGTAGACGATGACGGTGAAGCTGAGGAAGATCCAGATCGCGACGTAGAGGTAGGAGAGCAGCACCTTCTTTACCACCCCCTCCGACATGGCTCCGCCGCGGCCCATCCTCGCTGTTGCTGCTTCTTTCGCTACGGGATCTCGCCCGAAACCCTATCCCCAATCCTAACTCCGGTGGTGGATCACGGGGGGTCTTTGAGCTTGAGGAAGACGTTGGGTCGACAGGAGGAGAAATTTGAGGGAAATGGGAGGAGCTGACCGGAGACGAGGAGAGATCTGGTAACGGTTAGATTTGCGCCACGTGTCCCGACTTAGAGTTAAGTGAATGAGGGGCCGTACGATATCGCGTCATAGGGAATACAACAATCTCGAGGCAAGCGAGCGGTGGATCGGGTTGAGAGGTTTGTTTACCCTCGGACGAGATTAAACCGAAGTCTAACTCTTACGTGTCATGCGTTAACCCAATGAAAAAACGCCACGTGGCGAATGAGGACTGGAGGGGCCGAAGGTTTTCGGGGAGAGTCGCATGGGGAGCGCTGACGGAAACAAAAGGAACCGTGCGATCTGGGGTAAGGTTTTCGTAGAAATATAAGAATTGCTTTGGATGTTTGTGCAAATTGCAATGCGCGACCAACCTCCCGAGTCCCGGAGTCGGTGAGAAATGGGTGGCATATTCCGCACCAAGTGCAAATCTAACCGGCCTTTTTAATATGAAAATATATTTGCATCTGCACCCTCGGAAAGTAGGTTAATTGCATATTCTTCTGGCAATTCTTGCAAACAAAACCCTCAGAATGTTGTCGCGTTTACATCATTTATGATAAAAATATATTCTCAAAATCATAATCAAGCCCGGTAGCGAGAATACTCGACACACATAAAAATATAAGTCTTAATATCATATGTTTCGGTTTTTTGCGTTTCAAGGGTATGCATGACAATAATAAAAATTGAAGGGCGTATGGGCAAGAGAATCCACATCCGAACAAGATGCAGATGATATTTCTGTATTTTTTTGTGTTGCTAACAGAACAAGAAATCTTCTCCTGACTCAGACGCATAGACCGGGACCCGTCTGAAAATTGCCTCACTCGTTGAAATACTAGGCTGTAAGCGTGTGAGATTTTTCTCTTGGCGCGTGTGAGTGATGATGTGCGGCATCTTTCATTTTTTCTCATTTATAGTTGGATGGCATTTTCTACACAAGAAGAGTACCTCTTCGGACCTTATGCTGACATGTCATTTATAAATATGTAAAATTGGAAATTAATTTTTCACTATAAAAACAAAAGGAATCTGGTAATGATGATGATGTTAAGATTAATTCTACAAATTTATGTTATCTGATTGAGCATGTCACAGCGTTTGTAGTCCAACGGTTAGGATAATTGCCTTCCAAGCAATAAACCCGGGTTCGACTCCCGGCAAACGCATCGGAGGCCTTCGTTATGATCCTTTTCCTTTCGTTTCCAAAGATTTTATCTCTTTTTTTTAATGGAAAAAAGACGGACAATCGGATAAAAAATAAAAGGAGGAGAAAATAAAATACCAAGAAAAATAAAATTTTAGGAAAAAAAACGACTGGAGCGGGAGTTCGAGCCTATTTGTGGTTTTTTCTCTACGCCATTTGTCTTCTCCAACAAGAACTTCCTCTGATCGGCGATCGCCATCTGGTTCAATGGCCACCCTCGGAAGCGCCAAGGACGTAGCTGGCTCTCAGAACAGCGCCGAGATCGACGAGCTCGCCCGCTTCGCCGTCGAGGAGCACAACAAGAAGGAGGTCTTCTCTTCAATCTTCTCCTTCCTCTTTTTTTTTTTTTTTTTTTTTTTTTTTTATTCTTTCTCTATTTATTAATGAAATTAAACCATATTCTTGATTTTTCTTGCATTTTTCTTGGGCTCTAGATGCTAGTTTGATCGAGTTGCTCTAGAATCGAAAAATGTTTTGATTGCACGGAAATTCAAAAATAATCGAAAATAGGTCAAATTCGATCATGAGAATTTCAGTCTTTATAAAATTCTGATGCATCTGATGTAAACGCTCCTTTCTGATTCATTTTGTATATGGTTTGTGTGAAACTTTTCGTGCAGAATTCGCTGCTTGAGTTTGTGAGAGTGGTCGAGGCGAAAGAGCAAGTGGTTGCAGGCACTGTTTACTACTTGACAGTGGAAGTGATGGATGGAGGGAAGAAGCAGCTCTATGATGCCAAGGTTTTGACCAAGCCATGGATGAATTTCAAGGAGGTCCTAGAGTTCAGGCCTGCTGGACAGTCCAACTGAGCACAGGTATGGGCCTATGGCTGGCTGCCAATGGATTGATATACACATGGTTTGAGCAATGAAATTGATTGAAAAAAGTGCCAAATTGTTTTGTATCTGTTTGCATCCGTCGGCTTAATCAATCATAAACCCATAATGGAGTTGAGTTTCTCATAGTATATAACATGAGTAACCATTTGGTATGAGCCCATCCGTGCTAGCATCTGGAACATTGGCTTGATTAAGTTGTATTATGTCGCAAAGCTCAGAAAATAACATGCGGAAGCAGAGTAATGTGTTTTATGTTGGTTTGCATTATGAGAATTGTGATGAGCATCCTGCATGTGTGTAGCTACTTCTTTCAGTGCGTGAGTTCAACTGATGACCTTCATCCTTCCTATTGATTTCTCGATGTTCATGTGAATCTTTGTGGTTTATGAATCGCTAAATTCATGCTCGGAAACCATTCTGCTGAAATCCAACTCCCCATTCTCCATCAGCCATTTGATTTTCCTTGTGTTTTCATCCTTTGTCTCTTTTCTTACCTTGTGTTTTCATCCTTTCTCTTTTCTTACCCTGTTATAATTTATGAAATCAAGGTTTATTTCTTCTAGTTTTTTTTTTCTGCTTGCTAACCCTGTATGCTCTCACAATGCTGGGAAATGATTCTGATTCTGATTTCTTTCTTGCAGGTGACTAATGCCAGATGGGGCTCAACGCGGGTGAACTAAATAAATGTTCATATAGGAACATATAGGAATAAAAGTTAGGAACATATAGGAGCATATATATATGTTCAATGCTCATGAAGTAAATAAATGTTCAAATAGGAACATGAAATTGTATGTTGCCAGAGTCTTCATGTTATGTCGGTACCGTGCATTTATATGCAAAGCAATGAATTGCTAAATAACCCTTTTGTGCTTGACCAGGGCAAATATTGGTGTACTAATTTCAATTAACCATAGTAACCCAGCGGTTGCTTATTGTCTCTTCGAAACAGATAAAAAATTACTGACGGTTACTATTTAACTGCTGTATTTGAAAAAAACAGACAATGACCAAGACAAAAACCAGATCAATAGAACAAGACCAAGATTTGACATTGTATACTAATTACTCTTGTCATTGCCAAAATTATTGGCATTGAACAAAATCAGTTTATGAAAGCAACTGAGTCAGCTTTGCACCACTAATACAGAGAAAATGAAACCGAGTTAAACACTGTGCTATTCATGTTAGTTCTATGCCAACAAAGCTGTACAAGGAGGCCTGAAGCCTCTATCTAATCTGCTTTCTGAGGTTGAAGATAATGCATCTGAAACTTCAATAATGTACATCAGATTAATGCCTAGTCACTAGTCATCTTCTTTGTCATAGTCCTCTTCCTCTTCATCTATTCTTTTGCTCAATAGGGCAAATTGAAGGCGATCCATGGTGATCTTATCCATGTTGGCAAGTGACCAGCCTGGGTATTCCTCGGGCTTCACGTCATGTTCAGCAGCTGCTACCACAGCTTTTGTTGTGTTTCCATTCTCATCCAGGTCCAAGTTCAAGTCAAAATTTCGAACAATAGCACTGCTGCAGCTATCACCAAGTTTGCTATCGCTTTGCTTTCTAGGATGAGAGTTGTCATCAACTGTTTCAGATTTTAGGGCATGTGGTTTCTCATCATGTTGGGGGGAAGTATCAGGGTCATCTTCACATTTCTCAAAGTGAGCACTGTCCCTCTCAGCAGCATGGCTTCCTCGAGATCCACGCCCTCTTCCCCGGCCTCTTCCTCGTCCTCTACCACTTCCACTGCTGTGACCTGCTGCAACATGCTGCCAACAATATCATGTATCAGTTATACACTGCAAAGCTACTTTAACAAGGACTTAGGGAAAAATACATTGTTCTGAATATGTAGAAGAGAAATATTTCTGCTTGCATTAGAAGCAACACAATTTATGAAAACTCAGAGGAAAACAGTCTTAGAATCCATAACATCCATCCCTCAAATTTAGGATATAGAATATATTTTCAAGCTGATAATATGCTATTCCTGAGGCTTTATGGCTATGTGTACCATGATGAAAGTCATGACTATATGTACTCTAAAATGCAGGATACAAACATTTCTGCAGAAAACATAATCAACAGTAGCAATAATGCATATATTTGCTTCCCGGTATTATCATGTGTATATAATGAAAGCCAGCAGAAGAATTGTTTATTTGTAAATGAAATACCATGAAAGGAAGCTGTAGAAAGCTAAAATACTGTTATTATGACATGTAATCACTTCCTTTGGAATAGGAAGTCAAATAACACATGAAAAGCTCTTTTAAACGAAGCCAAGCATCAATCAATACGAACAGCATCTGAAATATTAACAATTTGAAATACATAATCTGAAAAAATTATAAGTTCTGTGCAAAAACCAAGAAGATTTTTTAAACAAGCAAGACAATTAGTGAAAAAAAGTCTTACAGTTCTCGCCCTTTTCGACTCCTGATCACTGTCATTGCCTTCGTCTACAGCTTTCCTGAAGAAAGAAAAGTAACATTGATATGAGACACCACGGCACATTAGATATGGAACTCAAGGCATTTACCTAATTTCCTACCTTCTTTTGGCAGCTCTGTCATCGCTGCCTGCATCAGAACCTCCTAAATCTGGAACTTTGCTCACTATGTCCTTCAGGAAATCAAAGACACTAAAACTTTGAATGCATTGCTTCCTGAAAGGCAGAAAAACAATTATACATCCACGCCATAGACAAATGAACAGCAAACCAAATGAAGCCATCATAACAGTTTTTAGTCATGCCATAATCCAGTCATAGAGATCATGAAAAATAACATACTATGCGACAGAAAAATTAGCTCCAAGGAGAATAATGTGGCTTTTATTTTTTTAGAATGAATGAGAACAACATAAGTTTGGCCACAAAAAAAATGCAACAGTAGCAGTTTAAATATGAGAATATGTATAGTTATGTGCTTCATTGGCAAATCAAGCACCCTTAACAACCACATCATGAAAACAACACACCAAGTCACAACAGGTATAGAAGTTCAATATAGATAAGCTATATACAAAATAAAAAACCATAGTCTGCCTTTGACATGAGACTAAACCTAAGATAAGGGGGCCCAGCTGTCTCCGTGTATAGCAAACTTATCCGGGTGTGGGGACACTTCAAGTTAAGCTTAACTATAGTTTGTATGATGCTCCGAATAAATACCATGTTACAGGTGGTTGCTCATCCTTGTACATCATTGAATAGACAAGAAGAATGATTACATGTTCAAGTGAACCAAAAAGCTGATATGAATATTTCTAAATTATATATCAATTATTTAGTTATTGTAAATTTGTTGTTTTTATATTTGTGCTTTCATTTCATGTGGATACACATCTACACAACTAAAAGGCAAAAATCAAACTATCAAATGTAAAGTTTTTCAGCGTTAGAAAAGATTTCTTACAGATGCAAAGCACTCATTGTTTTCATTCCTCTCTGAAGAGTAATGTCATATGTCCTGTCACAGAGGTCTTGCAGGAACAATTCCAATGCTTTTGCTGACAAAGCAATCCATGAACAGAACATCATGAGAACAATAAAAACAGTGATTGTTATTGCCGAGACACAAATCAAGATCTAATGAATCATATTAATGTATGCATCAATCAGCATGCCAATATACATAAGCTAAAAATACAGCTGCATTCTGATGAATATTTCCTCAATTCGAACACATGTTTCTTCTCCCTCAGAGCATGCAAAATGGTTTTTAGTTCATACATATTGTATATAATCCATCGAATTCAATGCTTTCAATGCACAAACCATAGAAAAAATAGCTATATAATTTGTTTATGATAATCAGTAAAAACTACAAAGAAAAATGCCTATCTATAGTTCAGAAGGGACTGGGCAGTTGCCTGCAAAACGATGATATAATTTTCATGATTACACATTTGAGCGGTTGGATTGCAAACTGTTTATCCAAGCATTCAACATTAGAGAACAATCAGGACAACCTCTGAATTTCCAAAGAGGGAATTTGGAAAAAACAAAATAGCAATTCTAGGGGGATTACAGATTGAGAAGAAAGAGATCAACTTACATACTAAAACAGGCACAGCTAGTGCAATCTTCCCAACATCTTCATCTGTTTGCATAATCTTCTTTATTCGTGACTGGCAATAAGATGAAATGTCAGTTCTGTTATATCAGAAAACAATAAGCCATCACTACATAAGAAACATATTTAAGGTGAGGTGAAGCCTTAAGGCCAGAAGAACTTCTAATGAACACATGGAAAATCATCAGTAGGAAATTGCTGAGCAAAAGACTAACTCAATAGGAACAGTTAAACATCTACAGAATGTCCATCTCATTTGAAAATACTTCCCATGAAGGAGCCACATAGTGGTCTGAAGCATGTTGAAATAATCTTCAGGAAAATAATTTTTTTACATTGTATTTTTCTACAAAGAAATTTAGAAAGTAAGCGGTTAAGAGTAAGGAAACCAGCTGTACATTCCATTTATTTATGACAAGTATGGTGCATCAATGATAGTGCAAACACAACCAGATACCTAATAGGCATTTATTATAACAACACACATAGCTCTCCCCCTATGATAAATGAGGAAAATGGTATGCATATGCAAATCTAGCGTATATTTCCAGAAGTAGGGAGAAAAGTCTTTAACTGATTTGATAATACTCGAACAACCTTGAATATAACAAAAATCTTAATAGGCAAATCTAACACACCAATATTTTCTCTTTCAAGGTACCAAAATACCTTCACTTTAATCACAGGGTACAAGGAAAAGCATTTTCCAAGCCAAATCACTGGAGCAATAAAACAACTCCAGAAAGAAGCACATCATTTGATCTATAAAGCCTTTTTTTTTCTGAAATTCAAAAGAAAAACTAGAAGAGAAATACAGGAAAAATGCAAATAGAACACGGCATGCAATTATGGATCCACTAGGTGCCAGCTAGGTAAGTGCTCTGTAATAAGATGGTGGTTATGAACCCTAAAGACCATCCCACAGGTATCAGTAGAAAAACCAACATCTACAAAATGCCAAAAAAAAAAGAACCGGGGTCATTTTGCTTTTGTCAGAAGTAGGATGAAAATTTACGTGATAGTTCCATTTTTGAATGATGTAAATAAGAATATTGAAAATCGAATTATAAATCGCATTACTGCAAAGCGCAAACATAGCTAAATCTGCCTTCATCTAAGTATCTGATATTAGATTTCAGAAACGTACATACAAAAACCTCCTAAATCACATGCACACTCTGCTAGATCAATAAGAGACTACTGATACAAAAAACTACAAGAAGTTGCTTTCAACTTCCCAAACCCTCAAATTTGATTTGCCATTTTAACCTAAGTGAAATCATTAGAGAAATGACTTAAAGCTGCTCAGTTAATCTTACCAGAATCTTCACCAACGGAAAGAATATCCAACACAAGTTAAATTTCAAACCTAGAGCTAACCCCCCTCAATCATGAAGTTCGTTTTCCAACAAAAATTCAAGAACCTCAGCCAGTTGTTAACCTAAATGAAGAACACCAAAAATATCGGTCAAGAAGAACAAAATGAACAACCCAAATCCATAAAAACCCGGAAAATCACAACCAAAAAGCATATAAATTGAGAGATTACAGCAGGAAATCTGGTGTCGAGCTTCTTCCTCATGGTTTCCGACGACGAGCATCAAACGAATCGAAATTCCCTCCGACGCGGCAGCCGAGATCCGAATTCGGAGGGCGGAGAAATCAATGAAGAAGAAGAGATTAACAAGAAGAAAAGGCAGGAAAGATGGAGCCGAGAGGAGGCGGAATCGATGAGGTCGCCGAGAGGAAGAAAAAGGCGTAGTCTCTGAGAAGACGAGGAAGAAAAACGGCTTTCTCGCGATTTATTTTATTTTATTTTATTTCCGGAGAAAAGGAAAGGACGAAAAAGGTGTTTTTAAAAATTCGGCCGAGCCGAACCGGTTCGGCCGAAATCCGGTTCCGAGACGGTTCAGGGATTCATGGATAATTTACGGAGTTTTTGAGGACTCGAATGTAATAAAAAAAAGAAAGAATGTGATTAGTTACAAATAACTCCCCGGATGTTCAGATATTGCAGTACGGTCTCTAGCATTTTTAATGCTATGTAATTCCATGTTTTTAAAACATTTATATATTTAGAATGCATAAAACATTCAAAATATATACCAAAATTTTAAAAAGTCAAAGTTATTGATTTAAATATTTCGACCATCTATATTCTAAGTATTTATTATTTTTCACCAAACATTTTTATAGAAGTAAAATGGTTGAAAAAAGGCAAAATATTCAATTTTAATTGTTTGTGTTTTATAGGGTAATATTGATCAACATAAAATATTATAAAATACCAGAAAATATGATCACAGTCATTACTTCTCCGGTTCAACATCCATCGGTTCTCTTTCGGTTGTACACAGAAAAAATACAAAACAAGCTAACCGGAAAAAAAAAAAAACAAAGAGAATTACATGTCCACAGGCACGCGCTTATAGAGAGTAAAGTCGCGGAGCCTGGGGGTGGCAATGGCCTGCAGCGGCGTGTTCATGAAGGCGACCATCCCGGGATTCTCCAACATGTCTACGTCCTCCGGCCTCACCCCAGCCGGCAGCTCCCACTTGAAATGGTGCAGCAGGTGCCCCAGCATCGACGCCACCAGGTTTATCCCCAGCTGCGCCCCGGGGCACACCCGCCGCCCGGCCCCGAACGGCAGCACTCGGAAGTCATGCCCCTTGATGTCCACGTCCTCATCCTCGAATCTCTCCGGCCAGAACTCCAGGGGCTCCTTCCACACCGCCGGGTCACGGGCGATAGCCCAGACGTTCACGTGCACGTTGGACCCTTTTGGGATGTCGTACCCGCCGATCTTGACGTCGGCGTTGGCTTTGTGGGGGAGCATCAGAGGCGCCGGCGGGTGGAGGCGTAAGGTTTCTTTGACGACGCGGTTGAGGTAAGGGAGGTGGGGGAAGTCGGCTTCCGTCATGATGCGGTCCCTGCCGACGACGCGGTCCAGCTCCTCCTGCGCCTTCTGCTGCACCCTCGGATTCCTCACCAGCTCCGCCATCGCCCACTCCACTGTGATTACCGTCGTGTCCATGCCGGCCGTGATCATGTCCCAGAGGAGACCGATGATGGTGTCTTCGCTGAGGCCATACTTCTGCTGGAGAGTCAGCAAGGCGTCGATGAAGTGCTGCTTGGCGTCGCCGGAATGGTTGCGAGCGCGGGTGTGCTCGTCCATGATGGCCTTGGTGAGGCGGTCGCGGCGGGCGCCATGCTTGGCGAAGGCCTCCTCTTCGAGGGGGAACATCCAGCGGAGCCAGGGGACGTACTCGCCGAGGGAGAGGGAGGCGCCGAACTTGCGGCCGTTGGCAACAATGGCATTAAACTCCACGCCCTGCTTGTCTATCACCCCCTCCGAGTCCACGAACCGCTTCCCAAACGCCAGCCGAGTTATGTTGTTGAACGCCACGCCGGCGAGGTGGTTCCTCACCACCAAGCTCTTTCCCACCCTGTCTGCCGAACAAGAATGTCGAGGACTTTTTCGCAATTTGACTCAAACAAACAAATAAATAAATTTGTTTTTTGGTCGGAGTTGTTCTCCAACTTCGCTCAAAAAAGTCATTAAGAAAAAACAAAAATGAGAAAATACATACCAGGTTGGGTGCGATCGTCGAAGATGGACTCGACCATGGCGGTGACCTCGTCCTCGCGGATGGGGCGGAGCGCCTCCAGCCGGCGGGGCGCGAAGAGCTCGAGGTTGCAGACCTTGCGGACGGTGACGTAGTGTGTCCCGTAATCAGCCCAGATGAGGTCCTTTCCGTCGCGGCTGAACCGCGCGGCTGAGCGGCTCCGGGGCCGGTCGGCCAGCTGGTGGTCCTTCTCCTTGAGCACCTCCCGGGCCAGCTCCGAGCTCGACACCACCACATTCAGCGTCGTACCGAACCACACAGACATGATCGGCCCGTACGTGCCCGCCCACTCCGCGAAGCACCGGAACCGGACGGGCTTTATATCGTACAGGTTTCCTACCACCGGCCGCGGCTTCGGCCCCGGCGGCAACCTCCGCCGACGCCGGCAGAGCTGTACTACTAACACTACAGCCGTTACCGCGACGGTGGCCAGGCTTACCGCGGCGGCGAGCTCCATGGTGATGGAATTGTGGAGGGGAAGAAAAAGAAGAGAAGTTTTTTATAAGGAGAGAATGGCGCTGTGGTAGGTGAGACAAGGTCTTATCATTTAGGAAATGGAAATAAATAATTTATGCGTGGTTGGAGGATGGGGTTCGGTGGATACGGCGAGAGTTGTAGTTGCTCACCATCATTTGATTTCTTATTTGCAAGTTAATTATTTTGAACGTATCGAGTGATATTGCTTTTGAAAGAAATTTTGCAACTCCGAGAGAATCCAGTGTTCTTTTGTGTAATAAGTATTGGTTTCGATTTTAGTTACGAGTGTAATTGATATGTTTCAGTCATTTTGACTATTTTAATCTTTTCGATTTCAGTTTTGGACATTTCGATTTCGATCAAAAAATATTTTTTAGTTATTATTATATTAATTAAAATTTAATTATATTTTGATTTTAAATTAAAAATATAATAAAATTTTGCAAAAATTAAATTAATTTTACCACACTATTAAAATATTTTTTTTTAAGCTTCCTTCCTTTTGCTAAGTTAATCTAACTGTTTTTTTATATATTACGATATAGAAAAGTATATGAGAAATAATATGAATATAATTAAAAAGTTAAAAATTAATATAAATAAATTTAACTTATTATTAAAATATAATTGACACATACATAATTTATTAATTATAATGTAATCATCATCATCAGTTGAGTTTAAAATATCTGGATGTGGAATTATGAATTCAGTACCTGAACGATACATATGAATATTTATAGATATACGAGCCAGAACAATTAGCTATGTGCAATCTCGTAACAGCGATTCACATGGGGATGGGATGGATACAAATTTTTTTTGTTTTATTTCGGCAAAACGGTCATGCACGCATGCACATGAATAAAAAAATCAACGTATTTCAATCAAAATCATTTTCATCTCGGTTTCAACCAAAATATTTTTTTCATTAATTATATTTTGACTAAAATTTAACTTTATTTTAATTATTTTTAACTTCAAATTAAAAATATTATAATATGTTTAAAAATTTTTAAAAATAATGAACAGTTACGTAAATAATATTATGTACGTGAACAGTATTTGACAGAGATCGATAAGGGCGTCAGAACCAGATTGGCGACAACGTTGGTTCCGGTGCAAAGCCGGCCTCAACTTTCGGGAGTAAAGCCCACGTTAGTATAGGCGAGGGAGCGGCGGCAAGTGGACGAACGCGCGGAACCAGTCCAGCGAGGGCGTGGGCTCGGACACGAAGTCGGCGTGAGCTCCATGCATGAGCTCACCCGGCGAGCTCCCCGCATGCACTCGCCCGGCGAGCTCCCCGCTCGAGCTCGCCGCGGGCGCGCTGTGCTCGCCCCGCGCACCGCACTCGCTCCGCTTGCTCTGCTCGCTCTGCATGCAGGCACGAATATGAACACCGAATCCTAAAATCGAAAAGAAATATAAGATTTTATTTTGGTTTGGACCAAAATTTAAAGCCTTGGTTTTTTGTGAACTGGTTGATTGGGAGGTTGCTGCCGCATCAACTGAAAGGGTTTCGTAGCGATCCGGTGGGACTTGTCGCCACCAAACTCGTACCGATCCCAAGTTGTTGTTAATTACTTTGCATCCCATTTCGGAAGAGAGAATCCACCGCCTCGTATTTCTCGGAAACGAATCTGTCCCAAGTCTCGCCCATTTTTTTTTCACTTTCGATATTACTACTGTAACAGGAGTGAATTTTTGTTTTTATTTAATAATTTTTTAAAAAAAATTATGATAATATGTATTTGGAGAAGTTGGTCTACTACTAAGTACATATAGAAACGGTGGTTTTTGCTTTCGTCCAAAACGAGGGATGAAAGGAAGAGGAGGACGGTATGGGCGGGTCCCACCGCCCCCAGTAGTCTGTCGATGAGCCCGGAGTAGGTGACTGACCGGATCCCGAGTTATGTATCGAACAGGAAAGATTTCTTCTCCCGCGGTTGCTTCCTGTCGTTGGCGTGACGCGAACACGGCAGGGTAATCATTTCTTTAATAATAACATTAGTATACTGACAAATTTTTTTTAACGAAAAAAAGGTAAAAAAGCAAAACAAATCAGGGTTATTTTTCATATTATTTTAATTTCGGGCTTTCTTTGAAAATAATTTGACTTAGCATTGCAAACTGACATTAGACTGCATATTCTCTCTCCTGCTTAGACCACACGAAAGATTGTTGCAGTCAAATTGTCAAGTCTACCAGATGTCAATGCCAACAAATATAGACATCCCATTATACAGCATTGACGGATTACAACATAAGAGTACAGATTCCCTCAAAAAAGAGTAAAGAGGGATAACAACTGGACACAACCTCCATTGAGATACAGCTCTGATGTGCTTCTGAAATCCTAAAAACATACCGGAAAGAAGCACTGGAACTGTTAAAAACTGGAGGAAAAACATAGTGAAAACCAGGTTAGCCTGGCTTAATGCACTATCACCAAATCAGGATACTGGCAGTTGTAAGTCTATATGTATGTATATAACCTGGATTTTGCACCAGTAAAAAAGATGACAGTAACTTTGCTGTCACTTATGTTTTGCACTTGTCTCTTCTCACGAAGCAAATCTTTGGGTTTGGGAGAAGTTGACAAATGTAGTTGTCTAATGTGGCTTTGGGTTCATCTTCAGGGCCAGCTTGAAGCTTTACCTGGAAAGAGTGATACAAAATATCAGTAAATAGGAAATCAAAATAGTCATAGATTTGACAAGCTTGTTTTGTTTTTAATCTAGTTAAATCATCTGACTCAAGCATGTGAATATTTACATTTGGACAAATAGGTATACCACAGATCAATATCTGAAAAGGAATCCCAACAGACCAAAAAAAGATAACAAATTGGCTCCTTATTGAATAGCAATGTTATGAAAATACACTAGAATATTGCAGGTTTCACAAACCTGGTATTCCTTGAGCAGTGTTGCAAACAATGTTGAGATCCCAATTAGTGATACTTCCTGCCCAATACATGCCCTTGAGCCACCACCAAAAGCTAAAAACACTGCATTATTATTTGTTCTAGAAAACCTGAACGGAGTCTTTCCAGAGTCATGACAGTCATCCAATTTGCCTGGATTAGAAGACAAAAAACATGTCGACATAGCACCATCGACATCTGCAGGTTTCAAATTACCAAAATAAACATTTGTAGGTTTCAACAAAGGATAAAAAAAAACACTCATGGCATATACATGAAGAAACTTGAAAGAAACTTGACTTAAAAATCAGGAAAAATAAAGTTTGCAGAAAGCTAGTTTTCAATCACTGTATGAAATTGACCTTTTTTTCCAAACAAGCAAAAACCACCAGTTAACTGACAAAAGCACATGGGTGCCCAATGGCTCAATACTGATCCTTGATTATTGATAAACTCAAAAAGTTAAACAATACAGCAGAGCTAGTTGTTTCCATTTTGTAGTTAGTCAAACACAGTACAACCTTGCCAACATGCCTCAACACAGATGCATGCTAGATTTCTTTGAATGTCAAATGACAGGGTCAATGCTGCCTCTGCTGAAGCCTAGTTAACATGGAAGTTGACTGATAATTGCATGATTGAAGCTACAAGCATTGATTGTAAGTAAAAAAGGGTTGGTGTTGCATGCACATAAATGCTGGCTCAGTTTTTTTTAAAAAGGGCTGAATATATGGAGCTCACAAGATATGCCAATTGGCAAATGAACCTTACCAAACAAACCTGGTGGACTGAGAGGAAGACATTGCTTGTTGATCAGCCCACTTGAACTTTAAAAACAAAATTTGGATAATTATTTAGAAAAAGTGAAGTACTTGTGGGATAAGAACAAAATGAAAAAAGGGAAGCCCTTTACCAACTACCAACATAAAACTGATAACTCAAAACCTTGTTCAACTAGGGTTATGAGAAACTAGCATTTTTGAAATAAAAGGAAACCCAAGGAGAACGAAATATTATTGAGAGATAAATACATACTAGCAGGTAGGAATATGGCACATACCTTTTGATGACGTCCTTGATAGTGATTCATGTTCTTCCCCAGTAGGAAAATATCCCTGATGAAAGTCTTTGGACAGGAAGCGACAAGGATTAAACTGACAAGCATTCTTTCCCCAGACTGAATTGTCCAAATGCACCAGATGTTGTGGAACAACAACAATTGCTCCAGCAGGAATGGTAATGTCGTTCTTCAGTTTCAAGTCTGCAACTCGGAAGGACATAATTGATCATCATTGACCACCACAAAGGAAGACACCATGAAGCAATCATATGAAGATGATTTGCAAAGAACTTCAGTAGCAAATATAAAATCATAGAGAAAATTCAAGGCAGCAAAAAGCAAACACAATGTAAATCCCAGTTCTAACATCAACTAGGTGGCTATGGACTTCCTTAGCGAAGAGAAGAAAACAATTCAGAGGTCAATTTGACTGTGTATTCAACTGCTTGTTGCAAGAAGAAAAGGGCAAAAGTCAGAAGCAATAGTATAGTTCAAAGTGACAATTTGTTCAGAACAAAAAGAAAGAGGTTTGAAAATTTGGTGTTCAGTCTAGTTCTCACCCAGGCCAAAACTGAACAGTTCCACTTAATCAGATGGACTGGCCCAATTTTCTAGTATCAGATTGCTACCCTCCATTATTGTTTTAAACAATTAAATTCAAACAGAAGAAATAACAATGATGCCGGCAGGCATGAGGTGCTATTTAATTGTCAAAGACTCATGAAATAATGCGTAGCCAGTGATGAGCCATTAGCATAGCTTGACCTTTCAGCCAGACAGGGCCACCAAAAATAAATTCTTATCTAGATTCATTATTTTTCTAGGAACTATAATTAATGAGTCAGGCAGTGAAGCTACATCTCAATCCCTTCGGACAATCAAATGCATACGATACGTCAACTGTTTTGTCATAGAAAATAAATAAAAGACAATCATACATAAATTCTTCAAGGTCATAAAGTATAAAACAGTAGATTTAGAAATCTCTGTACCATGCTCAAGCAAGCATCTTTGAAGCAAAGTTCCTGCAGGCAACAGACGAGCCGATTCGTAAACAGTAGCCAGCAAAAAATGCATCTTGTTCACATCATATAAATCAGAATTGGATGTCTCTTTGTGCACTTTGTTGATTTCAATATATATCTGCATTAGAAAAGCAAATGTAGGAAACATGAATATTGAAGAAATTCATTGTCACCATACAAACAAAAAAAAGACCCAAGTGAAGAAACAGCAAGCTAGCTGGAGCTTCCTTCTATTGTCTCACTTCCTGACCAGAAAGTGTTGATAACAACTGTATGCTAAAAAAAGAAGACTTGGAAATGACTACTATTGTTCCTCTAAATGCTTATCGACTTTTGATAGTATTCAATTCATGTTGTCAATCACATGCATTTCTCATATAGCTTTCCAAACTGGAAACTATCATCTAAGATTAACCTATATTTGAATTTTTTTTGTGGCAAAGAGAACATTCACCAAACACGATAACTTCAGCTTTCTAGATTAGGAAATAGATTTCAATCAATATAAAAAGTTCAGACAAGTATAAACATAAGCCTCCTTCTTTTCCACTTTTAAAGTGGGGGCTCCACATTCAACAAACAACTTACACTAACCAAGGCTAGCAATGCAGATATTTTAGATAAGGGAAAAGCAATAGGTTGTTACCAACATCAAGCCCTAAAAGAGTAAAAGTGCAAGGTCCTAAATAAACAATTTATGCAAAACAAGTATTCCATATGGTGTCAGGCATTATATAAGAATCTGTTTTTGTCTCCCATGCACATATTTTTGACAACAATATGCATAATTTGATATCACCACAAAGCAAGAAAATAGCAATTACCGATTCTTGTATTTCTGGGTACAATGCTAGCCTTGTCAGAATGCTCCAAATCAAGCCAGCAATAGTCACGCAAGCATGAAACATCAAACACACTACATCCCCACACAGTTCCTCTGCTGAAAGAATATGCCCTTCTATGTCTTCCAAAGTTAATTTGCTTGATTTTGTACCCTCAAGCAAATTAGTAGCATCCACCACAGAATACAGTTGGTGATCAACAAGGTCAATTGGGTAGCAGTTGCTTTTACAATGTTGAATTATGTCATGACTCAATTGCTTCACCTTCTTGCACAAGGATTGGTGCCTCCAGAATCCTCTTCTCCAAACAGGTGGCACATTGTATGAGGCCCAGAAGCAAGAATCTTTGGCAATCAGCATGAGAAGTTCCTCATAAATGGTTGCATCGGACCAAGCCAAGAATGCATCTCCAAATAGTGTTGCCCCAAAAAGAGAAAAAGCCATGTGCTGAGAAATTGATTTGCAATCAACAATACCCTCTGCAGCGATAGACTTAGTTCTTCCCATAACACATTCCATAACTTTCATCGGAATCTTAATTGCTCGCTCCAGCAGCTTTCCATTCAAATGCGCTGCTAAAGATTGCCTTCTCTTTTGCACCTGCAAGCAATGAACCGTCAATTCAAACGAGAGCGTCTCAACTTCTCACACTAATTTTCAGACAATCAGCAATAGACTGCATTATAGACACTGACCATGGAAATATTCCATGTCACGAAAAATACACATTTTGAAAGAATTCCGAGGTGATGGCCAAACAAATAGAAAAGACAGGACAAAGAACAAACAAAACAACAATTTCATTTCCGACAAGTACCTTCTCAAAGGAGGAACCAAAGAGACCAGACCACCCAAAAGCCAGACGGAACGCCCTCCCTCTCAACGGCAACCTATCCTCCGTTTTCTCAAGCACCTTCTCAATCATACCTACATCCTTCACAGACACAAGAATCTGCATGGGGCCTAACCATAGTCTAACAACCGGCCCATACTTCTCATGCAATTTCGATAGATAACCTATCAATCCAAAAATTCCAACCAAAAAAGCTCAAAAATGATCACAATGTTATCAAATTCAGAACAATTCAGAGGAGTTCGTGGCCTACCAGTAAGATTCACGCCAGATCCAGAACCGGAGACGAGCTTGGTTTGCGCAAAGAGAGACGGGGCCGGAGGGCCAGGGATCCTGCTCCCGATCGCTCTCAGCCTCACCAGCAGGACAAGCTTCCTTGCGAGGAGCGCCGTCACGGAGATGAGAATGATCCAGAGCAGCGCATTCGTACCCCTGGCGGCGTAGTCCCGGAGAAACGACGCCCCCGGCGAGCCGCCGTCGCGAAGCAGGGACCAGAGGAGGGTGGAGCGGACGGTCGAGTCGCGGGATACCATCGCCGGGAGGGGATCAGCTCATCGAATGAACCCTAGCGAGAAGAGAGTGCTCTGCGGACCTTGGACCTGGAGGAGACGATGACCGAGAGATTTTTTTGCGGAGCGAGATCGCTGTCATCGGGGCCAGCAGCAAATTGGTCGTCGTATGTGTTTTTTGCTACAGGGGGATTGCCTGTATAGGAGTATTGGTTGCCGGCTGGTCTCCTCGTTTGTCCAATTAGAATGCGCCACATGCATATTCGGCGACGGGCCCGGTTCGAGTGGACTGGGTTTACGCTCGAGCACGGCCCACAACAATGAAATTGTAGGATGCCCCTTATGAAACTTGTAACATTCTTGGGTAATTTTATACAATTTTTATGTAGAAAGGCGCTTAATCGTATTTCAAATTCAAATTTTTTGAAAATTTTTTGTTAAAGTAGAATTCAAATTAGGACGTAAATTAATAGTTTGGATTTCTATGAGTCAGTCTACAGTTCCGACTAATAGGTCATTTATTTAAAGATTTTGTGTGAGATAAAGATGTATATTAAATTCTTCAAATATTTTATAACAAATAAATTACCTCGTCTGTTTTCAGGATTTGTGATATTAAAATTTTATAAAATATTTTTCATATCGCTTTCGTATGTGGAGTAGATTATAAATTAAACTATATAAATCTCTTATGTATTTTTTTCTCCTTTTTATATTATTAATTATAGTGGATATCCATCTTCCACACAATAAATTAGTATCAGAATCCTGACTTAAGATGTCTAAAAAAAGTTTAATATAGAGAAATACAATAAAAAATAAAAGTTTCTTATTTAACAGATAAGAGTTCATATAATTTTTATTCAACAAATATTGATAAGTATATTGAAGAATGTCAAGTCTAAAAATATTACTAAAAATATCTGAAAGAATTAGAAGGCTAATACACAACACTATATTTTTTTAATCTCACTAATAAAGTACTCTATTTGTTCCTAAATGAGACATCATCTTCAAACTTAAAAAAATAATACATAAGTCTATTACAAACTAAGTCTACCAAAAATTGAAATTTTCAATTTTCAGATGAAAGAATGTATAAATATAATCTTAATATTTTTAACAAATTAGTCTCTCAATTGTTAAAAATAAATATCAAAATTGAAGATAAAAAATAAAATAATTATTTTATTATCATTTTTACTTCATTCCCTTTAGAATCTGAAAACTATTTTTATGTATGGTAAGAATTTAAAATTTAACGATATTTTTTATCATTTTATCTAATGACTATTTGAAAAAGAATGAAGGAAATAAGTTACATTTAGAAATATTGATTGTCAGAGATTGTACTAAAGAAAAATTTAAAGCATGTCATTCTAGATCCAATCCAAAGGATAAAATTATAAGTACTTCAAAAAGATGAGATATGTAATTGAGAAGTGTTGGAAACTCAAAACAAAGAAAGAGAAAGAATCTTAGTTAAAGGGCAAACCAAATGACAAATATCACTTACTAAAGAAAATTCTGATAATGATCAAGGTAATATTCTGTCTGTTAATTCTAGTTTCGATTATTATCATGATATTTAGATTCTTGATTTTAGTTGTTCTTATCATATATGTCCTAACAAACATTAGTTTGAACCTTAGTTTTATAATGGTGATTTAGTTCTAATAAGTAATAATAATCATATAAAATTATCAAAATTAGAATAATTAAAACTAAAATATTTGATTATATTGTTAGGACTCTAATTGATGATAGACATATTCTTAATTTGAAAAAGAATTTGATATCTTTGGTGCTTTAGATTATATTGGTTATAAATATTACGATGAAGATAGAGTTCTAAAGGTTGTTAAAAGTTTGTTATCATTATTGAAGGACCTCAAGCATGAAAATTTATATGATTTAGTAGAAAAAACTAAAGTGGGATAATAGTTTCTCTAGATTCTTTCAATATGACTCACTTATAACATATAAATCTCAAGCATATGAATAAATAAGGTTTGACTATTAAACGATATCAAGTCATGTAAATTAAATTTCTATGAGTATTATGATTATGGTAAATAGTCAAAGGTAAAGTTTTACATTAATATTTATTACATTAAAGATTTGATTGATTATATTCATTCTGATATGTGATACTCTCTTATTTCATCAAAATCTGATGTCCGTTACTTTATTTGTTTTATTAACAATTATTCAAAAAAAATATGAATTTATTTTTTAATCACAAAGCCAAAGTGTTTTTTATTTCAAGCGATAAAAAAAATCAATTGAAAGAAAGATGGAAAAAAAATCAAATACCTCAAAAACGATAACGAAAAGGAGTATAAATCAATAAAATTTCTTAGGTTCTTTGAAGATAAAAGCATCAAACGTGACTGCCATTCTAGAAAATTTTCAACAAAATGGTGTGACAATAAAAATAAATAAAATATTATTAGAGAAAATACGTAATATACTCAGTGTAGCCAATTTTGATAAGGATTTCTGGAAAAAAAAGTCAACACATTGTGTTTTATTGTGAATTGATTTTCTTAGACAAATATTAATTGCAAAACTCTCTTTGAGATATGAACCGATGAGTTTGTAAATTATTTTTCCTTAAAAATTTTTTATTTGCATTGCTTATATGTAGGTCGTCAAGAATAAATTGATGCACATTCTAAAAGTGTATTTTTCTTCGATATATTAAGGAGTTAAGGATTATTTTTTGTAAAATTTCAATAGTTTTAAAGTAATTATTAAGAGAGATATAGTGTTTGATAAAAATATTTTGTTAAAATCTCTTAAGAAAAATCTCAATAATGCAATTCAAGTGGACGTGGATCCTACAATCTTTTTACAAGAAGATATTTAGCATGTGTCAAACTCTTAAAAAAATTTTGAACCTCAATATGAGAGTCAAGTTGAGATTTTTGAGAAGATTCTACTTAAAAAATTTTAAAAAAATGTAAAACCACTTGAAAGATATGATTTTGAAAATACGATAGTTTTTACTTTATTTATTAACAATGGTGATCATTCTTTTTTATAAAAATTAGTGTAGGATAAGAATTTTAGATGATGATAAATTATTATAAATAAGAAGATGGAGTCGTTTCAAAAGAACTATACTTTGAGGCTTAGTAAAATTATCTGAACGGTAAAAAAATAATTAGTTGCAAATGAGTGTTTTAAAAGAAAGAAGACCTTTTCAGATAAATGGTGTAAAATTCAAGAGCTGTATAGTTGTTAAAGAATATTTCCAAAAAGAAGGCATTTACTTTAATGGTTTTTTTACAAAAGATCAATATTTCAAAAAATCGAACATACATGCAAAGAAAGGTGATTTCATTTGATATGTTCAAGCTCTGTGTGAATTTTATCAATATTTAAGGTCGTTGATCTCATCCTATGGGTGATGATGAAAGCATTTATTAAAGATTTAAATTCAAAAAAAGAATAAAATTCGAGATAATGTGGAGATTGTTAACTTAGTTGGGTCTTAAATTCAAATTTCTTGATAAATTCAAGTTGAATTAGGACTTAAATTAGAACATAAAGTAGTAGTTCAGATCTTTTTCCAAATTAGTCTCTTCACTCTAAGATATGAATAATGGACTATATCTTTATTTAAGTTAGTATCCTATTTTGTCTCAAATTCAATCAATTTACTCTTATAAATATTCTATTTATTTAAGAATTTCAAATGAGATAGAAATATAGATTAAATTTTTAAAATATCTTATAATGATTAGACTAATAAGTTTTTTATGAGAGTTTATACTATTAGAATTTCGTCTCATTATTATAATCTTTTTTCTTTTTCATTAGTGAAATTTTGTCCGAAACACCTTCATCCACGAAAATAAGTTAATAGACCAAATAACAAAAATCTATTGGGCGATTTTTTTCTTTTTTTTTTACACATAAATTATGGTAAACATCTATTTTTTACATAATAGCAAGTAACCATTATTTTAGTGTAAAGCAACATCAACTTGAGAAAACATATTGATTTACACGAAAATTATCACATCGCATAATATTTGTCTCTTGAAGGTGGGGCACACCACAATTTGAGCCTAATAGGGAAGTTTAAATTTTTTTTAATTGCAATATCAATAATTTGTATTTTTGTGTTAATTTCTAACATGCGAGTAACTCTTTGGGGATAGATATCCAATTGTATGTTTTAGAAGGGTTCTGTGTATTTTTTTATGATAAGGATATACATGCAAAAAAATTTATTATACTTTTGCCACCAAGAATTCTTCGTTTGGAATCATTCGTTCAGTTAAAAATATCGAAATAATCCTGAATAAAAACGATTAATTCCTGGAAAAACAACAAAAAAAATCACATTCACATAGAATGAAGAAGAGAACAAAGGGAAATTATTTCAGTATTGATATTCTAAAGTACATTCATATCTTGATTATTTACCAGGACAACTCTAGATCAACAGAGTTCTACTCCTCAAACATGTTGCTTTAGCTTCTCTGATCAATTGACCGTACTGTGACGCTATTCTTATGACTTGGTTGTTTCCTTGCCTTTCATGGGGACTTCTGAAACAGGGACACTGATTGCCACAAGAGCATGGTTATCAATGGGCATGAGCTCCTTCACTTGCAGTTGCTTCTCCACGGCTTCTTTCTCCTTGTTCTGCTTGGAATCCCCCCAGAGAACCGAGTACAGCCCTGCAACAATCAGAACACTTCCGAGAACCCTGCTTCAAAGAAGAAGATGGAGTTTGTCACCAATGACATGCTATTGAGTTGCAGAAATTTGCCTAGAGAGATTGTTAACTTAATTAATTAGCTTACCCTCCCAAATAGATATTCTCAGAAAGGATGGAGGAGCCCATGATGGCCACTATGATCATCATCAGAGGGCTGAAGGCCGAGGCAAAGACTGGTCCTCTCTTCTCTATCACTATCCCTTGCAGATAGTATGCAATGCTCGATGTTACAATTCCCTGTAAATGAACAATGCAGCAAGGTTTTTGATAGTACAAACATATTATATATATATATATATAGAGAGAGAGAGAGAGAGACAGCATAAGCAGCAGCGAGGAGGTTCATGTCCCAGCCAATGGTCCAGACTGAAGGCCTGTGCTCCATCACAAGAGTGACAGCAATAGCTTGGAGTGTGCCCACGAAGCATATCCATGTACTGAGAGATGACTTGGCAGGATATATCTTCAGCATGGATGTCTGTTGAAATGAATTTGAAGTTAAAGCAATGATGCAACATTTCTGCATGCATAACTCTTTGTGCGCTTTTCACCTGAAGAACGAAGAGGGAAGCCCAAGCTGTAGTTGCTATGATGAGGAAAATGCAACCCATGAGCCAATCCTTGTCGGCCGATTCTGATGTTACAGCGGGTGCAGAAGACTGATGAAGATGAACATACTTGGACCAAGCCATCTTCACAACAGAACCCTTGTAGAGAGTCATCAACATGGCTCCAGCCACAGTCACTAGAGTCCCCACCACCTTTGCTTGGCATCCCATTTGCTTGATGTCCACCTTCTCCATCCTAGTTTCAGTGCATTCCCATCAACACTCAAAGAAAATACAAGAAGAAGGAAAGCAAACAGAATCAAAATCTACCTGAAAATCACGGCGATCACGAAGGTCAGCGCGGGAAGCATGTTGCTGACGGCGCAGGAGAAGGTGGGCGAGGTGAGTTTCAAGCCGGCGTAGTAGAAGTTTTGATCAATGACAGGTCTAACAGCGTTGAAACTAAGTATTAATAATTGTATGGTAGTGAAGATGAAACTAAGAAGAAGAACACACTAACCCGAGAAGAGCAAGAGCAAAGATTCGCAGGAATATCTGAAATGTAAGCTTGGGGCTCTTGTTTCTGTGATTTTACAAGTACAGAAGAGTAAGTAATGATCTTGCTGTTTCTGGTTCAAGACTGTGTGGGTAGAGCGTGACCTTTCAAGGTAGAAAGCGAAGGGAGCGATGCAGAGGGTGGCAAAGGCGTGGCGGTAAACGACGAGAACATAGTGGCTCATGCCTTGATTGAGGGAGACCTTGGTAATGATGTTCATGCCAGCGTATCCGAACTGGAGCGAGATCATGGCGATATAGGGCTTGCACCTCTGGAAGAGGCTGCCACGGGGTCCCTGTCTCTCCATTGCTCGGCAGAAGCAATGGAAGCAAGTGTTCTGGATAAGGGCTTGTAGGAGACGTGAATCTGATTGGAGGAAGATGAAAAAAATTGGCCACCCTTGGCTCCATATTTATATGGGTTTGGAGCAGATGTTTCATTGGCTTCTGAGGTCAGTTGAGGATTTTTGCTGATGTCGATACATGCTGAGGAAGAGACTATTGAGATTAGTCTTCGTATCAAATAATTAATCAAATAATATCACTTGTAAAATGTATGTCGATTGGATAGAACTTAATCTTTTCCTAATACAGAGTTATATCGACTATCGATCGAGTGACAGAAAATGGAAAGTGTCTCAACTTTTGACGAGAGCATGAAGATGATGTTACAAGCATGTTGGAGTGCAGGATGATTTGGTAGTTTTTTTTTGGTAATCTTTTTTATATTTACATAGTGGAAGAACCAAGCTGACTTCTTTCTATCTATTATTTGCTTTTGGTTATCATTGCATGGCAAGAGCAACAACAACAAAAATAGCTCAGATGATTTTGGAAAGCTAGTTATATTTTTAATCCGCCAGCAAATGATGTTAAATGAACCATGAATCAGAGGCCACATGCACTGTGGTAAAGATCGCCATTAGTGCTGAACCGGTAGAAATCACACTTGCTAGGATTTCATTGGCACTCTGTTTGATCAACCTCCCAATTATCTGGGTAATCTTTAGTGAAAAAAAATCTTGCAATTGATGAGATTATATATCTCACTCAAAATACTAAAACATGAACCCTAGATACTAGTGGGCCATGGAATCTTCACCCTATACCATAGTATCTCGACACATTGAGAGAAACAAAGTAGCTTGTTTTACAAAGTGAAAGAAACAGAAGGAAAGAAAGAGCAGATTGTGTCAATGAGGCTTTCACTCCATAAGGTTCTTTTTGTAATCCTTGTCGCTGCATCTTAAGCTTATAGCTTAAGCAAATGATCTATAAGAAATCTGTTTTTAATCTTCCGCCGAAGGGAAAGCAAATCTATGATGAAAGTTTTATGGTTTTTTTGGTCCTTCAAAAAGCCAATTAGTGCATGATTAGAGTAGTTGATGAGTTAGAAGATGGAGTGCAGCTAGATAGCTTTTGGATTGCAGAAAAGCAGCAAAGCTCAAATAGTGGCAACTTGGTTGAACATAAAGAGATCTGAGGGTTGAGGGAGATGAATCCTTGACCACATACTGTGTGAATCTTTGGCTTTTGGTGGGCTTCAATGATGAGGCTTTTTTTAGTTGTAAATTGCAACGCAGAGCAGAAGACATCATTCTAGCTTCAAGCATTGTAGAACTCGAGAATTCACTCAGAAACAGAACAAAATGCTCAAGGATCATACAAGCTGTAAGTGTGGTAAAAGCAAGTGCAGCAGTAGACAAATTCACTCTCATTAGCATCCCGAGTCTCATCTCTTCTCTTTCGATTCTCACTTTGCAGGGCACTAGCCCTTCAAGAGCTCCTGAGAATGAATGCCCTTTGTGTCCATGACCCACCAACTCCTTTAACTCATCTTCCATGTCTTTTGTTTCAATTATAGTTATAATTATTCGATTCGAAAACATAGCTTTGTCGGAGGATTTTGACACGTGAAATGAACTGAATGATTGACAATCCTGGGTAGAATGGCGAAGACGAATGATTTAAGAGAAAGAGAAAGAAGTATCTAGAATGAAACTAATATGTTGCTATGACACTAGATAGCAAAGAGAGAACGCAGTTTTGATTCTGAGATTGTTGCGTGAGTGCGCCACTTGCAAATGCATAAGCTGACAGCAAATTATCTGCTCTTTCAATTTTTTAATGCTTGGTGCTCTTTGCACGGATTACAACATAAGAAATTGATTGTATAGTTTATATTGCTTCTGATGAATGCTTTGGAAAGTTTGTAGCATGAGATGCTTTGCTTTTATTCATGCCAAGGAGGAGTTAAATGAATGAAAACTTTGATTAGGGTTCCTGTTTAGTAGGACAGAGATTTAAAGCAGTAGGACAGAGATTTAAAGCAGCTAAGTTAATGAAAAGTGATCTAGTTGGTGAGCACAAGATGATCTAGAATCGATGTTAGGACATATTCCCCGTACTCTTGTTCTCATGAAGGAATGTCGCTGAGTGCTGATATGCATGCAGGTCATGCATGCGCGGCGAATAGCTGCGTTGCGCCCCGATGATTAGCGAGTGATGTCCCGAGAGATCTGATGCTTACAGCTTTCGAAAGTGGCTTCTCGCCGCTGTGCTATCAGCGATTTGACAAGTTATAGCTGTGATTCGCGAAGAAGAGCTATCAAGTGTTGCAGTTACAAACTCATGATGCAATATTCGCATAATTCTTTGAATCTGTTCGTTTTTTTTTCGCACTTCTTCGATACATAATATCTTGACTTATGCTCTCTAGCTACTGTTTATAGAGGTAGGGAAGAACCTGTGCTTACTCGGCTTAGCGTAGCTCAATCTTCATCACCAAAAGAGAAGGAGAAACAGTGAATCTTCCCTTTCAGGAGATGTGAAGAAGTTACGGAGAATCCGAAAAGGAACATGAATGAGCCTCAACTTGCCAAAGCATAATCCGTCGGTTTAGTCACCTCACGTCACGTCTCCCCCTGCATATCCTATCCTGACCTGATCCGCATGTGTAACTATGGATTTCTTCGTTGCAATTTATATTTCAAAGGGGATTTCTCTCTCCTCTCACAGATACACAAAAGAAAATATATAAAAAAATTTTAAAATTAGGTTTTAAGTTTCGATTAAAATATTTCGATTTTAGCTAAAAAATATAATATTTTATTTAAAATTTAATTTCAAAATTTTAAAAAATATTTTATTTATTATTATATTTTTTTTTGTTAATTCAATTTAGATAGACTAATTAAATTTCTCATTTAATATAGTTAAGACTCGGTTCAAAATTTTGATTTTATCATTTATTTTTTTGATATTTTAGGTATTTTTTTTAAAATTATGTATTTAGTATTTTAAAAATTATATATGTAATTTTTTTATCTCAAAATAATTTGTAAAAATAAGGATTAATTTTGATCAAAAAATATTTCGAAATTAAAATTTAAAATCTTGATAAAACATCACAATCATAGGCAAAAGACTAAAAAATAATCCCAGTAGATTTGGGCCTATCAAGCCAGGCGCACCAACGTAGGCTTTGTCTTCTAGATAGGTCACGGGCCGACTCACGAAGCACGAGCTTGGTTCAAAGGGCCCAATTAACTGGAATAAAAAAAATAAAATATATATTGAAAACATAAAAGAAATACATTTCTGTCATTTCATTATTGTAAAAAAAAAGACATGAGATTTCCAGAATTCCAACACTGATTGATTTTTTGTTAGAAAACTAAAATAAAATTTAGTGTTAATTGCTCACGGTCGTTCTGGAAAAAATAAAATTATTTTTATTAGTTAAAAAACAAATAATTTTATTTATTTTTCTTGTTTTGAAAAATCCCTTTCCTGCTGGCTTGGCCAATGGGCCAGCGAGCCGCTCGGAGCTCGAAGTAATGGCTTCCTCGCCGATGGGGAGCCCTAGAATCGAGGAAGACAGCGTCAGAGCCCTAATCCGCTCCTATTGCAGCAGCGCATGGACGTCGATGCTAGGGTTTTTCTCCTCTCTCGACTCCAGCATCCTCGACAAGATCTTTAACCTTTTCTCCCGTGCCCTCGGCTCGCGATCTCGCCCGCCGAGATCCGGACTCCCCCTCATTCTCCACTCCTACGCCGCCCAATACCATCTGTGATCCGCTTTTCGCTCTCTTGATTTCTCTCGAATTCTTGAGTTAGGTTATGTGATTCCACTTCTTGATTTTTATGTAGGAGGAAATCGTTGATTATTGTTGAAATTAAACTCAGAAATATTTTATTCGTATAGCAAGTCTCAAACATCAAGGATTTGATGTTTTCTTGCTTGATCATTTGATTTGGGAATCATTTCATTTCATCTGCTTAACTTTATGCTGTTTTGGATAATACATATTTGCAGGATTGCATCAGAAATCTACTTCTTTTGTTGTATTGGATGATCTTGTGGAACACATCTTATCATGCTTGGATACTATTCACAATAGTTTACTATTCTGGCAGTCCCTGGCAGAGGTTTGCTTGTTTATCTTGTTCACTTTTAGTCAGTGCATGACTTGTTCGCTAAGTCAATTGTGCGTAGTTCATTGTGATATATTGCAAGACGAGTTCTCAATGGATTCTGCTTTTGCAGGGAACAAAGGCTCAGAAAGTGTACTTCATGATTTTCAGAAGAGAGCCATGGGCCTTAGTTGATGAGACTTGTCACGTGTTAAGCACTCTTTGAACAAATGGATCTCCATTTCAGCAAGTGCACCAATCTGCAGCTGAGACAATATCTCAAGGAATATATATATATATATATATATATATATATATATATATTATGTAGTCTAAAATACTGCCTAGCGAAATTCCTAGCAGATGTATGTATGATCCTGCCATATTTGTAATGCTGGTGTTTAACACCATATGGCTTCATAATCTCACACTCGTGTTAGTCTTGTATGAAATTGCTTGATGTTTCACCTTATTTTGAAGGCTTATGTGATTTATTTTTTCTGTATTTGAGCCCAAACTGTTGTTTGTTGTTCAATTTCCCCTATTATCCATTTTTTAAAAGCATATTAGCTCCAGTTTGAGCCATATATTTGGTAAATTGCCTTGTTAGCTCTAGTATATAGGTCCAACAACACATAGACTGTTATGTTTCTGCTTCTTGTAGGTTTATTTTGAGGTTAACAAATTTAACAATTTGTTGGCCGAGGATGCAGAAGTCACTGCCATCTTTGTTGGTAGCCATCAACAGACTATTTTCAAGATTGGAATCTACAATTAGCTATTCGTGTGAGTTTTGCAAGGTTTTCTACTCTGTCTGTATCTGAAGCTTGAAATTTTTCATCTTGTGTTGACTGCTTATGCAATAATTAATGCTATTTATAACCCTAACTACTATTAGCCTTTAGATCTAATTTCTGTCTACCTCATTTGGTAATTCAGAGTGACAATGCTTTTGTTGAGGGAGCAAATCATGTGTCTTTGAAAAGTTACCATCCATAGACCAAGAAAGATCGCAGTGGACTGATAGTGAGATAAAGGATGCTTCAAATTTGATCTATGAAAATCTTCGAAGACTAGATTCATATCTTTCTTTTATAGTAAGTGACCTTTGCTTGTGGATGTCCAATTGTCTCTTTTGATTACTTATACTAACTTGGAAAACATCTGAATTCACTGATTGTGCTGATTTTTAGTATATACTATGATGTGTAAGGTCATTTTATGTTTAATTTGAGATAGATTGTTGGGCTATGAAGCTAAACAAACAAATGTGGAACAACCTCATGTTTCTTTTTCTATCGGGAGTCTTGTTTTGAAGTGAATTTTTCTTGCAAGTTTGCTGCTTGATCTTGGATATATTTTGTCTTGTAATATACCTGCGTCACTGCTAGTAAAAAATGCGCAATGCTTCTAGTATAACTTCTGAGAGATAACTGGAAATCTTCTAATATAACTTCTGAGGACTTTATTAACAGCCTAGAACATTGAAGATGCACCTCCCATAGAATCTAGCTGTACTCTCTCTCTCTCTCTTTCCCTCATCATCCCTCCCTCCCCCCAGCCCCACCTCTTCTCTTGGACTTTATAAACAATAACCCTAGGACATCAGGAGATGCACATTCCCATCAAATCTAGTTGTACACCCTGTGTGTGTGTGCACACATGTGCATACTTGTGCATGTTTGTGTGTGTGGCAAAAATTTGATAAAAAAATTTATCCCATGCATGCACAGCACAAGGTTCTTAAATTTCTGTGATTTCCAATCATTGAGGAGTTGTTTTCTTTGATCCTCAACTCTCCCACTGTCAGAAACCAGGGAAGCTTACCTTAAACTGGTTATGCTATATATGCAGGGCAGTTGGCCTCTATATGTTCAGCATGGCTGTTAAGTCACAGTAGTTTGACAGGAAGTTCTGAAATTGACAATTGGATCCATGAGGCTAGGGATTCAACAATAGCATTCTGGAAAGATCATGTGGAGCAACTGGTAAGAGCTCTGTCTGTGTTTTTTGTGTTGTATTATGATATAAATATAGTATCATATAGTGTCATATAGTATCATCATTATTGTTAAAATAAGTGTTTGAAGTTCTGAACATTTCTACTAGTGCTTGGCTATAATCTTCAGTTGATCGTTTGTTTGAGGAGTTATTGCTGATGAGGCCCAAAATTTTTAAGGAATGTTAAAACTAGTTCTCTTATTCATTGGTTCTTAAGCTTTTTACACATCAGTTTTGATGAGTGATAGTTAGTCTATCAGTCATGGTGTTCGTTGCCAATTAGCTACATTGCAGTTATGTTACCATCTTGATTCTTTATGCAACCCTTATACTGTGCAGTTTGTCAAAACAAGCCATTCTCTGATTACTTTTTTTTTCTCTCTCAATTTCAAGCTCTTTTCTATCAGATATGAGCTATTTGAGACATTTAGAAAGAGGCACAAAGGTGTTATGGAAGTTGACGAGGTGCAGTTGACATTCAGAAAGAGACGCAAAGGTTAGCCTTTTTTCTAATCAACTCCTAAATTAAAAAAATTATGAACTGCTACTTCTGTAAAGTGCAAGAATATCGCCTATATGACCTAATGATATTTTTCCCTAAAAGTGATTTCCGTGGTTCTACCCCTGTTTAAGTTTTTATTGTATTTAATCTTTTTTGTTCTCAGTTTATTAAGCTACCTGCATGATGATGTTGGCATTTTGTGAGCAAATAAAAAGTCAAAAACTACCCGAGAATATAAAAGATCAGGAATTGATGGAAATTGTCATGTCCAGGTAAAATCTCTCTTTCGACATGCACAATAGAGAAATATCTTTGTTAGGCGCTTCCAAAAAATTGTTTCCTGGAGACAACTATAGTGATTTAATTCTTTTCACTGCCCATTGCATTTGATGTATGGTTCTATTTGTATTAGGCAAGTTTTATTCATCCCCTTAAGATGTCATGCAATTTGCACCTGAAATTTTTTCCTTTCCTTATGCTTTGGTATGTTTCTTTTTTGATGCTTGCTTAGCATTTTGCATATCAGTTCTTTTATATATGGACTATTATGATGGCCTAAAGGTTCTGGGTTGGTAGCTACTGCTGTTGACATGTCAACACTCTGACCAAAGGAATGTCCTTCAGTTTGAATTGTGTTGACCTAAATTTTCTGAATGTTTGGTCACAACAGTTGAATGACTTCTTCTGTCCTTTGATGCTGATTTTCCCAATTACAGAATTTAATCAATGGTTAAGAAACACATAATCAATGATAGATACTTAAAATAGAGGTGGCAGTGCACTTTCTGCTAAATGAACTCGTCAACTAGAAGTGGGAATTGCTGTGAAACACTATTAAGCTGGACCAATTCGTCTTAATTTCCTCTTAATGAGTTGTAGGCATGGATATAGCAGCTTTATCAAGTTCTTGGACTTATGCTAACTAATTGACTCGCCTTTGGTTTGGAGAAACTAGCTCAGGCTTTCTGTAGCTCCACCATTTTGGGGTTTTTCTTTCTTTGCATGGACATTATAATTGTTATTATGGTTTCAGTGGTAATATTGAGGCAAAAGAATTTTTGGAAGCATGCCTCATTTGTTCAAATGGTAACTCAACATCCTAAGCATCCTTTAGTGTGTGAACTGCAGATGGCTGTTGACCAAGTGAAATAATTTATGATGTGTTCTTTCATTATATGAAGATTCTGCTGATGCATGCCAATGCAGATATGAGAAGGAGGTGATGCATCCACTTCAAAATTTTCTCAATGAGGAGCTTGCTTGAGCTATGCCTATTCAGGTAATTTTTTATGCAGTTTTATTTCTTCTGAGTGCTCTTTGCTTATTGCTTTTTTTGCCTATGCAGATTCAAAAGCTAAAACTTGATCATGAGACGTAAGTCAAAAAGGTATTCAATGGGTTTTTTCTAATGCTGTGCCATACTAATGCTGTTGTCCTGTTGAGCAGGGCAATGCTTGAGCTGAATCAGGTTCTAAGAGCGAATGAAATCAACTTTGCAATACTAGCTGCTCTGCCTGTTTTTTTTCTTTCACATATCTTGCTCATGTTGATGAGGACATTGGTTTTTCAGGTAAGGGATATCTTTTTACAATTGTGTTTTTATGAGATTCCAATTCTTACAATGTTGTGACTATGGGTGCATGGATTATCAAACTCTTCTATATTTGTCTTCCTCTTGATCTGAATATTTGTTCTTGGGTTCTTGGGCTTAGTTTATTATCACTTGGATGAGTTCTTATCATTGAGGAGAAAGTGTTACACTCATGAATGGCTTCACATGTTTGGCTAAGCTCAACAAGGACTTTCCAAATTTTATTCTAGTTACCTCAAGTGCAAGTTCAACCAGTAGGAAGACCGACATATCCAATGCCCAGGCAGTTTGATCCTCACCCGAACTGCCATTACGATCATTACTTCAAGAAATTACTTTGATCAGTACAACCTGCTAACCACTTACATTGCTCCGCCTTCTGTCCTCACGTGAGCTTCCTTAGCTGCACGAGCTACTATCCACAGACAGATATACCCTTTCCTCCACTTTTCCTATGCACTTTGCATGTAAGCAGGTTGGCAATGTAACTACTGCTATATTAAAGAACACTAGAAGGGAATTACCAATATAACTAGGGCAATATGAAAGAATGATGTAGATAGGAACTCACGTCAGATCTGAATACTCGTCTTCTTCTCTGTCACTTAATAAAGAATAGTCTATACATGACTCCAAAAAATATGTGTTTTGAGCTTACTGGTGAAGCTTAATTCTGAATTTGAGCTCCACACTAGTTTCTGATCCCAAAATACATAATTAGAGCACAATAGTTATCTGCTCAATGGATCTTAATTGCAAAAAACCAATATAAAACTCATCGACTTTTCTTTTCGAAGTACATGTACTCATTCTTCTGCCTGCTTACCATGACACGGAAAACCAAAATCTGGAGAGTTCAGCTAGTTGAATCTTACTTATTTGTGGCCAAAATTCTCGTTTCTTCATTTGTGATCTAAAGTAGGCTGTTCCCATATTTTTCATAGAATGTGCCGCTGTTCAGTAAACAAGTTGTCTCACATGATAGCTACAATAAAACAGGATAAAGGTGCAGAAGGTAGAGAAGGATTGCTTGCCTTTGAAGGACGCTTCTGGTTGTTGACGTTGAGAAAAGGATTATGCAGTTGCAGATATGCACTGATAAAGGATTGGTACAAGTTTGTTACAGTGTTTTTGCATTGTTGTGTATACGTACTTGCTTTATTTGCTTTGAGTGAAATTCTATTTGAATCAAAAGTAGTCAGATCAAGCTGTAAATGATTTGAAGGTTGAACTTGGTAGAACAGTAGATGAAGAATTTGACTGCAAGTATTCTGGAATCATCAAAATTAATTTGTGAAGACTTCCAAAAGATCATACTTTGTGAAATCCTTTTGAATCCTGGCAGAATTAGATACAATTGGTTGCTTGAGATATAAGTATAAATATGGTCTGTGTCATAGCTCATTCTGAGTATATTTTTTAAAGTTCTTGGGAGCTCATGAAGCACAGTGCACATATTTTAGTAGATTATTAATTTAATTGATCTAATGCCTGAGAAAAAAGTTGTGTTTTGACATTGTTTTACCATTGAACTTTATAATGGTCATTTCTTGCTTAAATAAATGGTTAGGGATGATTAGTGATCATTATGGAAAGGCATTGCCTTTTTTTAATATGACAATCTTAATTATTCTACTGCAATGCAACAGCTGTGCTATCTTTTTCCCCATTTGTGTGGTGTTCACTTGACACATACCTGCCATTGTTTATGCCTATTTGACTTTGGTAGCAAAAGCATCTCCAGAGGTTTTGACAGAATTGCTGAGATTGCTTGTTCCTGCAGTTTCATATTATGTTTCAAAACGTGTGATTTCTCCTTAGTAAATTGGAGCAAAATTGTCAAAATTACTCACCCCATTGCTTATTTATTTTAGGCGGAAGATCCCCGATGCATGTTTGGATTGTTGTTGTATAGCCTGGATTGTTGTTCAAGGCCGTGGAGGGGCATGCAAAGGAAACGGCAGAGTGGCTAAGGTTTGTATCTTCATCCTTTCTATTTTTGCTCTGGTAATAATATGGCATGAGAGTCCTTACTGTGGTTATCATGTTGTTTGCAGTCTGAGACAGGATATTATTGAGCTAGCAGCTCCAGAATTGAAAATAGAACACAAGCTTTCTGTTCTCTCCAGCATGAGTAGGATGTATGATTGCTTGCTTCCTTTGTACAAGCCACGCTAACTCTTGTTTTCCTGGTCATCATCATAATTTTTGAGAAATAGGATCCCCTTTTTTATTTGCTTTTGATCCCAATATGCTTGAGTAAACCATATGTCTTAAATTTTATGTTTCATGTAATTGTGGATTTTCTTTTGGAAAAATTATTAGAAAATTTCTGAATTCTTCTGAAATTTAGGAAGGGAGACGAAGAAAGGGACCCCTGAGCTGCCCACATGCGGAGTCCTGGAAAGACAACCAAATAATGCTCTGGGAGAAATTGCAGGACTTGGGTCGCTAAAAGAAGTCTTTCTTTTTTCTTTATGTACTTTTTCTTTTTGCAATTATGTTTTCTTTATTTAGTTTTCGCTCTTACAGGGCAATTGTAAGATGGCCTTGATATTTCTTGAATGCCGCGCGGTAGTAGGTCTCTCAAAAGCAATTATCTTTTTAGATTAAAATGCGAGAAATTTCTAAACTAATTGTAAATCTCCTACTTTTTAATTCCAAGCACCTCCATCGCGAAGCAAGATTAGAAGTCAAAAATAATTGTTATTGAATCTGATAATAATGGATTAAAGAAGAGGTCATAAAATTTGAAATCTAATTTTATGTTTGTTGTCACGATAGTATTCGGTAAAAAATAACAAAAACGGGACTCTTCTTATTGTAGTTCCGGATCCGATACGGACAGGCAAGCTTTCGGGAAATGCCCAATTGGCACCCTGTTTGAAAACAGCACTCTAATAATTTCTCAAAAGTAAACATTATTTTGATTAATAATAGAATGGATTTATAAAGCTCCCTCCATCTCCACCTCCATCGAGCATGGCCTCCGAGAACAAAGATCAGCGGCAGAAGCCGCACAAGAACAAGAAAGTCCTAGAGGAAGTGGCCCCCTGCTCAAAATCTTCGACTACGGCAGCGTCGACAGGACGTGGACCGGCTCCCCGGAGCTCCTCCCTCTAATCTCCCCTGGCCTCCCCTACTGCACCCCGACTGACGGCCTTCCTGTCCACGACCTCCCCTCCAGCGCCACCTGTCCTCCCCTCCGCCCCCTTCTCCCCCTCCTCCGCTCCACTCCCCGTCGTCCTCCGCTTCCACGGATGTGGCTTTTTCTTCTCCCGCCCCGACTGGCTCCTATACCACCAGTTCTACTCCCGCCTCGCCCGCCTCCTCCCCATCCTCGTCGTCTCCCCTACCCTCCCCCTGGCCCCCGAGCATCGCCTCCCCGCCGCCTTTGATTCCCTTCTCTTCCTCCACGACGCCGGGTTCAAGCCCCCGCCGCTGCTCTTCTGCGCCGACTTCTCCCGGGTCTTCCTCCTCGGCGACAGCTCCGGTGGCAATCTCGTCCACCACGCCGCTTCCCGTGTTGGGCGCGAGCCGGACGGGTTCCTGAAACCGCTAAGGTTGGTGGAAATTCTCCTTAATTCTGCAAAAAATCCCACCACGTTGTCCAAATTTCAGAATAAGAGGAAAACTCTTTGTTTTCAATATTTACAAATTGCACCTTATTCTTTTGTTTATTTACGAAAACGTGAAGATTAGTTGCAGCCTGTGTTTTTGCTAAGGTTTTACGTTTCGGCGGAAATAGCTCGATTTCGGCTGGTTTCGAATCGAAATTTTAATTTTAATTTCGATTTAGGATTTACTGTTCATCTTCACCAACGAGCGTGGGCGGGAGTGCGCCGAGCAAGTGCGCGCGGGCAGGAGCGCGCGCGGGCGAGTGCGCGGGTGAGAGCTCGCCGGGCTTGAGGGCGCGGGAGTGGAAGCTTGCTGGGCTAGCGCGCGCAGGGGGAGCTTACGCCGACTTCGTGTCCGAGCCTGAGGACCCCACTCTCTCGCCAGCCTATGGCCGCTCCCTCGTTTATATTGTGTCCTCACCGACCTAACCCCTACTCCTGCAAGCTGAGACCGGCCTTGCATCGAGACCAGCGCTGTCGACAATTTGGTTCCGACGCTCTTGCTTGTTTCTGTCAGATACTGTTCACGTACATAATATTATTTGTATAACTGTTCATTATTTTTTAAAATTTTTAAACATATTATAATTTTTTAATTTGAAATTAGAAAATAATTGAAATAAAGTTAAATTTTAGTCAAAATATAATTAATAAAAAATTATTTTGGTTGAAACTGAAATAAAAATGATTTTGATCGAAACACGTTGATTTTTTTGTTCACGTGCATGCGTGCATGACCGTTCCACCGAAAGTAAAGCAAAAAAAAAAATTTATGTCGATCTTACTCTCATATGAATCGCTGTTACGAGATTGCGCAGAACTAATTGTTCTCGTATGTCTATAAATGTTCATCTGGATCATTCAAGTATTAAATTCATAATTTCACATACGGATGTTTTAAACTCAATTGATGATAATGATGATTAGTTGTATTACATTATAATTAATAAATTATGTATGTGTCAATTATATTTTAATAATAAGTTAAATTTACTTATGTTAATTTTTAATTTTTTAAACATATTCATATTATTTCTCATATATTTTTTATATAGTAATATATAAAAACAATGGTTAACTATCAAAATTAATTTTAATTAATTAAAATAATATTTAATATTGTGGTAAAATTAATTATAAATTCTTTCATAATTTTTAAATTTTTATAAAAAATTTTTAAAATTTTATCTTATTTTTAATTTAAAGTCAAAATATAGTTAAACTTTGGTCAACACATAATTAATAACTAAAAAAAATCTTTCGGCCGAAACCAAAAAGTCCGAAACGTATCGGTTTTACTGGGTGCCGAAACCGAAACCGAAATCGCAACCGAAAATCTTGGTTTTTGTATTTTTTAATCTAAATATTTGCCGAATATTTTCCTTTATTGAAATGTCAATTTCGTTGTTTATTTTATCTTTTTATAAGATCATTAATGGATCCGTCATGTTATTTCAATGTTATTTTAGCAAAATAAAACCCTAAAGTTAAATTACATAACGTTTACAAAACAGATATAATAGGAATTTTATTCTCTATTTTTGAGAGAAATAAGAATTATATCCTCACTCCCCCATTCCAGTTTATCTCTTTTAAAATTAATTCTTCATATCAAGGTTACCGGGTGGGATTATTTTGCACCCGGGTTTCGTTCGAGCGAGCCGCAGCCGGTCGGTGCTGGAGAACCCGCCCGAACCCCCATTTCTGACGCTGGAGACGATAGACAAGTTTGTCGGCATGGCCGTGCCGGCGGGGGCCACGAAGGATCACCCGTACACATTCCCGATGGGTAACGCGGCACCGCCAATGGAGGAGCTGAGACTACCGCCGATGATAGTGGCGGTGGCGGACGGGGACCCGACGAGGGACACAAATCTGGAGTACTATGAGGCGATGAAAAGGGCCGGAAAGCAGGTGAGATTGCACTTCAGCAAAAGCAGTCCCAGGCGCGTTCTATTTGAACCCGTTTGCGCTTCAGGACGCAAGAGCTGATCAATGCCATCAAGGACTTCATTGGCCTCAATTGATTGAAATAATTGCCGATTTGGGTTCCAAAAATCAGAGTAACATTTGTAATGACAATAAATTTTATAAATTTTATGTTAAAATCGAACATACTTCGAAATCCAGTGGTCAAAATTGTCAATTTTTTTCCGAGGAAAAGTCAACAATTGTCAACATCAAGGGTATGTTAGTAAAAAAGTCACGGCGAAAATGCCCGATGAAGAAGAACGGAGACAAATCACATCTTCATAAGGCCTACATCCATTTTCGTAACCCTTCTTGCCAATCATCCTCTTCAAACCACATATATTTTTTTTTCCTCGCTTATCTTTATAAGAATTCAATCTCATTAGCTGCGAGCAAGTCACACGCATGGATCCAGCCTCTCTTCAGCTCTTCTTCTTCTTCTTCCTCCTCCCCATCCTCACCTTTACAATCTTCTCACTTCCTAAAATTACTTCAAAGAGAACCCCCAACCCGAACCCTGCAGAGCTCCAACCTTACCCTCTGCTCGGAAACCTCCCGCAGCTCTTGAAGCACAGCCGCGACTTCCTCGACTGGTCGGCCGGCCTCATCGCCAAGTCCCCTAGAAAAACCATCATCATCGACATCCCCGGCCAGACCAAGGGCGTCATCACCGCCAACCCCGCCAACATCGAGCACATCCTCAAGAACAACTTCGCTAACTACCCAAAAGGCCCCCGGGCGGTTGCCTTGCTCCAGGATTTCCTCGGCCACGGCATCTTCAACTCCGACGGCGAGCACTGGAACTTGCAGAGGAAAGCGGCCAGCTATGAGTTCAACAAGAAGTCGCTCCGGAAATTTTCTGTTGACTCGGTGCAGCATGAGATTGGTCGGAGGTTTCTGCCGCTGCTCGCCGCCGCCGCCGAGACGAAGGAAACCGTTGACTTGCAGGTCAGTGTGTGCGCGCACGTGCTCTCGATTCTGGTTTTGGTTCAAGTAAATCAAAACCGAAAACAAGGTTTTGACCCAACCGTTCTCGATCAACTCGATTTTGACTGTACAGGAGATTCTGGAGCGCTTCTCGTTCGACAACATCTGCAAGGTGACTTTCGGCGAGGATCCTCACTGCCTCCCGGAACCCGGCGCCTGCAGCGACTCGCCGGCGGCATCTACCAACTTGGTAAAAGCCTTCGGCGACGCCTCGCATCTCGTCGTCGAGCGATTCAACGACCTTTTCCCCTTCGCTTGGCGCATCAAGAAGCTGCTCAACGTCGGGTCAGAAAGACAGCTGAAGGAATCCATCGCCATTGTCAACGACTTCGCCACCAAGATCATACGATCCCGGAAGGAGAAGCAGTCTCTAGACCTCGATTCCGATCTCCTTTCGCGCTTCGCGTCGAACAAATCCAACTCCGAGGAGTACCTCCGCGACATCGTCATCAGCTTCATCGTCGCCGGCCTGGAGACGACCTCGTCGGCGCTGACGTGGTTCTTCTGGCAGTTGTCATCGCGGCCGGACGTGGAGGAGAAGATACACTCTGAGCTGAAGACAATTCGAGCTGAAAACCCAGTAAGACAACAGACAGAATGCAGTGAGGATTTCAGCTTCGACGAGCTCCGGCAGATGCACTACCTCCACGCAGCGCTATCGGAGTCGCTGCGGCTCTACCCGGCGGTGCCCATGGACACGCAGCAGTCCCGGGAGGATGACGTGCTGCCTGACGGGACCTTCGTCGGAAAGGGGTGGTTTATGACGTACAGCGCCTACGCAGTGGGGAGGCTGAAGGAGGTGTGGGGGGAGGATTGGTCGGAGTTCCGGCCTGAGAGGTGGCTGGAGAACGGGGAGTTCCGGCCGGAGAGCCCGTTTCAGTTTCCGGTGTTCCACGCCGGACCGAGGATGTGCTTGGGGAAGGAGATGGCGTACGTGCAGATGAAGGCGACGGCAGCGGCGGTGCTGGAGAGGTTCAGGGTTGAGGTTTTGGTGGAGAAGGAGAAGCCGCCGGAGAAGGTGCTTTGGCTCACTATCAGGATGAAGGGAGGGCTGCCAATACGAGTTAGCACCCGGGAGAACATGTGCGAATAATTACGGTATAGGGGGTTCTCCGCAAATGTACCAGAATTTTTTGTATTTGTAACGGCCGTTAAATGATCCATCTATCTAAGATTAGCTGTGATTGGCAAAACTTCAAATCAAGTTTAGATTTCGTACGCAGTCATCTGGTCAATGCACTTAAAAAGAATGCAAATCTTTTCAAACAAACGAATAAATCAAAAGAAACGGTGAAAAATAGCCGTCTTTGACGGCGTCATCGCGATGGACATATTATAATAACATTTGACATTGTGAAATCGAAGAGATAATAATATTTGTGTGTTCAAAATTCTCTCATTAAAAAAAAAATAAATAAAATAATAATAACAAATTTTTATACTAAAACTTAAATAATTAAAAGTATAATAATATCGTCACATTAAATTAAATAATAAAGTTTAAATTAAATTAATAATATTAATTAAGATGTAGTCGCTTGAAAATTTTACATATAATACAAATATTTTTTGCTTGATAATAGATGTAGCTTTCGGTAAATTCATGTTGACGTAGGAGATTTTCTTAATGAAATTTATATTTTTTTAGTGTAATATTCTTAAAACACATAGAGGGATGTCTACGTTCTTGTACACACCAAACATAATTTTAATAGTTGTAGGTACTTGTTTTCTAAAACCTACCTCTGGGATAAAAAAACACATGGCATGTAGAATTCACTCATCTCGAATAGAAGATGTATCAAGATTTTAAATTTTATTTTAGACATTGAAAGCGATAAGTGTCAACCATTTCAACTGTTTCAACCGAAATTAATTCAATTTAGTTTCAAACAATTTTTTTAAAACTATACTTTAATTTTATATTTAACAAATGTTTTAAATTTTTTAAAAATCTAAAAAAATTTATATACATATATATATTTTTAAAATTATTAAATTAATATTTTTCAGAAAATTATTTAAAATATATATATAAAAAAGCCTTTTTCAAAATCTGAATTCAAATCACTTTGACTTAGCCTAAAAACTTTAACCAATTAAACTAACTTATCATTATAAAATAAACGTAATATATAATTAAATATAATATAATTTTTAAGTTCAAAAATAGAAATCAAAATATTTTAATTTATTTAGTTTCGATTAAAACTTAAAATCTTGTGATATAACTTTACTCTCCAGTGTACTAAAATTATGAGTATGCACCAACCTTTAACCAAATAACCAAGGGGGTGTTGGGTTCAATTAGTCTCAAATTATAGAAATTATTAGTGGAATTAGAAAATTTGACTTATTCGATAAATTTTAGTGTTTGTATATAATTTTTGGAGTAAAATTGAGAAATTATTAATTATATTAATTATGTGAATTTCGTTGTTTGAATTACAAATGAGATTGAATTAATTTCGTCAATTCTTGAAATTTTGGTGTTCGGTCGGAAAAAAAATTTGGAAGGATGATCACCCAATTTCAAATGTGTGAACTTACTTTCCTTTCTAAATTCTATTAAAATTTATTTTACATATAAATATAAGTATTTAATTAGTAAATCAATAAAATATATTTTGATGGTTTAAAATATATACAAATATAAAAAACATATTTATCATATTTGATAATTTAAGGAAAAATAAAATATATTTATATTTAAAATATTTTTTTAGTTAATAAAATATATTTAAAATATTTAGTCAATCAATTATACATGTAGTAATAATGAAAAAGTATATATGAAATTAAAATATATTACATACAATAACTTAACTAATACCTAGATTTTTTTACAAACATAAAAAGTAATGTGCATAGATATGAAATATTCTTGTTAACACATAAAAATATGAAATTTCTAAGTGATAACATGAAAGAATTTTTTTCTTTGAATATGTTCTTTTCGAGGATTGACAATAAATTCTATGGCTATCTTTGTTTCATATTCTTATAAATCTTAAGTTGTCTCATCCCAAAAATTATAAGATTTGTAATAATTATTTAATAATCCATTGACTTAATCACGATAGTCTTACAAACATAATAACACATTTTATCAATATTTTAAAAGCATTAATTAGTTTGTGATAGTAGGATAAAATATAAAATAGGTAAGCAGTCGGTCTTTTTCATAATATAGATATAAAATTAAAAAAATTCATATAACATACAAAATATAAATAGGCACATAGTTGGTTTTTTTCATACAACATATAAAATATAAATACACATACAATCAGCCTTTGAACAAAAGATACAATATAAACACACAATCAATCTTTTTTGTATAATATACAAAATATAAATAGGCACATACTTGATCATTTTCATACAACATACAGAATATAAATAGGCACACAGTCAACCACCAAACAAAGGATGCAATATATACACACAATTTGTTTTTCTCATACAATATACAAAATATAAATAGACATATAATCTGTCTTTTTCATATAATATATAAAATATAAATAGACATACATTTGGTCTTTTTCATATAACATACAAAACACAATTAGCTTCTTAATAAAAGATAAAATATAGGCATACAATTAGCCTTTTTGATATAATGTACAAAGTATAAATGGCATACAGTCAGTCTTTTTTATGTAACATATAGAATATAAATAAGATAGTCATAGCATATAAAAAGTCACAACATAGTCTACTCAATAATAAGATAGTCATAGTATATAGAAAGTCATAACATAGTCATAATAAAATAGCCACAACATACATAAAATCATAATATAGTCATAATAAAATAGCATGGTAAAGTCTAGTCAATAGCCTAATTAGGAGAGCAACAAACGCAAGGCATCCTAAGGAGGGTACATTTCATAGCTGCTTGTTGAGAAATTTTTATAGCCATTTAACTCTAGCCTTATCGTCTATGTCTTCCATGAAAGCCATGCCATCAGCATTATCATCATGCAAATTCCTATAAGCATACTTCAGAAAGGATGTGCTAAAATGTTCTTCTTTGAATTGGTTTAATATTGAGTATAAATTTTTTCCCAAGAATCCCTCAAAGTTGACTTGATGGCGCATGCAATCTTATGCATGCTCTCCATCAACTCTATAACTAGTTCATCGTTTATAGTATTCCCCTTCCATTTTTGTGCCTTTGAGCTATCACGCGAACTAATGTCTTGTGCTTTGACTTTGGGCTTGGTCGTGACATTGTCTCTTGGCTAGGGTGCATATATATGCTTTGCCTAGAATCACTAGAAGCATCAAAAGCATCTCCCCTATGATTTATTGCTCTTCCATCTGTAGAATCTAGAGCAAATTTATCATAAATATATAAATAACAAAAATGAGTTCTCATAATATAAAACATGATTTTCTCATAATAGATTTGAAAACATTTTAAAAAAATTTATAAATTGAAACATGCAGTTGTGGGTCAACTGGATCCAGCAATCCATTATTGCAATATCCAACTTGAAACTAACATATATCATCAACCAAAATAAGATGAAACAATGGCTAGTAATAAACATCAACCATCAACCATCAACGGCCAAAAACTATCTTATCCTCAAATAAACCAAATGTAATCGACCATCAATCAAACAAGAAGAAAAAATTGGCATCACAGAATAAGCTTTTCTAACTGCCAAAAAGAGTAGAAAGGTATATTACCTTAAGATAAGATTGATAGAGGAGGAGAAGAGGAGTAAGCTTCAAAAGAACTAGTCGGACACCTCACCCCGTTGCTAAAAGAGGGTTGTGGGATGGCGATCAGGGAAGAAGACAAGTGTGTGAGGGTGTGATTGGGGAAGAAGAAGATGGAGCTGGCTGGACTCTTGTAACCATCACTGGAAGAGGGGTGCTAGATGGCGATTGAGGAAGAAATTATGCATGTGAGGGACTGATCAGGTTGGAATTTTAGAGCATGAGGATGCAATCAAAGAAGAAGAAGATGGAGCCAATCGAACACCTCACTCTACCATCAGAAGAGGAGTGAGGGATGGTGATCAAGGAAGAAGAGCACGAGAGGACCAATCAGGGAAAAAGAAGACTGATGCGAGAGGAGGAAGATAATGGGAAAGAATCTCAGGGAGTTGGGTGTTGACTCCCTCACCTAATTTGAGGGTGAAATTACTGTTCCTACATATTGGTGGGCCCACATAATTTCGACTAAAATTGCGAATTTGCTCCCCTCAAGCCGAAATTCAAACTAAAAATGGGAATTTTTGGAATTAATAATTTCAATTAATGATACATGGAGTTGAATCCATTAGGTCAAAGGATCAAACGAGAGTCGGAACCTAAACTAAGTCACGATTCAATGCATCCGAGTGAAGGTTTACCTTGAAGTCAAACTGTTAGGAGCTCTTAACATAGAGTTACGAGAGATTGGGTGCTCCTGATTAACAATGAGCCCTCTCAGGGCTTGAATGTACTATGGAAGGGTTACATAGAGTTTCCAAGGCTCTGTTAGGTTTGGGTGCCTTGACATATATGTATATAAGGGAGGTCCAATAACTATAGGATCCTCTCTCCATGGAAGTAAAATCCCATATAATTTGGAATCTGAAGCTTCCCTTCACGAGAAGTTCGATGGGATCTTGTTGCCGAAGATCAAAGGATCCGAATATGATCAACACCTTATAAATAGCTAATTCTTCAAAGAGGTAAGGACTAATGTCCCATTATTCATTCCATTTGGTCGATTGAGTTCTCTATTAACTTAAGTGTTAGAGTAGCCATCGCCTGACGATCTTCTTCATGGTGTCTTTTTTCTATAGATCAGTGAGGAGGTGTTCTAATGGATCAAGATCTCAAGGAGCCTCTTGGACCGAAACCGATAGGAAACTGAGCTCCATCAATAATAGTGCTTTCGTTGAGAACTACTCTGCCATTCTTTCTCATCTGGATTCCTAACAATTCTTTGGTCATGCCTTCGATGATGAGAGCATAGATATCCAAGAACAAGCTTGGGGGGTGGGTTACTTCTACACCGGTGAAATCAAATAATTTCTCTAGTGGACCTGGTGAGTTGGCTCATCGAGTCAACTCAATAAGTTAGCCAATCCCACAACAAGAACCCGCTGGTGGGGAGGGGGGGGGGGGGGGGGGGGGGGGGGTGGGGGGGGTGGGGTGTGGGGGGGGTGTTCCTTTTCCAATTGTCCCTGAAGTGCTGACTGTTCCATCTAACTTGGCGAGTCAGCAAGAATTTCAAACGTTGACTATTGTAGTTCAACAAATTCTACTAGAAACCCTAGTACAAGCTGTGTAGAATCTGTAAGTTCAACAGTTACAAAGCCAAGTGCAAATAGTGCAAAACTTCTAAGCTTACTACACACAATCCCATAAGTCCCAATTCAGACCGAGGCTCTAAACTAACACAACGGGCCACACCCACATGTCATGAGTTAGTTGCACCCTAGTGGACATTATTATTCAAGTTATGAAGGTCCTTTAGCAGGAGCATCACTTCGATATCAAACTTTGAAAGGTTTTGAGGGATATAAGCCCACTTATGATCCTGTTGATGGGGTTATGTACTTGTGGGATCAATTTTGGTGGTTTGGGACTAACGAAGACTTCGAGGACTGATCTTAGTACATAAATTAGAATATATTTTATTTGAGTGTGCTATCAAATGTTATTAGAATTTTGACTTCTAATATGTATAAGCCTCTGTTATTAATTATCCTAACAATTATTAGGAATCTCCTAAAATAAAAAAACCTAACTAATAAAATAAAAACACAAAAAAAGAAGAAAACATGATATTGATTGATTTGAGAAAAATACATGGCCTAAGTAAGGGATGCCCTCACTTTATAATGAATTTTAACATGAAATCATAAAAAATATGAAAAAAATAAAGGAAAAAAAAGAGTGGAGAAGAGACTCTAATATGTGCTGCTGCCTGGCTCCACTACATTGGACCACGTGGCGTTTGACTCAGAGAGGTATTGACTAGTCTTTGATACATGTTAATAACATACTGATGGGTGATACTGACTGCCTTTGTTATGTCATTTAACTTTGTTAGGATTTGAAGTGTTACCGATGACTTTATATTTATTGTCAGTTAATTTCTTTTAATATTTGATTCAGAAGAATGATTAGCGACCTTAGCTTTGTTCTAATCATTTTTAATTTGATAATTAAGGGTCTTTTAGATATGTTGTTGATTTGATTTGGAGCATCATCAATGGCCTTTAAGTATGTATTAGCTTAGCTTAAAAGAATGCATCGTCAATGGGCTTTTGGGGTTAACGAGCTTGAGAGATGTGTCATCAACTACTTCTAAGGTTGATTAGCTTGAGCAGTACATCATTAGCTGCTTCTGGGATTGATTAGCTCAAAAGGTGCATCGTTAACTACTTTTAGGGTTGACTAGCTCGAAGAGTATATCGTTATCTACTTTTGAGGTTAACTAGCTTGAGGGGCGCATCATTAACTACTTTTGGGATTGACTAGTTTGAGGGGCGTGTCATTAATTACTTTTGAGATTAATTAGCTTGAGGGGTGTATTATCAATTATTTCTAGAGTTGACTAACTTCGAAGTGTGACCAATGGCTTTAAGCGTATAGACGATTAGCTTCTTTAGTATGGTAGCATTACCAATGATTTATAAGATTGGGTAAAGTTTCAAATATGTTCGATAGCTTTAAGAGTATTGGAAATTAAGTTTTTTGGGTTTGGTAGTGTCACAACAGCTTATGGGGTTAAGTATAGCTTTGAAAATATTAGCGATTAAATTTTTTGGCACCGATGACTTATGAGATTGGGTATAGCTTTTAAGTGTGACTAATATCTTTGAGCTTATTGGTGATTAACTTCTTTGATTTGGTAGCATTACTAACGGCTTATGGGATTAGGTATAACTTTGAAGTGCTACCAAAGGCTTTTGTAGCATACTTAGCGAGACCTAGTTTGACTCATTTAGTTTCATTTGAACAAATTCTGGTTCAAGTTAGGATGGTAATATCATCCATTGTCCATAGTCTTGGAGTATTGTCAAAGGTTGAGCACATCTAATGAGATTCTGTTTGACTCGTTTAGTTTTATTTGAGCTAATTTTGGTTCAGACATAAGTTTGGTTTGGACTCAGTTCAACACTCAAAATTTGATTTTGATTCGAGTCTAAATTGATTTAACTTGATGTTCAAAATTTGATTTGAATCAAGTTTAGTTTGCTTTAGTTCAATGTTCAGGACTCAACTTTGATTCGAGTTTGATTTAATTCAATTCAATGTTTAGAACTTGATTTTGACTCGAGTCTGGTTTTATTCCATTCAGGTCAACTTCCACCTTGTGTTGGACCTTTAATAGATCTTGGATCCAACCCTCAATAGGTTTTTGATGAATATTTCTTGGATCTGATCCTGAATAGGTTCTTGATGGATTCCTTTTAGGTCTAGCCCTGAATGGATCCTTATTGGATCCTCAGCGGATGTTAGGCCTGATCCCTAATGAATTTTATTTGGATCCTATTTCAACCCATTGGTGGACTTGGGTTTGACCCATGTTAGACTTCTATTGGGTTCGTATTTGCATCTTAATGGACTTTGATTCAAGTTTAAGTTGATTTGATTTAACTTAGTTTTAGTTCAAGCTTGATCTGATTCTAGTTTAATTTTGTGCTTAATTCAATCCGATTTAGCTTTCAATTTGAACTATATTTAACCCAATTTATGTTTGGTTTGAGCTTAGTTTGACCCAAATTAGATTTGATTTGAACTTGACTTGATTTTAAATTAACCTATCTTGAACTCAATTAAGGTTGAGTTTGAGCTGATTTGCTTTGTATTAACTCAATTTTAATTTTGGGTCCAGTTCAATTTGAGCTTTAATTCATTTATTTGATCAATTTAAGTCTATTTAGTAGTCTATTTGAGTCAATTTAGTTTTATTCATTTATTTTATCTAAGTTCAATGTGATTGAGTCACTTGAATTTAATCAATTTATATTAATGGATTTAGTTCAGGAGCCCATGAGCTATTATGATAACTTTGGACAAGTTCACAGGCTAACCTTAGTCCGAATAAATATTTGATGAGCTCGCAAGTTAGGTTTAGTCTGAATAGATATTTGGCAAGCTCGTAAGCTGACCTTAGTTTGAATAGATGTTTAGCGAGTCTGCGGAGTGACCATAGTCTGAATAGATGTTCGGCGAGCCTGCGAGTTGTCCCTAGTTCAAATAGATATTTGGTGAGTCCACGGACTGGTCTTAGTTTGAATAGATATTTGACAAACTTGCATGCTGATCTTAGTTTGAATAAAGGCAAGCCCATGTGTTAGCCTTAGTCTAAATAGACATTCGGTGAACTCGTAAGTTGATCTTAGTCCAAATAGATGTTTGGTGAGTCTGTGGCCTGGCGTTAATTCAAATAGATATTCGGCAAGTTCACAACCTGATCTTAGTCCAAATAGATGTTTAGTGAGGCTGTGGATTGGTCTTAATTCAAATAAATATTCGGTGTACTCGCAAGATGAATTTAATCTAAATAAACATTCGGTGAGCTGGCAAAGTGGTCTTTATCCAAATATACGTTCGGTGAGCTTGTAAGTTGACCTGAGTTTGAATAGATATTCGATGAGCCCATGAGCTGACCTTAATCTGAATAGATGTTCGACGAGACTACAGACTGACCTTAAACTAAATAGATGTTCGGTGAGCTCATGAGCTGATCTTTGTCTGAATAGACATTTGGCGAACTTGTAGGCGGGCTTTAGTTTGAAATTGATTTTGAGTGAGCTTGCGGGCTGGATCTATACCCGAAGTAAGTTTTGAGTGAGCATGCGGATTAGCCCTAAGTTAATGGTGGAGATCCGTCAATGCGTAGAGGGCCACGGTGTTGCTGCAGTTTCATTGATGCATAATGCCGCAGATGGAGATTCATCATTATACGAAGGACCGTGGGTGCTGACAATATTGATGGAGTTTTGTTGTCATGTGAAGGGCCATAGATAATCATGGTGATGATGACGAGAAAATCAAGATGAGAGGATTTTTTTGAGAAGAACTTTCTTTTCTTTTCACTTTTTTCTCAAGCCCTTCTGTTTCCCCTCACTCAAATCTTGCAGGGCCATGGCCCGACACTCTTCTTCGGTCGGATTCAGCTGTGCTCCCTGGCAGACCGCAGCAGAGGCCGCTCGAAGGTGACTATGGTGGTGAAGTGGTGGTGGAAGGCTATGGGCCGAGCAGGTGAAGCCAAAGGTGAGCTGACGGCTAACAAGGTGCGGCAGTAAGAGGCAACTGCTCAACCATGACAGGCAAGGAAGGCATAGGGAGGAGCTTGAAAGTAGAGTCAAGTGCAGGGAGAGGTTACTTCGACACGACTGGGTGGATCAAAGCTCAGCCAGGTCGTGGGTGTGATTCAAGTAGAGGCGGTAGCCGACGAGAGCGATTCCGACAACGAAGGGGTAGTGTTGGTCGATGTGAGGGGTGGTGGTTCTAGCAGCTTCAACATCAGGGTGAATGGGCCGAGCCGACAGCTCCTGTTCTGATGGCGGTGGCCAAGCAAGCGACAGTTCAAAGCCAGTAGTGCTGGCTGTCAAAAAAGCTTGGGTGGCAGCTTCTGGCTAGGTCCCCGCGAGATGGCTGCAAGAGGAGGAGTGGGTTGATCGTCATGTCACCATCGAGGGACTGGATGGATACAGAAGGGCAGGCAATAGGGCTTCTCTTCTTCGGTGGCTTGGAGGCTATGGAGTAGGCCGGCGTGGGTGGTGCTTGCAAGCAAGTTGGTGAAGCTCGCGAGTGGGAGCAGAGTAGGTTGATCATCCTACGAAAGAGAAGGGGAGCAAACAGAGAGAAGAAAAAGAACAACAAATTTAAGTTCCAATTTTCATCTTTTTTAATCGTTGACCTTGATGAATTTTTAGTCGATAGACTTTCTAATTCTCTTTTTTTCTATCTCTGCAATGGTCCGACCTATCTCTTCCGTCTCTTGCTCTCTGTTTTTTTTGACTGTAGGTTCTTATTAATTTATGGGTCTATAGGAGATTTACAATCAAAATTTCAATTAATTGATTTTAGGATATGATGTGAGTATGATTGGATCTTGATATTTTTGATTGGTTTAATTTTGAAAACATGTTGGATTGGATTAGATTGTATTTTTGTATTTTGTGAATGGCATGCAATCCATTGATTGAAATTTGTTTTCTCAACGAAGAGACTCAAAATCTATACTATTTTTAAATGCTAAATTTTCAAAGGAGTTATTTGTAAATTTTTTGAAAAATTTAGACCAAAATATAATTTCACAAGTTTCAGGGGTCTTTTTGCAAAAAATATATTTATAATTTTTTAAAAATTTCAAGGTTCTTTTTGAATAAAGTTTGTACTGTTTGTTAAATAAAAGTTTTTGAGGACTTATTTATAAAAATTAGAAATTTCAGCGATAAATTTGCGAATATAAAATTATGAGGGCTTATTCATAAATCTTAGTTTTTGCGAGAGTTGATTCAAAATTTTAAGATTTTCAAGAACTTTTTTACAAAATTTTCATCCTAAGACTTGTTCAAATCCATATCAACAACCTATTTGTAAAGATGCATTTAGTCTAGAAATCTATTTGCAAAGATTTTATATTTTTCATTTGGGCTAGATATTCGATGAATTTTGAGCTTGATTTTGGTCCAAATATCGGACCCAATCGGCTCTCTTTTCTTTAAACTCAAATTTTTTTGATAATTTAAGTCCAAATTAAATTCAATTTTCGGTTAAATTTGATCATTATTTAAGTGCAATTTAAACTCACATTTTGATTAAATCTAATGTTTTCCAAAATTGACTCAAAAAAATGTCCCCTCGCATTCACTTCACGAGTTTTTTTAGTGATGGGAGTATATGTGAACAATTCTCAAGTATCTACCTCTTTTGCTATTATTCTAAGAATTGATTGTATTTGGCATGTGAGAAAATAGAATTGAATTACCACATGAGAGTGGATTTCATTTGCCACAAGGAGTGAACTGGATTATCACAAAGGGTGGACCTGAGTTGCCACAAAGGGATGGTCTTACTTTACCATAAGGAGTAGATTTGGTTTTGCCACAAGGAGTGGATTTGAGTTACCACAAGGAATGGAGTTGATTTATCACAAAGAGTGGACTTGATTTGTCATAATGAGTGGACTTGATTCACCACAATTAGTGGACTTGATTCATCACAAAGAGTGGATTTCATTTGCCATAATAAGTGGATTTGATTCACCATGGTTAGTGGACTTTAAATTGTCACAGGGAGTGGACTTCAAGTAGTGTGGAGTTAGTCGTCTCACAAATTGGGTTGAATTTTGTGTCTATGTTTTGCCTCAAGAAATATAGAATGTATGTTTGATCGTACATTTTTTTTTTTGAGAAAGTCAGATGTTCCATCATAAACAAAAGATAGACATTTTTGGTTGTTGTTGCTCCTAGAGATAGAATCTCCCTTCAAATATCCTTTTGATAATATAAGGGTCTTCTCAATTATACTCAAACTTGCATTTCTTATTTTGATTTGGGATTATGTCTTTTCAGGCTAAGATCATTTCTCCCTTTTGAAAAAAATCTGAGTTGTGTTATAAGCCTTAGTTATTTGTGCTTGATACATTTCTAGGTTTTAACAAGTCTTGTCTTATCCAAGGAGTCTATCTCATTAAGCCGAAGACAAACATTATCTCCTCTTGTGATTTTTTCTTATAAGACAATCCTTAGAGAGGGGATTTGTGCTTCTAGTGGCAAGATTACCGCAACCCCAAATACCAATGCATATGACATTGATTGGGTAGAGGTTCGATATATAATGCATAAGCCCACAGTATTTCAGAAAGCTTTTGGTGCTAATCTCTTTCTTTTTTCTAACGATGACTTTCTTCAATATCTTCGAAAGAGTCTTGTTGAACGTCTCAGCGAGCTCATTGGCTCTCGCATTGTAGATGGATAAATATCTCTAATCTATCTTATGATAATGCATGAATCATCTTATCTTGAAGCTTTTGAAGGATAATCCATTGTTTGAAATGATCATTCAAGAGAAACCGAATCAGTACATGATATTTTCTCAAAAGAAGCAAATAATAGTATCCACTATTTCCTCTTTCAATGGAATCACTTCAGGCCACCAAAAGAAATAGTCAATCACTACTACTATGAAGTGGTAGTCTTTAGAAGAAGATGATTCAATTGGTCCAATAATATCAGTTCCCTATACCTCAAATGTTCATGAGCATACTGTTAGATGTAGAAAATTTGGGTGTTGATGAATAAAGTTACCATGAATTTAACACATATGACATTTTATTGCATATTTGATACAATTTCTCACAATCATGGGCCAATAATAGCCTATACATTTAATCTTCATCATCATTTTTGAGCCTAATTGATGAGCCTCATAAATCTTAGAATACACCTTATACATGACTTTTTTGGCTTCTTTATTTAGGAGACAGTGTAGAAGTAGTTGGTTGAAAGACCTTCTATAAAGAGTATCATTGATAAATAGAAAATGCAGTACTGTCTTCTGAGTTATGTCCGTGTGAATTTATCTTCTAGGAACTCTCCATTATTAAGGTAGTTTGTGAATGGTACTCTCCAATATGTGATCTCTTCTATTAGTTTAGATTCAGTCTTTTGATATTTGATATTGAAGACTTAGTTTATCACTTATCTCCTACAAACTATGATTAGAATTTTTTCTTAATCAAAATCAGCTAGTGCCTTGGATAATTTGACTAAGGAATCAACTTCCTTATTGATGGAGTAGATAATCTTAGTTATTTGAGCATGTGGAATTTGTCTCATGAGTTCTTGAATCTTTTTATGGTATTCAAAAGCTCAGATTTGTGGACCTTATATTCATCTTAGACTTGACCAATAATCAATTGCGAGTCACTGAAAATATGTATATGTGATATTTCCATGTTGAGAGCCATTTCTAGTCCTAGAATTAGGACCTTGTATTTAGTTTCATTGTTTGTGCATGATTTTGAGAAGGAATAAGAATATCATAAAATACCCCCATTCAGAGTGACATAAACGAGCTTAATGCCTACTTTGATTTGCGAAAGCTTTGGTATGATTCATGGTATGATGAATGATACTCCATCAAAGTATAGCTTATAGTAAGGTTTTCCTTCTTCAATCAAAAGGATCTCTTCATCAGGGAGCTTGCAACTCAGTATAGAATTATTTGGTACTAGATGAGCTATGAAAAAATCAATGAGGGCTTGTCTTTTGATAGGCTTTTGGAAAGTGAACTTGATATCATATTTCATAATGATTAAAGCCCACTTTGCTTGTCTTCTAGTTAGTACAAGTCTAGTCATCAAGTACTTTATACGATCAATCTTTGATATTAAAATGTTTTGATAAGAAAGTAAATAATGCCTTAGCTTCTTCACTGCGAATGTAAGCATTAGATAATGCTTTTCGATGGGGGAGTAGTTGGTTTTTGCCCCCATTAGCATTCTACTTAAAGAGTATAGTGCATTTTCTTTGCCCTTTCTAGTGAAGCCTGCTTCAATTAATTTCTCTATTTCTTCTATCCCCTTCTGTTCTTGGTCAAGTTTTATCTTCCTAGGTGCTTGTTTGGTAGGTGAAAGATCGGGATTGATGACTAACCTGTGGATTAAAACTTTGACATCTAGTCCTGGCATCAATATACACTTGGAGCATTGCTTTGAATTGGTTTGGGTTTTCTTTGAGAGCTGAGTACTGATGAAAGTCAACTTGGGGTCCTCCTCTGAGCTTAGGTTGATCTCCATAAGTTCATTGATTGTGGCTTGCCCCTTGTCCTTAAGTTTTGGTGGAGCTTCTTTTAATTTGAGGATTATAGTGGTTCATCATGTTGAGTGAGATTTAGTGAAGGTTCGTTTGAGGGTGTTTCAGCTGTATCATGCCTCTTTTCTTCTAATCTTGATGAAATTCTACTGAGGATGTCACTCTCTTGTGCCGTCTGGAGAGTTGCAGCTACCTCGATGCATGCATTCAGGGTGTTGATGTCACTTGGTCATTCTAAATATCGAAAAGAGATTTGTTTAAGGTGATTTTTTTACCATAATTAAAATTAATTGAAATAAAATTAAAAGTAAGACTTATATACTACTAAATTATGGTTCAAATATGCATCTCGGTCAGATTTAAATCATATATGAGTTTGATTTAAAATTGAGCTTAAATTATTGAAAATTGGGCCCTAGATAGGCCTAATTCAAATGGGCTAATTAGATGAGATTTTCAGACTAGAATTAGACCCAAATATATCTAAAACTTGGGCTAAAATGATAAAATACAAGAATTTACAAATAGGTCCCTAAATTAAATAAATCTTATTAAATAGATACTTAGCCAGACTTTTCTTACAAATAGGCCCTTGAATTTTACAGAAAAGTCTAATAAAATCCTAAAATTATAAATCAGTCCCATAAAATTGAGAATTCACAAATAAACCCCTCAAAAGATCAATAATTATGATTTAATCCTCATGAAATCCAGAATTTATAAATAAATCCCTCAAAGAATCAATAATTATGATTTGATCCCCATGAAATTCAGAATTTATAAATAAATCCCTCAAAGGATCAATAATTTTGATTTGATCCTTATAAAATTTAAAATTTATAAATAAACTCCTTTAAAATTTTTTATTTATAAATAAGCTCCTAGAATTTTGACTTTTTATGAATAAATCTCTAAAAAAATTTTATTTATGAACAAATCTAAATTTTATTCAAAAAAAATCTTGAAAGTTTCAAAACTTTATAAATACGTCTTTTTTGTAGAAAAAGACCCCTGAAAAATCATAAAATTATAATTTAGTCTAATTTTTTGTAAAAAATTATAAATAACCCTTTATAATTTTAGTTTTTAGGATGAGTACAACTTTCAAGTTATCATCATCCATAATAAATATATTTATAGATATCTCTTCACAAGCTAATCCAAACTTTGGATAAACTCTATCCATATTTGTTTACATCTATCTATCTATGAGTTTTGACACTTAACTTTGTTCATTTCATCCTTCTCTTCTTTGGCGTTTTTGCATCTTTCCCTTTTGCATGAGAACCTCATCTATACTCTTTCATTGCACTACTCCCCCCACGCCATTGCCGAGTGTGCCATTGGCGTCCATGTGCTTTGCGCATGCTGCTCCACAGCTCTACCCATGCTCTGATGAGCCTTCAACTGCAACCGCCACCTCTAGCCCATGCAATTGCACCCTAGCAGTCCTTCACGTACTCCAGCAGGTCTCTTGCACTATAGTCATGTCCAACCATCTGCCACCACTGAACGTCGCTCCCATGCCTCTGTCTCCTCTCCTTCACCTTGCTAGAAGAGGCCACCGTCAAGCACCACTCCTGTGCCTCCACCTCCTCTTCTTCACCATCACCAACTGACCACCTCCGAGGCACCTTGCCGAACCTATGGATGGAGGAGAGCTAGAGCTTCTACCCCTAGCTTGATGCAAGGCAAGATCCGGCCAGAGAGAGGGAGGTAGGGTGCCTTCCCGCCCTCTTGAGGCCAAGGCTAGTCAAATTTAGCTATTTCCAGCTAGAGAAGAGGCCGGGCCACTCCTGGCCTAGTTGTGGGAAGACAAGAAAAACTAAGCTTTGGTTGGAGCTTGAAGAAGAAGCCATCAAAAAATATAAAAAAATAAAGTAGCAAAAAAAAGGGACCAAAATAGAGGAAAAAAGGTTTTCGGGCTTTGAGTGAGAAGAAAAAAAAAATCAAGAAAGTTATTTAAAAAAAAAAAGAAAAAAAGAAAAAAAGAAAAATTCAGTAAAAATAACAAAAAAGGAGTTCATCAATATCGCAACCATCTGCGGCCCTTGACAGTGAAGATAGCAAATCCATGACCTTGCTACAACTACCCACCCCCCTCGAAGATGGTGATAAAGATGGTGAACCCATAACCTTGCCATAGCCACCTGTGGTCCCTTGAAAATGATGATAAAGATTGTGAACCCATGAACCTGCCACTCCACCTATGGCCCCTTGAAGATAATGATGAAGATGGTGAACCCATGACCCTGTTGTGGCCACTCGCGATCCCTTGAAGATGGAGGATTCCCATCACCTGGCCAGCCTTTAGCCTCACATTTAGTCAACTTTTGAGCTTGCACTTAGTCAACCTCTAGGCTTGCACTCAGCCAACCTTCATGCTCGCATTTAACCAGCCTTCGAGCTCACATCCTACCTAACTTTCGGGCTTACATCCAAGCTAGCCTTTGGTCTCACAGTCAGCCAATCTTCAGGCTTGCATTCAATCAATCTTTGGGCTCACACTCAGCTAACCTTCAAGCTCACGCTCAGCCAGCCTTCAGGCTGGTACAAAACTAGCATTCGGGCTCACACTTAGCTAGTCTTCAGGCTCACATCTAAGTCAGTCTTCAGGCTCGCACTCAGCTAGCCTTTAGGTTTGCACTTAGTCAGCTTTTAGACTCGCATCGAAGCTAATCTTCAGGCTCGCACTACGCCATCCTTTGAGCTTGCACTAAGCTAGCCTTCGGGCTAGCACTAAGTCAGCCCTTGGGCTCGCACTCAGTTAGCTTTCAAGCTCACATCCAAGCTAGCCTTCAGACTTGCACTTAGCTAGCTTTCAACCTTGCACTCAGTTAGCCTTCCGGCTTGCATTTAAGTGAGCCTTCGAGCTTACACTCAGCCAGCCTTCGGACTTGTATCTAAGCCAGCATTTGGACTTACACTTATCTAGTCTTTGGGCTCGCATCTAAGCCAACCTTCGAGCTTACATTCAGTCAATCTTCGGGTTCATGCTTAGTCCGCCTTCAAGCTCGCATCCAAGATAGCCTTTGGTCTCGCACTCAACTAGTCTTCAAGCTTGCAACTCAACTAGTCTTCGGGCTCACATCTAAGTGAGTCTTTGGACTCACACCCAATTAGCCCTCAAACTCATACTAAGCCACTTTCGAGCTTGTGAACTAAGCCAACCTTTGGGTTCACATATTTAAAGCTGAGCTATGGATCTATCTAAAATCATCATAAATAACCAAGAATCCTTAAATCAAATTAATTAATGTAAAATTAAACTAAATCATAATAAATAGATAAAGATCAAGTTCGCTCAAATAGATCTAAATTAGTCAAACAAATAGACTAAAATTTAAATTGAGTTGGACTCCAAAAAAATCCAAATTGAGTTAACTTAAATTAAATAAACTCAAACTCAACCCTAATCATACTTGAGATGGGTTAATTTAGATTCAAATTGAGTTCAAATCAAATCTAATCTAAATTAAACTAAGCTCAAATCAAATCCTAATTAGGTTAAATCAAGTCCAAACTAAATAGAGAACATCCAAGTCAAACTAGAACTAAGCCAGGTTCAACTGAACTGAAATCAAGTTGAACTAAAGTCCATTAGGATGCAAACTAGAGTTCAATAAAGGTCCAATACAAGGTCAAATTTGACTCAAACTAAACAAAACCAAACTCGAACTTGAATTAAATTGGATCAAATTGAGTCCCACTTGGTGTGCTGAACCCTCAGTAATACTCCAAGAGCATAAACAACGGGTGAAGTTACCACCTTGGTCTGAACTAAAATCAGTTCAAATAGAACTAAATAAGGTTAGATTGAGTTTTACTAGATGTGCGACAAAAATCTTTAGTAACACTTCAAGCTATATCCAACTCCATAAGTCATTGGTGACCTTATCAAACTATGAAAGTTAATCGCAAACATGCTCCAAGTTGTTGGCCACATTTCAAAGTTATCTCCAATCCCATAAGTCGTTGGTGATGCTGCCAAATCAAAAAATTTAATTACTAATATACTCTAAGCTATCGGCCTAGCTTCAAAACTATATCCAATTCTATAAGCCATTGGTAATACTGTCAGACTAAAAAAGTTAATCGCCTATATGTTTCAAGCTGTTGGTCATACTTCAAAGCTATACCCAATCCCCTAAGTTGTTGGTGATGCTGCCAAATCAATGAAATTAACTAATAATGTACTCAAAATTGTTGGCCACACTTCAAGTTAGTTAACCCCAGAAGCAATTGATGATGCACCTTTTCAAGTCAGTCAATCTCACAAGCCATTGATGATGGCCCCTTTCAAGATAACCAACCGTAGAAGTAGTTGGCGACACGCCCTTTCAAGCTAGTCAATCCCAAAAGTAGTTGATAATGTGCCCTTTCAAGCTAGTCAACCCCAAAGTAGCTGATAACGCGCTCTTTCAAGATAGTCAACTCCAAAAGTAATTAATGATATGATTCTTAAATCTATACCCAGCCTTATAAGCTATTGGTGATGCTACCAAACCCAAAGAAATTATCGTGTATGCCTTGTTAGCTATGGAAGTACTTCAAAACTAAAGAAGTTATTATCTATGCCTTATTAGCCATGAAAACACTTTAAAAACTAACGAAGTTATTGTCTATGCCTTATTGGCTATGGAAACACTTCAAAACATTAAGAAATTTATCGTTTATATCTTATCGACTATAGAAACACTTTAAGGTCAAAGGAGTTATCATCGACACCTTATTGGCTAATGAAAATACTCCAACTAAAATGAAGTTATCACCAATGTTTTATTGCCTAATAAAAATACTTTAAACTTCTCTCATTCTCTTCCACAATTTGAGTCAGAGGCCATGTGGTCCAGCACAGGAAGAGCATAGCAGTAGCATATGCCAAAACTTCTTCTCCACTCCTTTTCTTTTCTCTATCTTTATTTCTTTCATGTTTCCTATAATTCTATATCAAAACTCATCATAAAGTGAGGGTACACTCTTACTTAAGTTATGTACTATTTTTTCTAAAATCAATTAGTCAAATGCATTCTACTTTTTGTGTGTCTTTATTTTGTTAGCTAGATTTCTCACTTTAGGAGGTTTTTAATAATTATCAAGATAATTAACAACAGGGGCTTACACCTATTGAAAATCATGTTTTCACAACACTCGATAGCTTACTTTAAATTAAAATAAATTTTAATTTGTGATTTGAAGTCGCTTCTCGAGGTCATCATGCGATAAGAGAGCATAGACTTAGCTAACTCTCTTCAATAGTTTCTAGTTTTTTGACCCGTCTCTGGAGTAAGTGATACAAATGGTTATTCTGATCCTGAGAAGGGTCAGTAGATAGTCTCACCACCCCTATGACATTTTTTATATTGTTATATATTTTTTTGGTAGGACCTTCTCTATCCTCTTGACTTTCTCACAAAGCATGGTAGTCGTATTTATCACACTTTCCATGTAGGCAATCATAACATGTATGTGTTTGTTCAACATTTGCATTTACCCTCTGACAAACCTCATGTTAGTTGTAGCTAGCTCTTTTACAATATCTAGCTATAGTTTGAGCATGTCATAGTCATGCTCATGGGTGAACCACCCTCTAAGATAGTCATTTCGAGAGCAGTTGTCAGGGAAACCTGTGGGATCTCTCATTTCATTAGTATTATCTCTAATGAATTTATTCATCGCTTCTTACCTTGTATCCTAAATTTTCTCCTCATTACTGAAGTGACAAGGTGGAGATCAGCTTGGTTGTAAACCTTCGATAGTAAATATAGTAGAGCATATTGCCATCAAGGGTTCACTTTCTTCATTTCCTGCATCAGGATTCACTAGTAAAACTTTGAATTTATTAGGGAGGAATTCTTCGAGAGTAATATGGCTCCTTTCTCTCTGAATTTATTCATCTAGAGCATCGAGATATTCTTAGATAGTCAATTTCTTGACATTATATTCATCTAGCTAAACCAACTTCTTCTTCTTGCTTCTCTTCTTTTTCTTCTTGAAGCTTTGAGCAAGTAAAGTGGTTTGTTATGATGATTCTTTGGGCTCTCTAAGGTTTCTAGTTATTTTCTTCATCAACTTCTTAAGCCTTTTTGAAATATAGACATATAAGTGCCTTTGCTTAGGGCTACATTGTGTTTCTTCTCCAAAAAAGATTTTGGCAAGTGGTTTGTGATCCTTGAATATAGTAATATAATTGATGTATTCAGTTGGCATTTCCAATAGGGTTGCCTTCAAGAGAGTCAGTTTGCTTTCTTAGTATTGCTTCTTGACCTAATCCTTGAATACATATTAGTCTTTAACGGTATGTCCGAAGACTCTATGGTAAGGATAATTGTTTAGGTGATCTATTTTGTTAGCTTTATTTGGCCTCTTGGATTCTAGCAATTGGAAGTTTAAATTCAAGTAATGGGTTTACCATCTTCATTGTCGTCTTTGAGGGGCTGCGGGTGGCTGTGATATGGTCATGGATTTGATATCTTCAAGGGGCCATGGATGGTTGCGACAGGGTCATAGGTTAACTGTCTTCACCATTAAGAATCATGAGTGTCCGTGATGTTGATGAACTCCTTCTTTGTTATTTTTGCTGAATTTTTATTTTTTTTCTTTTACGCAACAACTTTTATATATTTTTTCTTCTCCCTAAAAATCCAAAAACCTTTTTTCCTCTATTTTGGTGGGATTTATTTTGGCTGTTCAAGTACTTTTTTATTTTTATATTTTTTTGGTGGCTTCTTCTTCAAGCTCCAATTGAAGCTCCTTTTTCTCATCTTCCCACGACTGGGCTAGGAGTGGTCCGGCCTCTTCTCTGGCTGGATCCGGCTGAAGATGGTCAGATCTAGCCAACCTTGGCTATGGCAGGGCAGGGAGGCACCTCGCCTCCTTCTTTCCAACTAGATCCAACCAGATTAGGCTGGATCTGGCCTTGTAGCAAGCCAAGAATAGAAGCTCTGGCTCTCCTCCATCCATAGGTTCGATGAGGTGCATTGGAGGTGGTGAGCCGGTGATGGTAAAGGAGAGGAGGTAGAGGCACAGGAGTGGCACTTGGCAATGGCCTCTTCCAGTGAGGTGAAGGAGAGGAGGTGGAGGTACGGAAGTGGCACTTGGAGGTGGCAGATGGTCAGACATGACTATAGTGCAAGAGACTTGCTAGAGTACATGAAGGACTGCTAGGGTGTGACTGCATGGGCTAGTGGTGGTGGTTGCAAGGTTAATGGCTTGTTAGAGCATGGGCAAAGCTGTGGAGTAGCACATGCAGAGCACATGGACGCCAATGGCACACTCGGTGATGGCATGGGGGGAGTAGTATGATGAAAGAGTGTAGGTAAGGCTCTCATATAAAAGGAAAGATGCAAAAGTAGCAAAGAAGAAAAGGATGAAATAAACGAACCAAGTGTCAAAACTCACCCGATTGTGTTCTATCTTTGACTTTCTATTGTATTTGAAGATTCTCCGATCTTCTCTTTCCCACTATCCTTTGATCTCTCTTTGTTCTTTGATTTATAGGGTCTGCAAGTTTTATAAGGCTCGAAGAGATAGAGTTGGGCTAGAAATAAATCTTTTCTTATTTAAATTTTGAATGGTGGATATGGATATAGATAGATATGGATAGAGTTTATCCAGAGTTTGGATGAGCTTATAAAGAAATATGTATAAATATGTTTGTTGTAGATAATGATAACCTAAAAGTTGTACTTATCTTGGATATTGAAATTATAAGGGGTTATTTGCAAATTTTTTTAAAATTAAACTAAATTATAATTTTTATGATTTCAAGAATTTGTCTATAAAAAAGACTTGTTTATAAAGCTTTAAAACTTCTAGGGTCTTTTTTGAATAAAATTTAGATTTATTTGCTAATAAAACTTTTTGAGAGATTTATTTATAAAAAGTCAAAATTCTAGGGGTTTATTCATCAATAAAGAATTTTGGAGGGATTTATTTGTAAATTTTAAATTTTATAAGGATCAAATCATAATTCTTGATCCTTTGAGGGGTTTATTTATAAATCTTGGATTTCATGGGGATCAAATCACAATTATCGATTTTTTGACATGTTTATTTGTGAATTCTCAATTTTGTGGGACTAATTTATAATTTTAAAATTTTATTGAATTTTTCTATAAAATTCTTATTTTGAGGACCTATTTGTAAGAAAAATCCAGTCAAGGATCCATTTATGAAGATTTATTCAATTCAGGAGCCTATTTACAAAATTCTTGCATTTAGTCATTATGGCCCAAGTTTTAGTTGGATTTTAGGCCCAATTTTGGTCTAAAAATCTAGTCCAATTAGTCCATTTGAATTAGACCTGGCTAGAGCTTGAATTTCCCAATGATTTGAGCTCAATTTTTATTCAAACTCAGATGCAATTTAAGTTTGATCGAGACCCACATTTGAGTTATAATTTAGTGCATATAAGTCTTAATTTTAATCATATTTCAATTAATTTTAATTGTGGTAAAAGAAGCACCTTAAATAAATTACCCCCCTTGTAACCTTTTCTCGAGTTTTGGCGAGAGGAGAGGGTACAAGCAATTTTCAAGTACTTACCCTTGCATTATTATTTTAGGAGTTGATTATATGGCCTTGAATTATCATGCGTGGGTGGACTTAATTTGCCACATGAAGTGAGTTTGGGTCATCACGTGAAAGTGGACTCAAATTACCATATAAAAATAGGCTTAAGTTGCCATATGAAAGTAGACTTCGTTGCCACGTAGAAGTGAATTTAGGTTTGTCATATGAAAGTGGACTTAAGTTATCACGTGAAAGTAAACTTAGTGTAAAAGTGGATTTAGTGTGTCATGTAAATGAGGGCTCAGCAGCCACGCAAGATGGAAGGAGTTTTTATTCATGTTTTGCCTTGAGAAACATGGAGTACATGTTTGATCTAGCATTTCTGTTCGAGAAAGTCGAACATTCTATCATAGATAAAATATAGACACTTTTGGTTGTTATTATTGTTGCCCTTAGGGCTTACGCATAATATCTTTTGAGGAATCAATCATTGATTGGTGACATAGGCCTTTTCCTCTTATCATCGATCAATTAGTAGGATCCCTTTTCAAATATTCTTTCAATGATCTAAGGGCCTTTTCAATTAGACTCAAACTTATCTATTTTATTTTGGTTTGAGATTATGGGTCTTCTCAAAACTAAGACTATTTCTCCTTTCTGGAATGATCTGAGTTAAGCCATGTTGCTATGAGCCCTAGCTATTTATGCTTGATATATTTTCAGATTTTATTATGCTGTGAGCCTTGTCTTGTCCAAAGAGTCTAGCTCATCAAGGCAAAGACAATCATTGTCTTCTCTTATGATTTCATTTTATAAGGTAATCATTAGAGAGGAGATTTGCACTTCCAGTGGTAAGAGAACCACAATCCCAAACACCAATGTATATAACATTGACTGAGTAGGGGTTTGGCATATGGTACGATAGACTTATAGTGCCTCAACAAGCTTTTGGTGCTAGTCTTTCTTATTTCTAGCATCAACTTTTTTTAGAATCTTGGAAAGAGTCTTGTTAAATATCTCAGTAAGCTCATTGGCTCTTGTATTATAGATGGATGGATATCTCTAATCTATTTTATGGTGATGTACAAATCGTCCTATCTTGAAGCTTTTGGAGGATGGTCTATTATCAGAAATGATCTTTCGAGGAACACTGAACTAGTACAAAATATGTTCTTGAAAGAAATAAATAGCAACATCCACTTTTACCTATTTCAATGGAATTGCTTCAGCCTACAGGGAGAAATAATCGGTCGCTACTAATATGAAACAGTGACCTTTAGAAGAAGATGTTTCGATTGGGCCAATGACATCTATACCCCATACCTCAAATGGCCACAAGGATATTGTTGGATATAGCGGATTTGAGTGTTAATACATGAAGTCACTATGAATTTGGCATAGGTGACATCTTCTCACATATTTAATACAATCTCCTATCATCGTGGGCCAGTAGTACCTCCTATGTTTAATCTTCATTATCATTTTAGGGCCCGATTGATAAGCTCCACAAACTCTAGAATGCATTTTATATATAACTTTCTTGACCTCTTTATCTGAAAGACAGCACAAAAGTAGTTGATTGAAGGACCTTCTAAAATGGATGTCATTGATAAGAATAAAGCATGCGACTCTCTTTCTGAGAGCTTTGTCCGTGCAGATTTATCTTCTGAGAGTTTTTCACTTTTGAAATAGTTGGTGAGTGGTATTCTCCAATTTATAACCTCCTATACTAGTTTAGATTCAGTTCTCTCGTGCTTGATGTTGAGGATTGAGTTTATCACTTGTCTACTATGGACTGTGATAAGAATTTCTCCTTGATTAAGGTTAACTAGTACCTTAGTTAGTTTGGCTAAGGAGTCAGCTTCAACATTGATAAACCAAGCAACCTTAGTTCTTTGAATATGTGAAATTTGTCTTATGAGCTCTTCAGCCTTTTCATAGTATCTTAGGAGCTCAAATTTGTAGACTTTATATTTGCCTTGGACTTGGCTGATAATCAACTGTGAATTACCAAAAACATATATGTATGATATTTCCATATTGAAGACCATTTTCAGTCCTGCAATTGGAGCTCCATATTCAGTTTCATTGTTTGTGCATGATTTTGAGAGGGAATAGGAGTATCGTAAAATGCCTCATTTAGAGTGACATAAACAAATCCAATGCCTACTTTGATTTGCGAAAGCTTTGGTTTGATCCCTAGTTTGATGGATGATGCTCTATTAAAGTATAGTCTTTAGTAAGGTTCTTCTTCTTCGACCAGAAGGATTTCTTCATTAGGGAGCTTACAATTCGAAGGAGAATCATCTAGTACTAGATGAGTTACGAGAAAATTGGCAAGGACTTTCCCCTTAACCTTCTTTTGGGGAGTGAATTTGATATCATATTCTATAATGATTAAAGCCTATTTTGCTAGCCTCTTAGTAAGTACAAGCCTAGTTATTAGGTACTTTATGGAGGTCAATCTTTGATATTAAAATGACTTGATGAGAAAGTAAATAATGACTTAGTTTCTTAACTACGAATATGAGTGCTAGGCAATGCTTTTCGAGGGGGGAATAGTTATTTTCTGCACCCATTAGCATTCAACTTAGTGCATTTTCTTTACCCTCTTTATTATTCTGGGCAAGAGATTTGAAAATACAGTGTCCTTTTCATCAACTTGAAAAAAGATTTATATTTTTTAGAGAGATTTGAAATAAATCTTTTTATGATGGAAGTCGGCCTTAGAATAACCTCAATTGCTTTACATTGCTGGGTGGTGGCATATCCAAGATAACTTTGATCTTAGATAGATCAATTTTAATCCCTCGTGTCTGACAACAAAGTCAAGAAATTTTTTTGATGATACCCCAAAAATGCACTTCATAGAATTCATCTTTAAGTTATATTTTCTAGGGCAGTCAAATACCACTCTCAAGTCTTGGGTGTGCCTATCTTTAGACTTAGTTTTAACCACCAAGTCATCCACATAATTCCACTAATTGGTATATGAGGTCATCAAAGATTTGAGTTATGGCCCTTTGAGAACTGTCATCTATATTCTTAAGCCCAAAGGGCATCACCTTGTAGCAGTAAATACCAATTGGTGTCCTGAAAGTCGTATGTTTCTCATCATCAGAATGCATCTTGATTTGGTTATATTTTGAAAAACCATCCATCAAAGAGAATATTTTGAAATCGGTCGTATTATTAATTATGATTTTCATTATTGACAATGAAAAATCATCTTTTGAATATTCTTTGTTTAAGTTCCTGTAGTCCATATAAACGTGGATTCGGTCTTTTTTTCTTAACTGAAATAATGGTTGCCACCCAATCTAGTTATTTTTCCTCTCTGATGAAGTCTACTTTGATCAGTTTTTTCATTTCTTCTATCATTTTCTGTTCTAGGTCAAGTTTCATCTTTCTAGGTGCTTGTTTGATAAGCAGAAGCTCAAAATTGATGGCTAGCCTATAGATTGCAACTTCAGGATCCAATCCAGACATCTCCTTATAGCTCCATGTGAAGTAATCAATATACTCTTGGAGCACTGCTTTGAGCTGGGTTTGGCTTTTCTTTGAAAGTTGAATGCTAGTAAAAGTTGAATTGGGGTCCTCCTCTAGCCCTGGGTTAATCTCCATCAATTCATCGACTATGGCTTGTCCCTCATCCTTAAGTTCTGGTGGAGTTTCTTTTGGTTTGAGAATTATTTTTTCACCAAGTGATTTATCATGTTGAGTGAGATTTGGCAAAGATTTATCTAAAGGCATTTCAGCTGCATCATGTCCTCTTTCTTTTGGCTTTGACGAAATTTCATCGAGGATGTCACCTTCTTGTGATGTCTAAAAAGTCACAACCACCTCAGCACACATGTCAAGGGAGTATTGATACCATTTGGTCTTCCTGAATATCGGAGAGAGATTTTGTGGTGACCATGAGATACATGTGGACATTTGGACTAATATAGCCTAGTCCTTGAGTGTTCTTATTTTCTCTTCCAGGAAGGTAAGCACATCCTTGGATTGGATTCTATAGATTTCTGAAGAAATGACTCTCTCTCTCTCTCTCTCTCTCTTTGTCCATGGATATCCAAAATCAGATTTGTTGATTGTTTGACAAAGCTAGTTTGAGAAATATTTAGGTATGACTACCAGTTGATGGTCACCATTATCTGCTAGATCTTTAGTCAAAATTTCATGTATGCTTAGAACACAAGAGATTGTCTTGTAAAATAGTACTTCCTTTTCTCCTGTACGCCATGGAGGAATATCAAAGGTTGCTAATTCTTTCATGATATTGATACTTAGCTCATCTAATGGCTTAAACAAGCCTTTTGGAACTTTAGTAATTAGAAGAGTATTTTCTATTTGACCTCTGTTGTCATCTTCGTCAGAAATATAACCACCCAAGTAGACTCACAAGGCTTCTTCATCTAAAGGGACTGAGTTAGAATCACTTCCTAGGTGAGGAGAAGCAAAGATTAGGCTTGTAATCTTTTACTTTATACGACTAATGAAAGTAGACCCCCTATTAGCAATCTCTGATTGTATCTTGAATCATCATAATGTATCTCATGAACATCAAAAGGGTGCACATCACTGTCAATTCAATGTTCTTCACCATCCTCAAAGCATTTAAAGTATTGGTGTAGGGTAGATAGTACTACTTTATTTTTATGTAGCTACGGTCTCCCTAATAGTGCTTTGTATGATGCATCGGTATTGATCACATAAAACTTTGCATCTATCAACAATTTGCCTATTTTTAGAGGGATAGTTATGGCTTTCAGAGCTCTTTGGCTATTCTGATTAAACTCTTATATGTTATAATCTCGAAAGATAAGTAATACATGTCCAAAGTCAAAACTCTTAAAGTTTGAAAAGTTGTCAAATTAACTGAGGAACCTGGTTCAATCGGGATGCAATTGATCTTGATCTTGACATTGTTTCCTATTACATACAATAGTATGTTGTGGCCTATTGTTCTAGGTAGCAAGTCCTCATTTATGAAGGTGATGGTGGAAGTTCGGTGTGCACACAAAGACTCCTTCATCTTCTCTTCAACAAAGTATGCTGGGTAGTTAGCTAGATTTTGCAAGATGTGCACTAGTGTATTCCTGAGTTTTTGTGACATAATCAAAGTATTAAGCACGCTAAGTATAGCAGGGATCTTCTTAAGGTGGGTTACTATGTTGTATTCTATTCTTTTGGGTGCAAGTTTAATTTGCGAAGTCTCAATGCCCTCATTTATCTGAATATCCTTTTCCTTATCCTTGGAGATATTTTTATTTCTAGGTATTGGAGCTTGTCTTGGAGGTAGCGCCTTCCTACCCTAGAGTTATATCTGGTTTACTCTCCTTAGTTAAAACCTGACATCATAAGACTAATAAGGTTCATCTTCGGAATCACTTTTGAGGCTAATTATGCGATAAAAAGTAGAGGACTTTTGACCCCAATCAATAGTTTCTTGAATGTTGTTGGAGGATGTAATTAGCTGATAATCATTCCATTCAATATCAAAATTAGGCATCTGAGGCTTCCTTGTAGAAAGATCTTCAAAAACTCTCTGGATGAACTCTTCTATTTTGTCTACTGACATAACCTTCTTTGGGACTTTGTATTTAGGATGTATCTTCTATGGATGTCTAGACTGGCTTGACTGTGGATATGAAGGTTGATTTGACATGGGGGTGGAATGGAATTTAACATTAGCTCGTTTAATCCTCTTTCGAAATGCCTTGCGCTTGTTGATGTAGGCCTTTCAAAGTGGTCATAAAGCTGCTCTAAGTTAGATATGGAATCATATTCTTTGTCAATGCTTTGTATGCATAATTTTTCTAAAATTGGCAAAGCGCATCTTTCCACAAGCTCTAGGATTGGGACCTCACCAAACCTAGCAAGTTGAGCATTTATTGCTAGGTTGCTTGATGGAGGCTGAGAGAGCAGCTCATCAGTGTTCACCTCGGACGTATAAGTCACCATGCGACAAGAGTTCATAGACTTTGCTAACTCTCTTCAATAGCATCTAGCTTTCTTAACTCATTTTTGGAGTAAGTGATATGAATGGTCATCCTGATGCTAAGAAGGATCGGTAAGTGGCTTCTCACCACCTCTATGAGGTCTTTTGTATGGCTTTATCTTTTCTTCTAGCACCTTCTCCATCTTCCTAACTTCCTCAGAGATCATGACAGTCGTAGTATTTATTCAACATTTACATTTGCCCCCTGACAAACATTATATTAGTTGTAGCTAGCTCTTTTACAATATTTAGCTATAGTTTGAGCAAGCCATGGTCATGCTTATGGGCGAACCATTCTCTAAGATAGTCAACTTAAGAGCAACCATTAGGGAGACCTGTGGATCTCTCCTTTCATCAATATTATTCCTAATGAATCTATTCACCTCTTCTTGCCTTGCATCTTAAATTTCCTCATTATTGAAGTGACAAGGTGAGGATCGACTTAGTTGTAAACCTTTGATGGTTAATGTAGTAGAGCATGTTCCCACCGGAGATTCACTTTTTTCATTTCTCACATTAGGGTCCTCTAGTAAAGCTTTGAGTTTATCAAGAAAGAATTTCTCAAGAGTTACCTGACTTCTTTCTTCCTAAACATATTCATCTAGAGCATCGATATATTCTTAGATGGCTACTTTCTTAACATTGTATTTATTTAGCTGAACCAACTTCTTTTTCTTGCTTTTGTTCTTTCTCTTTTTGAAGCTTTAAGCAGGTAAGGTGGTCTATTTTGATGAGACTTTCTTTAGCACCATCTTTTGCTCTCCAGGGTTTATAGTCATCTTCTTCATTAATTTCTTAAGCCTTTTTGGAATGTAGATGTTCCATAAGTATCTGTGTTCGAGGGTATGTGTGCTCCTTTGCTAAAGAGAAATTCAACAAGTGGTTCATGATTCTCGAACATAGTAATATGTTGATGTGTTCAATAGAAATTTCTAATAGGGCTGCCTTTGAGAGAGTCGGCTTGCCTTCTTGGTATTACTTCTCGACCTAATCCTTGATCACAAAGTAATTTTCAATAGTATTTCCTAAGACTCTATGGTAAGGATAATAGTTTGGGTAATCTATTTTGTTGGCCTTGCCTGGCCTTTTGGATTTTGGTAATTGGAGGCCTAACTTAGTACATCCTAGAAAAGTTTACCTACTCTTTCTCTTTTGAAAGAGTATTTCTTTCTGAGCCTTTGTTGGATATCATTGGATCATCCAATTCTCTATCTCCTCCAAGAGTTGGTGGCTTTCGAGGATTACCCTTGTTTATAGTGGGATTTGGAGGTTTTTTTTTTGCTCAGTGGCTGTGAATGTAGCCCTCACGGTTTTGGAAGACTCTTCATGCTTTACCTTATCTTTTTTGGTTTGAAGTTTTATAAGCTAGATAAGGTTGGTGGACCAATCCTTTTCAACTTCTTGACTTGCATGATGAGATCTTGGAAGGTATAGATAGAAAAGATACTCATATAGGATATCATCCATTCTCCCCTTATGTTGCCGAGAACAAGATTGACTACCTCAAATTAGCTCATTAGTTGTTCATATTTAATACTGAGATTTTTTTACCGTGTGATATAATTCAGAATCGACTGATTATCGTGCTTCGGTGTTGAGATGAGGTCTGCAATGGTCACCTTATCGCTGACTCCTTCGAACCTGATTCAGAAAGCCTCCTTCATTTGTGTCCAAGTTTGTATGGATTCTAACTGTAGGCTAGCATACTACTCGAATGCTATTCCTTCAAGCTTACTAAAAACTGGTGGAGTAACAAATGAGGGATTGTTACTTGAATCCTCACAAAGAGTCACAAAGTGAGCTATGTTTTGTTCAAGATTGTCCTTGCCATTAAACCATTTGAAAATAAGAACTATATAGCCTTTGGGATAGGTACTTGATTGTGATGGCTAGGGTATTGTTTGTCAACATCGTTTACCCTACCTGTCTCACTTATTTATCTCAAATGTGTAGTTACCATTCATTATACCTGTTGTTGTATGTATGCTAGAAGTTCTATATTGCTATGGATCCTTGAAATCGGGGATTGGGTATCCCTTACTGAAGGAGGTGCTTATGAAGGGCTTACGTTTTCATGGACCTCATCTACAGAGGTGCGCCTTCTGTTACCTCAACTGCTTGAGATGGCTGTTGAGATTATTCTAACTTATCAAGCTTTTGACTTATTTATAGCATCATCTCCATCAACTCAATGACCTTCTTATGAACTTTATCTTTATCTTTGCTTCGCTACCTCAGCTATTCTTGCAATGCTTCTATGCTCACTTTTTGATTAGGACTTTCAGTTATGATCAAGGCTTCTATCAGAATATGATAGTTTTTGTCCTAAGAATGAGTCTAGGCTCTGGGTTGAGGCTAACTTCTCCCATCAGTCGAGTTATCTCATTCAAGAGTCTACTCATAGAGCGAATTTTTGTACTCTCTTAGACATGGTAGTAAGGATTGGTTCACAAGGGTCCTCTCCTCGTGGATATCTTCATCGATAAATCTCATTTGGGTAGCTTTCTTTTGACATTTGGCCAATTGGGGTGTGGGCTCATAGTCTCTCCTCAAGTCATGGTGATAAATAATTCTGACAGTATGAGTGATCTCCTTTTGTGGGCCCTCGTGCTAGATTACAACTTTATGGTGACTCTTGTACTTTTATTTGGAGATTCACCCTTTTGGCATAGTTTTAAGACAGGGCTATGCCCCCCATGACTTGCTCTTACCCTTCTCTAAATTGCTTAATAAAGCAAAGAAATTGGAGGTAGGGATGGTAATGACCAACCTTGTTTGAGAGGTAAGCTTCCCAAGTTGGTTAAAAATACTAGCAACTTTTTCTTTACTTGTGACAATTCAGATGAGTTTTTCTTCATCGATGCCTATATCTGGATTTGCTTTTGATTGTCTCTTGTAAGGAGTTGGGTGAAGGTGACTAAAGATTGAGCTCCACTTTGGTCCTAGCATCTGGAAGACTAATAACCTTGTTGGTTGAGGTATAGCTTTTAACTTTTCATCCAAACAACCTTTCTTATTGGGGATGATAACATTGGGCCTCCTTCCCCTTGATGGAAGGTAAAAAATAGGCTGATTTTGCATGTTGACCACTTTCGCTGGTGCAATAGTAGGTACTCTCTTGAACTAGATGACTTCATAAATGGTCCCAAACTTGATCTAAGCTTCAGCTACTTCTATAGCAATCATTGACTGAGGTAACTGCACAACTGAACCTATCTCCAGGATTATGGTGTATTTTATGATAGAGATGTTCTTCGTTATTGCCATTTGATTCTTTATTTTGTAAAGGAGAACACAATTGATTACTCTTCAATCGTAATTTTAGCCGATCGGTGTCTCTATAGTATTAACTAGGTTTCTACACTTTGAGAAGAAGTTAAATTCCACTAGATGTGCTAGAATTTATGAGATCTTTGCTATCCTGTGTGGTCAACTTCTATCTAACACCTGAGCTTCCATATTTTCAAGTACAGTCAAAATTTTGCTAGCTACCATATAAGATATATGATGGTTCGAAGGATCCGATCAACCATGTGAGCATTTTTCGAAATGCCATGACCTTCCAAGGTGCATGGGACTCCACTGTGTGTAAAGTATTTCCTATGACATTATAAGGACTAGCTTGGGCATGGTATTCTGGACTCTTGAAGTACTCAATTACTACTTCAATGACTTAACAAACAAATTCATAGAGTAGTTTATTTCTCTAGTGCCTTGGCAAAAGGATTCCTTTATGCTCTTAACTTTGAAGTAAACAGAAGGAGAGAGCTTGAGGGTATATTTAGTCTAGTTCAATAAAACTCTGTTGGAAGTATCTAAACTAGAAAATTTAATTATCCTTGCAGCAGTAATCAACGGGATCAGAAAACCTCACGTGACCTATGAGATGTTCTACAGACCTCCCAAAACCTTGGCTGATTTCAACCAATAGGTTCAAAAATACATTAACACTAAGAAAATTATGTTGGTAAAGAAGGAATCTGAAGATCACAGTAAGCCAAAGAAGGAGGCACGCGAGATCAAACCACCTGAGCAGAAAAAGCAATGGACCAAGTGGTGAGAACATCAGCAAGAATTCTGCGCCTATACCCCATTGAACAATTTTAGGTTGGAATTGTTGGCCTAAATCGAGTATTGAGACTTCTTGAGAAAACCTGAATCCATCACTACGAACAGGCGATACTTGGGCAAGTCAAGGTAGTACCATTTTTATAAAGACCATAGTCATGATGCCGAAGAGTACAAGTACCTCAAGGATGAGATTGAGAGGCTCATTAAAGAGGGTCACTTGAGGTACTTTGTTCATCGAGGAGAAGGGACTAAGAAAGCCTCAACTTAGGAAGATCAAGTGCGAGGCTCTCCTAGGAGAAATCCCAACCTCAAGCTGCAAAATCTACCAATCAAGAGTCACCTAAACATGATCCTGAAAAGCCCAATGACACAAAGTAAAGCCTCGATGTTAAGTAGTAAATGTCATCACTAGAGGGTAGGATGGCTCTAAGAAAGCCAAATGCTAGCATTGTGTCACCAAATACAAAGATATAGTATTCTCAACAAAAGATTGGCAGGAAATTATAGCACCTTATAACGATGCCATAGTCATCTCGGTAATATTGGATGACTATCCATATAACGTATTATGATGGACATAGGAAGCTCACTAATATTTTATTCATTCAAGCCTATGATCAAATGAAGATCAAGAAAAAGCTGGAACCCTATATAGGAAGACTGACCGGGTTTATAGGAGATTCAGTTACCCCTTTTGTATAATATATCTACTTTTGATGGTTGAAAAAAATTCAAAGAGTACCATAATAAAGTCAAAGTTTGTGATAGGTTGAACTCCTTCGACCTACAATGTCATACTAGGTCATTCAACATTGAATCAACTCCAAGTGGTATTCTTAATTTTTTACTCAATTACGAGATTTCCTACGAAATATGGTACATGCAAAGTTTGGGAAGATCAAAGCTATGCAAAGAAATGTAAGGCAACCTATTGGAGGAATAACCTTAGCTAGAAGGGAAAGAGCCTAGTTATAGAGGTCAAGGAGTCTAACACTAACTTAATAAAGGTGTATATCAAGCCTATGGAGTAGCTTATCAATATGGGCATTAACAAGAGCTTGGGGAGGACTTTGAAGCTCAAAGAAAATCTCATAGAGCCCCTTTGCACCGAGCTCAGGGAGCTTTTATGGAAGAACCAAGATATCTTCAAATGGTCCCTCAAAGACTTGTCGAGTATAGACCCTCTAGCCGTGCAACATGAACTCGCAATGGCAAATAACTACAAGCCAGTCAAGCAGAAAAAAGACATTTTGCCCCCGAGCATTAGAAGGCCATTGTTGAAGAGGTAAATAAACAATTTAATGAAAGATTTATCAAAAAAGTCCATTATCTTGAATGACTGGCCAATGTAGTGATGGTGAAGAAGTCAAATAGTAAATAGAAAATGTACATGGACTTCACTAACCTTATTAACTTTCCTGAAGGATAGCTATCCTTTACTGAAGATAGATTAGCTTGTCGACTCTACCTCGGGACATCGACTTCTGAGTTTTCTATATGCATTCTCTTCCTATCATCAAATTTGAATGCATCCCAAAGATGAAGAGAAGATAACCTTCATCACCAACTAAGAAACCTTTTACTATATAGCAATATCCTTCGGATTGAAAAATATTAGGGCTATATATTAGAGGATGGTGAATAAGGTCTTTGAGCATCAACTCGGTGGAGATGCAGAGGCATATGTTAATGACATACTCGTAAAGAGCCTCAAAGCTGAAGAACATTTGAAAGACCTTGAAGAAATATTTGACATGCTTCAAAAGTACAAAATAAGAGTGAACCTAGAGAAATGTGCTTTTAGTATTGGTTTAGAAAAATACTTAGGTACCTTATTTTAGAATGAGGAATAAAAGCAAACCTCGAGAAAATCAAAGCTATATTAAAAATGAATCCACTTGGCTTTACCAAAGAAGTGCAAAGGCTTGCAAGCCAGCTTTTAGTACTCAACCATTTCTTATCAAAGGTAGGTGAGAAGTATTCACCTTTCTTCAAAATACTGAAGCAAAATTCTAGCTTCGAGTGGACTAAAGAATAGAATCGAGTCTTTGAAGACCTAAAGAAATACCTAGCTAAACCTTCTGTTCTGGTGAGACCCAAATCAAACAAGTTGTTATTCCTCTACATAGCAACCTCAGATCAAGTTGTAAGCTCGGTGTTGGTAAGTGACTGAGGTAGTAAACAACACCTCATATATTATATGAGTCATGTACTCATAGGAGTAAAAGTTTGGTATCTTCCGTTGGAGAAATTATTCTACGTCATAGTTCTTGAAACTCAAAAGCTTTGCCCATATTTTTAGGCACATCGATCATGGTATTCATCAATTTTTCACTTTAATAAACTTTGCAAAAGTCAGAGATCTTGAGGCGATTGCTCAGATGGTCTATTGAACTAAGCAAGTTTAAGGTAAGTTTTGATCCTCAAAAAATAATTAAAGCTCAAGCCTTAGCATATTTCTTGGTAGAAGCTACTTCATATCCTATTGGATCAAAGTCTGACCATTGGGAGATTTGGATTGATGGCTCTTCTTATAAGTCAGATTGTAGGATTGGTTTTATTCTACTAAGTCTAGATGGTAGAGTTACTGAATATTCAGCTCAATTGAAATTCAAAACTTCAAACAGCAGAATATGAAGCTTTCTTGCTCAACCTACATATAGCAATAGCAGCAGAGTCCAAGAAACTAAAAGTATTAAGCAACTCCCAACTTGTTTGCTTGCAGATTAGTGGAGAATATGAGGCAAAAATGATATTATGACCCAATATCTGACCAAAGTTCAGTAGCTCATTGTGAGGCATAATCGGGAAGAAGTCTATTGAGTACCATGAAATAGCAACACAAAAGCCGATGCCTTAACACGACACACTTTGGTATCCTCGATCTTAAAATCAAGCCAAATCTGTGTGGAGAATCTGCAAAATCTAAGCTATTCACAGTTAGATGAGATTAGTATGACCAAGGAAGAACCTTGTTGGATGGATCCCATCATCTTGTACCTCAAATCTAGCCAACTCCCCGATGACTCGAAAGAAGCTCGGAGGATAAGGAGACTAGCTTTAAGTTTTGTCTTAATAGATAAGGTGTTGCACAAAATGTCATCCTTAAGACTATTGCTCTGGTGTTTGAATTTGAGCGAGACAGAATATGCCCTTCGTGAAGTGCACAACAGGATATGGATGAGCCACAGTGGAGGATGAGCTCTAGCCCACAAACTCCTCAAACAAGGCTACTATTGGCTTAATATGGCTGTTAAAGCCATCAAATTTGCTTGCAAATATGAATAATGTCAAAGACATGCCTTAATATACTACAATCCTTTAATTCCACTTTGATAGACTTAAACTATCTGACCTTTTGATTAATGGAGAATAGATATATTGGGTCCATTTTTGGTAGCATTGGAGCAAAGAAGATTTCTAATAGTTGCTATCGAATATTTCACTAAGCGGGTAGAAGTCAAACTACTTACCACTATCACTGAGAAGAAGGTCAAAGAGTTTCTTTAGCAAAACATAATTTGTAGGTTCAGGCTATCTCACGCGCTGGTCACAGACAATAGGAGATAATTTGATAACTCAAAATTTAAGGAGTATTTCAATAGCCTTCACATTGAATAAAAGTTTATCTCGATGATACACGTACAGTCCAATAGTTTAGCTGAGGTAACAAACCAAACTCTCCTTTTAAGTATAAAGAAATGCCTTGAGAGAGAGCCAAGGGTGCTTGGGTTGAGGAGGTACCACACGTCTTATGGTCATATCAAATCATACCTCAGTCAATAATTAAAAAAATACTATTTATGCTCGATTACGGATTAAAGTTGTCATTCCTATGGAAGTTGGCCTCGCCTCACCATGGCTCAAGAATTATGATCCCGAGACAATGAGACAAACACCAAGGCTGAGAAAGACCTTACCTAAAAGGTTCGGAAAAAGGCTCGTACAATGATTGTTGAATATCAACAAAGGGTGGCTCGGTATTACAACACTCAAGTTCATAGTAGAGAGTTGTAGTCAGATGATTGGGTGTTGTGCCAAGGTAACCTCATTGATCGGGATTCAGGAAAGCTAAGACCAAACTGGGTAGATCCTTTCAAGATTACTTGTGCCATGGGACCAGGAGCTTTTAAGTTCAAGAATTTGGATGGCAAGGTACTCCCGAGGGCATGACGTGTCGACAATATCAGAAGGTTCTAGCTTTAGAATAGAACTACCCTCATTTATTTTCTAATAAAAATCATAGTTGAGTGTTAGTTTGGAGGATAACTACAAAAACCTTAATTCATCTAAGGCAGAAAGACCTTGGTCTATCCAAAGTACAAATACCTCAATTCACTTGAAGCCCAAAGATCTTAGTCTATCAAGCCACAAAGACCTCAGTCTACAGAAGCACAAAAACCTCAATTCACTAGAGGTACAAACACCTTAGTCTATTTGAGGCACAAAAAACTTAGTTCACCTAAGGTGCAAAGAGCTCAGTCTATCTGAGGCAGAAATATCTCAGTTTGCTCAAGATACAAAAATCTCAGTTCACCTAAGATGCAAAGGCCTCAGTTTACCCAAGGTACAAAGATCTTAGTTCACCTAAAGTACAAAGACCTCAGTTTACCTAGGATATAAAGACCTTAGTTCACTTGAGATGCAAAAATCTCAATCTATCCAAAGTAAAAAGACCTCAATCTATCCGAGGTACAAAGATCTTAGTTTAATTAAAATGCAAAGACCTAGGTCCACCTAAGATACAAAGACTTCAGTTCACTGAGGCACAAAGATCTTCATTTACCCGAGGTATAAAGATCTCAGTTCATCTGAGGTACAAAGACCTCGGTCTACCCAGAGCATAAACATTTCAGTTCACTAGAGGCAGAAAGACCTCGATTCACCCAAGATAGAAAGACTTTGGTCTACTCGATACACAATAATCTCAGTTCACTTGAAGCGCAAAGACCTCAGTCTACTTGAGACAAAAAAATCACATCCCTATACCAAGTAAAAGGACCTTGGACCATACAACATAAGCGACCTCGAGGTAGAGACCTCGAGCCAAAAAAAAAAAAACAAACAAACAAACCTAGTTTTAGTGAGGTAATAAATCATTAGTCCATATGAGATGCAAGATCATCTCAATTAGAAGAATCAACTGAGTTATTGAAGTCTAAATGCATCGGCTCAATGAATGATAAAGCTAAGTTTATTGTGTAAGAAATTTTGGCTAGTTATTGGAGAATAACATGATGAGATTAGCTCATCCAAGAGAGTGGGTATATAGCTTGAAAAATAGTTCACCACTACTTTAGTAGAATAGCATACCTAGATAACACTTTCAAAATAAGTGCAAAGTTTTCATTAAAGTAGAAGACATTACATTAAGACTTCGAAGTTACAAATGAGATACCAAAATAGATGAAGAGGAGCTAAACCATCAATCGCCATTCATCAACGGGTTGGAAGCTTCACTATCCCATCTTCATCCTCTAAGGAACTGAAGAAGTAGTTAGAGATCAAGCCTTCATGATCCTCGTCACCTATTGGAGGAATCGAGTCAGCATTAATAACTTCACACCATAATCTTGGTACAATTGCTAGATCCAATCCTCATCATAGAATTTGATCCGAAGGGCATGAGGATTAAAGTTAGGCCTCACCGAGAGAAGGATCACTATGCCTTGGCAAGTTAGGTAACCAACTTTATATACATTGACATTAAGTCATTTGACCTCTTTTATGTACTCCTCATTGTCTTTATATTCTTGAACAGTGAGTTTCTTTGCATCTTTAATGAGGAGCTTGTACTATTTGCTTCCTCAGAAAGCCATGAGAGCGTCTTCCCTAGCCTTGATAAGTTTGGCAGTGCGAGCCTTCTAGAGACATTCATTTTCATGCCGAGCCAAATCTTGTCCCTCCTTGGCCTTCATTCGTTCTTCTTCAGCTTTCTTCTTCTCTTCCTCAGCCTCCTTTAACTTCACCACAACCAAATTCTTTTCTTCCACGGTTGTTAGTTTGGCCTCATGCTTAGAAGCAAGTTTGAGCTAGAGTAGATCCACCTTGAGCTATAGGGCCTTGGTATTGGCAAGTTGCTTTTGGCAGGAAGATGCCTCTCTTTTCTCCTCAAGGCAATGTCTCTCGACATGATGAAAGAATTCTGTCATCTGCAAATCAAGTCAAATGTTGGAAAAGAAGACGGTAACAGTTATAATATGAAGATAGCATACTAAGTAAAGGACCTACATCACAAGCAAAATTCTCTCCATTAAGGAACAACTTAGTGGGGAGCATCTGAGCGATTCTTGAGTTCATATTGAATGCTCCTTTGGAGCCAGCCTCCCCTTTGACAACCTCCTTGCTAGGGTGTCTTAGCTTCAGAGGGCTCGGGGTAATTCCTCGAGCTTACAAGTGTAGAGTTGGAGTTGAGGATGGGATGTTGACCACTTCATTCAATGGCTCAGCCGTAAGAGTCGATACAGCCTCGAGGGCTGGGTTGGTTGATCCCTCATCAAGCTCAGGCATAGTAGCAAAAGGAGGCCTTGAACTTCTTCTCTCCTTCTCCTCCTCCTCCTTCTCCTCCTCCTTCTTCTTCTCGCTCCCTGGAAGGACAATGCTACTACCTTTACCTTTCGAGGCCCTGAGCCTCTTCTTCTTTTCCTTCCTCTCTGACTCAATTGGTTCAGAGGCATCCATGGAATCTTTATCACCTCTTGGGGCTTGGGGTTTCTTCTTCTTCTCCTTCCTTACCAGGATTGGTGGTTTGGAGGGACCTTCAACATCTTCCTTGGTTTTCCTTTCTTCTAAGGTGGTTGAGGTAGAGCAACTAGGGGAACACCAACACACTACTAAAGAGCATGATTTATGAAAGTTATTCAGTTCAAACCTACATGAAAATCTAAGGTAATTGTTAAAACCTAGAATGTGGGAAGAAGTTGCCTCGTTCAGCATGTCATACCAAACTCTCAAGCTATCGAGAGACCAAACCCGAGTTTTCATTTGACCACCTCAGAGTAGCTCTTAGCTTACATTGTTTGGAAGTCCAAGAGGATAGAAGCTACCAGACCTCTAGGGGTATGTCAAGGGGCTTTCAGTGCTCGAAGGTTTCTCCTCGTTCACTTCAGAGTCAAGGGTGTTCTTTTGTGAATATCCTCATCTAGTGGTCTTTCTAGAAGTGGATTGAAGATGGATTGGCTCCGAAGAGATATTGACCTTTCCTCGAGGAGTAATGTCATCTCTCGTCAGTTCCCAAACTATGGCCACCTCGGAGTATAACTCAAAACATCTCCACCTTAGGGGGGACACCTTTAGTAGTCATTAAAGTTCAAAATGCTATGATGAGCCTCATAGCATTGGGAACAAACTAGTTAGGGGCCGGGTCCAGTTGGCTAAAATGATCGTAGTAAAACTGCTTGCCAAATATCTGAATCCTCCTTTGAATATTTCCCAAAAAATGATAAAGGAATATCTGAACTATTTTTTAAGGTGGAGCTTGCATCCTTCGAACCCCAGGTATCCACCTCGACACCATCCAAAAATCCAAATATCTGAACTAAATACTCGATCTTCTTCTCCTTAAGTGTATACTTGGATAGCTAGAAATAGACAAAAAGGGAACTCAAATTACCTACTAGAGTCATAAAAATTGAGTCACCAAATTAAACCACCCAAAGAAAAAAGAGAGGAGAATGATCAAGTGAAGCACAACCAAATTCAGTTCATTGATTGAAGTCGATGATGAATAGGGGTGGAGTAGACCAAGTAACGATAACTCATGGGGAGTTACTTAACTCCAAGTAATATGGCTATTCGAGCCTAGAGGATATCTAAGCTAATAAGATGTCAGGAGCTAAAATTAGATCGGCCTAAAACTATATTCCTGAGGCATTGATTTTGGTTTTCATACAAAGCAGAATTATCAAAGTCAAACACATAGATCAAAAGTAAGAAAGCCATACTAGAGCTGCAAGTCAACGTGACACTAGTGGCCATGGAAACAGAAGCAGTGGCATGTGTGAATGTTATTGGGGTAATTCCAATGGTGCTTGTCATCAAAATGGCGATGAAGATGAACCCTAGTGTCGACACAATGATCGCCAGTGGTGAAATGACTGCATTGGCGGAGATCTCCTATTGCTTGCTATGAAAATCATTAGAATAGCAGGAAGATGATAGGATTAAGGCTTGGGCTCAAGGAAGAAAGGGCAAGGGTCTCAGCAAACATGTGGCAAGAATTTGTCCCTCTTCATCGAACAGATAGCCGCCAACACTAATAATGAGTCACGATGCTTCGAAAAGGTGCACGCTCATGCTGAGGAAACGGCATAGCGTGTTAACTGAAGATAGTTGCTCGCCTTCCAAGAATTTACCAAGCTCTCTGAGGTGAGAGTAGTCCCTCTCCAGACCCTCGAACTCTAAGCTTATGCATCTCAGTGTTCGGACTTGGGGGGCATTGATAATACATGAAGTTGAATCTGTCAGGTCAAAGGATCAAGTGAGAGCCGAAAGCTAGACCAAGTTGCAAGCTAATGCATCCGAGGTGAAGGTCTACATTGAAACCAAACTGTAAATAGTTTTCAACATTGAGTTATGAGAATTTTGGTGCCCTTAGTTAACAACGAGCCCTCCCAGGATTTGAAAGTACTATGGAAGAGTTACACTAAGTTTCAAGGCTTTGTTAGGTTTGGGTGCCCTGACATATATGTATATAAGGGAGGTCCATAACTATAGGATCCTCTCCCTATGGAAGTAAACCTTGAAAAGTTTAGAATCTAGAGCTACTCTTCAGGAGAAGTTCGGTGGGATCTTGTCACTGAAGATCGCGGGATATAAATATGATCAATATCCTATAAATAGCTTACTCTTTAAAGAGATAAAGACTAATACCTAATTAATCATTCTATTTGGTCGATTGAGTTCTCTACTAACTTAAGTGTCGGAATAACCATTACTGAAAAACTCCTGACAATTTTGTCACAATGTCTTTTGTCTACAAATCAGTGAGGAAATAATTTACCGGATCGAAATTTTAAGAAAATTTTCAAACCAAAGTCGATAGTAAATCGGCTCCATCAATACCAACAATTCTCAAATTTTTATAAATATTCAATAACACAATTAGAAAAGTTGATTCTCAATTCTCCCTATTCACCCAATTTACTCCTTTTAAAATTGAACCAAACACCTTTCAAATAGATCCTCCCACCTTCCTCTTCTTCCCCCTCCCTCCATTCATCTTCATCTTCTTCTACTGCTTCTCTTCCAAGAACCAGAAAGCCCTAGGACTGAAACCCTACCCCTTGGTCAAGAACCTTCCACAATACCTCAAGAATCGCCACCGCTTCCTCGAGTGGAAGACAGAAGCCCTGGCCAGCACCCCTACCCTCACAATGAGGCTCCAGAGCCTCGGCCAGGTCTACCGCATTATCACCGCCAACCCCTCCAACGTCGAGCATATCATCAAGACCAACTTCCCCAACTACCCCAACGGCCGCCCCTCGTCCTCCCGCCTCCATGACTTCCTCGGCGACGGCGTCTTCAACTCCAACGGCGACCAGTGGAAGCTGCAGCGCAAGACGGCGAGCTTCGAGTTCAAAAACCGCTCGCTCCGCTGCTTCATCGTGGACACCGTTCGGTACGAGATTGTGAATAGACTTCTGGCGCTGCTGAGGAGAGTAGAGAAAGGGAGTGAGATGATAGACCTGCAAGATGTGCTGGAGCACTTCGCTTTCAATAATATTGGCAAGGTGGCGTTCAACGAAGATCCAGCGTGCCCCGCCGGGGAGGTGGAGATGGCATCGAAGTTCATCAAAGCTTTCGGCGAGGCGCAGAAACTCAGCGTTCGGAGGTTCCGCGAATCCATGATCATTGTGTGGAGGGTGAAGAAGTTGCTGAACGTCGGATCCGAAAGGAAGCTGAAACAATCTCTCTGTGGTGCACGAGTACGCAAACAAGATCATAAGATCGATAAAGGAGAAGCCTTTGCTTGAAGGAGAGGACCCCTTGTCTCGCTTTGCTTGCAATGAAGCAAACACAAAGGAGTTCCTCCAGGACATCGTGATAAGCATCCTCCTCGTCGACCGGGAGACGAAATCGTCGGTGCTTACTTGGTTCTTCTGGTTTCTTTCAACGAAACACGAAGCGGAAGCAAAAATACTACAAGAAATCAAATCCATCAGAAACACATATCAGATTTCAAGTGGAACCTTCTGCTTCAACGAGTTGCGAGAGATGTAGTATCTGCCCGCGACAATAACAGAGTCGCTGAGGTTGTATCTTCCGGTGGCCATAGAACAGTGACGTGCCAACTAGAAGACGCCTTGCCGGACGGAACCTTCGTAGGACAAGGCTGGTTTGTGACATACAACGCCTACGTGATGGAGCGGTCGGAGAAGATATGGGGAAAGGATTGCAGGAAGTACAAGCCAGAGGGGTGGCTGGAGAACGGGGGGTTCAAGCCGGAGGACTAGTTTCGGTTCTCGATGTTCCACGCCGGGCCGAGGATGTGCTTGGGAAGGAGATGGCCTACATACAGATGAAGTTCATTGTAGCCTGTGTGATGGAGAAGTTCGAGGTTGCTGTCATGGTGGGGAAGGAGAAGGCTCCAGAGCATTTACTCTCCATGACACTCAGGATGAAAGGAGGCTTGCCAGCTCAAGTCAGAGCGAGGAAACAGCGTTTGTGGCTCAGAGCATAGCTTCCAAAGCACAAACATGGTGTTCATTCAGCTCTGTTTTCCTTCACTTTCTTGTATCAGACATGTCTGAATCTTGCGTATCTGCTTTTCTTCTTTTTCTTGTATCAAACTCCGTTGTTGTTGTTCTTCTTCTTCTTGTCCTTCTATAAAAAAAAATGACTTCAAACTCGGATTTCGACAAAACAATTCGATTTTTAGGTGGGTTTTGGCTGTTGGTCTTTATTTCCGCTATTTCAGTGGTCAGCCAGTAGCAGAACATGCCAACAAAAGGTGAAGACGACGAAGATGCCGACAGCTGAGACTGAATTCCAGTCATCTTTCAATTTATCACTGAGCAAAAAGGCTTCTTTTTCGGCTAATATTTGTTATTAGTTTAATTAAACTTAATAATAACAACTAATTGACTTCTTCGCTGCACGCAATATTTTTTGGCACACTAGAATTCAGTATGCACCCATGCTTCGCTAACTTCTCTTCTTCTTCTTCGTCCTGCCTCCTCTCGTTTGCCTTCTTCCTCTCCCACCACTTCTCATCCAGAAAACCCTCTTCTGCTTGACTGAAATCCTATCTGCTCAGCCACCTCCCTCAGTTTCCCACAAATCGAAACCGATTCCTCTACTGGGTCACTGATGTCATTGCCAAAAGCCCGACACGTACCATGGGCATCCACACCCCAGGCCAGATCTACGGCGTCATCACCGCCAACCTAGCCAACGTAGAACACATTCTCACGAAAAACCTCGCAAACTACCCCAAGGACAAGCGCTCCATCGGGCTGCTCCACGACTTCCTTGGCCGGGGCATCTTCAACTCCGACGGCGAGCACTGGAAGCGGCAGCGGAAGACGGCGAGCTTCGAGTTCAACAAGCGGTCGCTCCGCAACTTTACTATTAAGGCAGCCAAAGTTTGAGATTGACAGCAGGTTGTTGCCGTTGATGAGAAGAGCGGGCGAGAGAAATGAAGTCGCGGACCTGAAAGATTTGCTAGAGCACTTCGTGTTCGACAACATCTGCAAGGTGGCCTTGAACGAAGACCCCAGTTCGCTGTCAGAGGAGACGATGCCGAAGTTCATGAAGGCCTTTGGGGACGCTCAGAATCTCATCGCGAAGCGTTTCATGGATTCGGAGTCGTTCTCGTGGAACGTCAAGAAGCTGCTTAACATTGGTTCCGAGAAGAAGATGAAAGAATCCATTTCCGTTGCTCACAATTCGCCATGGAAATCATTCGTTTCAGAAAGGAGAATCCTTTGCTTGAAGGCGATGATGACCTCCTGTCGAGGTTTGCTGAGGACAAAGAGAACTCTTGAGGAGTTCCTCCAATATATAGTGATAAGCTTCCTTCTAGCTGGCAGAGAGACAACATCGTCGGGGTGACCTGGTTTTTATGGCTTATATCAACGAAACCCGAAATGGAGGAAAACATACTGGAAGAAGTGATGTCAGAGCTCAATTCAAGAACTCCGGGGAGACTTACAGCTTCGAGGAGCTCCGAGAAATGAACTACTCCACGCAGCAATAACAGAGTCACTGAGGCTGTATCCTCCGTGCCGCTCGACACACAATCCTGCAATGCAGACGATGTCATGCCGGATGGAACGTTTGCTGGGAAGAACTGGTTTGCCACCAACAGTGCTTATGCAGTGGGAAGGTCGGGGGAGATACGGGGGAAGGATTGCTTCGAACACAAGCCAGAGAGGTGGCTGGAGGACGGTGTCTGCAAGCCGGAGAATCCATTCCGGTTCCTGGTTTTCCAGGACGGGCCGAGGATGTGTTTGGAGAAGGTGAAGGCATACATACAGATGAAGTTCACTGCAGCGTGTTTGCTTGAAGAGTTTGAGATTGGTGTTATGTTGTTGAGGGACAGAATTCCTAAGCATCTTCTCTCCTTGACACTCAGGATGAATGGCGGATTGCCAATTCAAGTTACAAAGAGAGCGATAGGTTTTTGATGAAATCTGAAGATAAAGACATAGCATTCTACTAATCAAGCTCAATTTCATGTTTCTGGAATCCTATTTTGTGTTATTAAGAGTAATTTTCTGAACTATTACATGGAAGAATCAATCCACTTAGAATACAACTTGAGCAATATCAGCATGCAAAAAATCAAAATTGTTGTCATAATAATGAAGTTGAATGACAGGAGGAACTGATTCATGCCTCTTAAACACCAAAAAATGAAAAAAAAAAAAATCAAGTTTGCAAGATCACCAACTCCAGCACTAAAATAGATAATAGCTTGCACATCAGCCAAACTTGTGTAAACAGTACCATATAAAGCGAAACTATTTAAGCAAAATGAGATACAAAGTTGGCAAATTTTTACTTCCTAGAAAGAGATTCTGACTTGTGCTCACTACCAGGTGTGACGACATATCCAGAACCAACCTGAGAGTAGGAAAGAACAGAAAAATAGTTAAAAATAAAAGAAAACAGCAAATAACAACCAGGATGAAAAGGACCGTCTCTGTGATGAAAAAATTGAAAGGCATCATCTATCTACTAAGGTGCAAGCGAATCGCTTTGTTCATTATTATTAGACTATCTGAGGGTGTAAGAGGAAAAAGTATCAAATTTATCTGATTAGGATTTTACTGGTTACCTCACTGTCCAAATCACTGCAAAATGTAACCACCACACATGTATACACACTGAAACACACAGACAAGAGAGAGAGAGAGAGAGAGAGAGAGAGAGATTACCTGACAGTCTTTTAATACGACGCGTTCTTGAACTTGGACATTACTACAAATAATAGAGCCTTGAACCAAACACCCATCTTCAATTGTAACATGATTCATCACAACCGAATTAACTATCTGCAGGTACAAATCAATAAGTGTTTGACAAGACAATATGAAAAAAACTTAGAAAAAGGTCAACTTTATCACATTATATTCAACTACCTTCACATTCGAACCAATCCTGCAGTGGCGACCAATGACAGAACGTTTAACACTACATTTGTCCCCCATTTTTGAACCTTCTGCAACCATGCAATGTGCACCAACCTGAAGATAATTTAAAATCAACAAGCAATAAGGTTATTAATAATGATGTGTATGGCAGTTCACTATTATTGCAGAATCCCCATAATAGCATTAATAAGCCATGAATGTCAGCATGATCAGAAACCCACATCCACTGCATGACTACTGCCAAACATCTACTTGAGATTTGGCAAACCACATCAGTGCTTGGGTCCACTTTAAACAATGACCACAAAATACAATGGTTCTTTGCGAAGATGTAACGTGAAATTCATGCAGTATAAAGCTAAGATACGTCAAAGTGAAAGTGGATCTGAAGAACCACAAAGGACTTAAAAAATCATCTGTAAACTGTTGATCAAGGAAGGAGAAAAGGACATCAAAATAGGAATGGTACACTTAGTTGAGTCAACCTAAAGTGACTATGGAATAAGCTCTCATCCATCCAAAAACCAATACAAATCTTATTCCATGAACAGATAAATGCCAGACTCACAGTTGTTTTAGATCCAAGTTCTGCTGATGAATGTACAATGTTGCTTTGTGGAGCTGGAGAAAAAGAGTAACCAGAAAGATGGCTAGCCTCTCCCACAACCTACATTACACAAATTCTCCAGTACATAAATTCTGATCCACAAGTCAATAGAATAAAACCAAAGAGAAATATGTCTATATAGGAGATATCCGTTAGAAATAAAAAAAATGGAGATGCAGAAATTCATAAATCCTTACATCACGATTGATATCGCTGAAAGCCTGGATAGAGTTCAAGCGTGCACAATATTTGCCTTTGCTGGTAATATAGGCACAGCATTTATGTGTTCTTGGCAGAGATACCAATTCACTAGCACCCAACAGATGATGATTAAGAAAAGCAGATGGAGCAATTTCACGGTGTTGAGAGAGCCATCGAAGGTTACTTTCAGAGGAAATTGTATTGCTCCAACCATCTACAGCCTTAGGTACTTCATTGCCGGCTACTTCTGACCTCTAACATTTACCAAGCAGTCAAAACTTTAAGATAGCACAGAAAACTATGAAGTTGTATCCTGATATCAGTTCACATACCAGCTGAGTCTTGACAAGATATGGCAGCACATCCTGCCTAATGCTATGAAATTTTTCCTTCTGATCCAAAACCTCCTGCAGAGCAGTTCTAATAAAAAAACACATAGCAAAAGTAGTTTGAGCATCCTTAGTTTGAAAATCTTCAGGAGTGTAACTGAAAAGGCAACAACACTCAAAGAAGGTTCAAAAATCAGCAGTGAACACAAACCTCTTGAATGCATACATATGAGCATCCATAAGGTCAGATCGAATCTCCATCTGAATACAAAAGCAACATGATGATACAATTGATATAGCAAGAAATATTCATCAAGAGCTGTAAAACATAATACAGCAGAGAATCAACCAGGCATAACTGGCAGTTTTATACTTCTTAACTAAGCTGCATGGATCTATCACAACAAGAAAACAGTAGACATGAAAGAGATAACTACACCTGGTTGTAGCTATTCAGCAATAAAGCTCTAAGGTTCTTTTGGTTCTGGATCAAGATTAGAATCAGGAATTTTTTAAATTATTTTTTTTACAAAATTAAAATTACTTATTTTATGTCTCTATTAAATTAAATTATTGTAAAAAATTAATTAGTTTATCCAACTTTAAATTATTGTAAGGTCATTTTTGATAAAAAATATTAATTTACAAAAATGATTCGCTAGTCTTGACCTTAATCTTGATATTGATCCCGAACCAAACAGACCCCTACAAACCATCAGATTTTAGTTAATGACTCATAGCCTTTCAATCATAAAGTTAAGGCCATTCTACAAGTTATAGCATCTGACTCCAATAATGCAGAGTTATCCCAACTAAGACTAGAAGAACTTAACAACATAATTCCATGAAAGCACAAGGGTATCCCAGAATTTTCAAGAGAATATTTGTAGCAATCAATACAAAAAGAGCAAAAACATGGAAAAAGCAAATTAAACAAGAAGGAATATAAACCTCCCTCTAAACAACAGAATTGTTGCATTGGTATATGAATTAACACTCCTGTTTCATGGATCATAGATCTTCGTGCAAGGAAAATTCCCATATCACCAAGCCAGGTTTTCTTAATCAGATGTACCCAAAACATTTAATATGGAAAACCAGATGTCTCAACTATATATTAAGCATCATTCTACATAATTCTGTAAAATTTTCCATGGCAATATGATTATTGATATTGTAAAATCATTTCACGCATTCATGTTCTATTATGAAGGGATTAAGAATGGTGAGTATAGATTGCTACAAAAGCTTGTGTACATGATCAACAACTGAATCTTGGTTGGACAAGCCTAAACAAGTCACCATTTGATCCAATGAATATATCAAAAACATATAAATTTCATACTATAAAATCAAGAATCCAAATAAGAAAAAGGAAAGAAGTGCTCGCACCTTACCAGCAGCACGAAGTATCCTCCTTTGAACTCGAAGATCCTTTTCAACCTCACTCCCTGATTAGAAGCAAAAAATGTTTTTTAAACCCAAATGTGAAAAAGGAAACAGATTGTGCACTCATGGCAGATCAAGCAAACAGACCTGCTGCTATATGTAACAAGAATTGCCTGGTGGAATCCAGTCCAACAATGTTGCACCGTGCAGGCTTTTTCGCTTTATCTTTTCCTCCTGAAGATCCAGTCTCTAAGGGTCCACTGACAGGAGTATCACATAGCAATGCAGTGACAACAGCCCCATGTCTTCTGTGAGTCGCAGCCACCACTGACGGAGATACATCAGTGACAAGATCGCCACTCACAACCTACAAGAAAAATATCACTTTCAGCCTCCACAGAGTCCGAAATTTTAGAATTTTTATCTGTTAATGATACTGAAGATTTACCAAAACATCATTTGCAGTGAGATGGTGTGCTACGGCGCGTAGTGCACCAGCAGTTCCAATGTCTTCAGGCACTGCAGCAACCTATAGTCGTTCCATGATCACATAATTAGATAAAAATGTTTCCTTGAAACCAAATCCAAGTATTTCAAGGTTCGAACATGAGACCTCGACATGGAGACGGTCGACATAGGCACCAGAAATCCACCCACCAACACGAACAGCAGCGTCCTCCCCCTCAACAACCTACCAATGAAAGCAGAAACCGGATCAAAAACCCTAGCAATGGAGCTTACAGAGGAGGAGAAAGGGAAAAACGCGTACGACGATGAGTTCCTTGAGCTCACTGAACTCCAGAAGCTCTAGGATATAGGACAGTACGGGGCGGTTGGCGACGGGAAGCAGCGCCTTGGGGACCTCCTGCAAGATTGGACGTAGTGAGATCGTTGGATCGGAGTGGTAGAAGAACGAGCGGCGAGGGGAGGACCTTGGAGATGAGAGGGACGAGTTTCTTGGAGTCGCCGCCAGCGAGGACGACAACCTGGAAATCCATGGCGACGACCGGCGACAGCGAGGATGAGAACGAGTCTCCGGAGAGAGTTGCCGGGGAGGCGGTACGGGGTGATTTCGCTTGTGGCCACCGTTCCGGTGGTGACGGGTCGGGTTGGTGGTTTAGCGGGTCTATCCGCAAACGAGTTGGGCCCGTCTTCGCGTGAATCGGGTCAGACGGGTTTTTGCATATAACCTTGTGAAAATCCACCGTTACCTACAACCTGTGAAACTTGGATAATTACAAGTTACACCCTGTAATTTTTAAGTTTTTGAAAACCTCTCAAGTTTTATTGATTTTCTTAACATTTGAGTCATTTAATCCGTCTGTTAGTTAATATTAGTTTTAAATTAGCAACACAATGTACAAGTCCATTTATGTTGTAGACATAATTAGGTGCGGTTTGACTACCTAGAACTAATAAAATTAGTGAATTAGCTAATTTTATTGAAGGAGAATTTTAATTTCGTGTTGGAATGTATTTTTGAATAAAGTTAAAGATTTTATAATTTTATTAATATTTGATTTGCTAATAATTTTTTTAAATTTTGTTGATTATTTCAATTCTAGTCTATATGCTTAATTTACGAAAAAAATAAAAATAAAAATCTTAATAGCTATTTTAATTTCGCATAAACCTTTCCCCAGCCAAGAGCACGAGAGAGATCAGTGTGCAGGCGCTGCAGCGTCATACACTGACACTTGTGGATGCTCATCGCCGACGCCAGAATCAGCGGCAACTGCTGCCGAACCGCCCGCACCGCCTCCCCCTCCGTCACCTCCCACATCTCCAACCTCACCGTCATCTTCTCGCCGCAGTCGAACGAACACGGGGCAGCAACATTATTCCCCTGGCCGATGATTCTGGGTGCTGCTGCTCAACGAACTGCTCGGAGCGGCAGCAGGGTGCGGGAGAGGGTTTCGGCGGTGCTCGGATGCGCGGGAGAAGAATTCGTGCAGTAATTGTAAATTTCCTGTGCGAGTTCATGATTTGCTCATGAAATTGTGGATTTCATCGAGCGAAACAGGGAATTAAAATTTGAAATTGGGGTATTATTGGAAATAACAAAATTCTGATAATTTCTGCTCGCAAACAGCAGAATGGTTTGGAATTGACAAAATTGGCTTTTCAATTCCACTAATTCCAATATATTTGGAATTCACCAAACACCTTACTAAATTTAATTTAAAATTTGTGTATAAATTATGAGAATATTTTATCGAGAGTAATGAGCGTAACTCGTGCTAATTTATCATTATCGACATAAAACATGTTACTCAAATAATTTCGATAATTGTCATGTAATTTTATGCCGTTTATTTTCCTTTTATTATTACAGATGAATTTATTTTGCCCGTGAAAACAAAAATAATTTACTGTGAACTAAGTGGGACAACTGCATATGCATATATTGCTGTATTTCATTTGTAATATGATCGAGTGGTGTGGATTCGGGGAATGCTTATTTGGAGCAAAGAATTTCATTTTAAAAACAACAATAAGGTGATTATATCGCTTCTATTTGAAATTTCTTTTACTAATTTAGAAAAATAACAAAGTATTATATTGTTAGTAAATTTTTTACAATTATATTGAACTAAAAACCAATATATTTAGTAAATGTAATAATGGTCAATGATAAATAACCTTTACTCTTCCTAACAATAACAACATTAAAAAAATTAAAAACAGACATCCTCAGAAGTTTTTTATAATTTTTTATGTTAAATTATATGCTCAAAAAATAAATGCACGGCCTTTTATGGAAAATAATAAAAGACGGCATCTTGCCTCCAGGATACACTGAACCTCTACATATCCGACCGGTAACCATACCGCTTTCCTTTCTGGGCATTGTCAACATCCACCATCCATCTTGCCTCGAGATTCAAACTCGAACACGTGGCGCATTCGATATCCCCGAACGAAGGAAACTGAGGAAGGAACTCGCTTGGTTTTTCCGCCTATGAAAGAAACTCGTTCCTCGCCGCGTTGCAAGCGGAACAAAGAAACAAGGAAGCTTTGAGCTCTCCCGATCACCGGTCTCCGCGTTCTCTCTTGTTCGCAAGCTTTAGGTTTCTCTTTATCCTTCCTTTGATTTCGTTTTATTCTTCTAGAGATTTTCTTTTTCTTTTTCTTGGTTGGATTTGATCCTAAGTCGGTCTAGATCGCAAACCCTAATGAGGCTTCGGTGAAAGAAACGCGTGAAATTGATGTCTTTGCTGTTTAGATCTCCGGTGGTTTCCGCGCTTGACGGAGGAGCAGATAAGCATTGGTTCAAGATTATCAAGAAATTTTTTAATTGAATGTCTCTTATTTTTACATTTACTCTCGTTTATTGTGTTGTACTTGAAGAAAGTGATTAAGACTCATCGTTTTTTATTAATGTAGTTCTGTTTGGAAGTTTAGTTTGTGGCTTAAAAATTGGACTTTGTTTTGTTCATAACAAATTTTTTTCTTGATATAAAGCCATTTTGGTCTATAATCTTGGCATAGTTTAATATTTAAAAAATGAATCCATTCCAGTGTGCGGTGAATGCATGTATGGATGTCAATACCTAGATGTTTAGCGTGTGGTTGAAATCAACCATAACAAAGACCTTTGTGGGTCGGTTCTGACAGTTGATTTTAGTTATGTGTAACCTTGTACTCTGCTTATAGACCTAATGCCCATTTTTTATGATGTGGAATTACTACAATATCTGATTAGTAATCTTGTAAGTTGAAAATTTTAGTTGGTGCTTATGCTGCCATTAGCTGTAGTGTTGCTCTTAAAAGAATATACTTACTGCTTAGGTCTTCTTTTTCTATTAGATAATCACCCGGCTGTATAAATTCTGCGGTCATCTTGTATCTGTGGAACATGCTTTTTTTTGTTTTGAATTTTAGCCTATTTGTTTGCTCTGTTGTCATCATTATTTTTCATTTAAATTTTCTTTTGGGTTCAAACCAATCTTGAATTCTTATGGTCCAAAACCCTAGTGAGATATACGTGAGAGGATGCATATAAGTATAACCCATGTTTTTGCTGTTGGCACTTGCGGCATTGCCATATTGGTTCTCAATGGATGAGTTGATAAGCTTTGCCTTGAAGATCACCAAGAAGCTCTTTAATTAAATGTCTTTTATTGGTATATTAGGTCTCATGTGTCACACTATGTATCATTTTTTTCATTTGTGCTATTTAACTGCCATCTCACTAATGGGTTTGGATGCTTTTGGACTTCCTTGTGCTTAGACTGAAACATTTGCTTCTCGTTTAAGCTGTTTGTATATGTAAACATGGTATAATCTGATAATTATAAAACACAACCATTTTTTAGTGTGATAAATACTCTGAATCTGCTATCGATGCCAGTTTCATCTGGCAAATGCATGCAATCAATATCATACATGAATGTTTTAAATGTGAATGAGTTCAGTTATACAGGTTATTGCCTGTTGGCACAGAAAGAGAGTTTTTACCTCTTGGTTCTGGCGGTTGATTTTAGTTTTGACAAATCTTCCATATTCTGTATTTTTTGACAAGTCCTGTACTAAGAGACATTTTATTGTAGCAGCATTCAATTATAATTGCATTAGCACTATTTTAGTAGGCATTTTTGGATGTGGAAGATGATATGGCCCATATGAGATTCAGTTATTCATGTCGTAACCTGAAAGCCTTAGATTGCGCTTAGGCTGCCTTAGCTGTAATATTCTTGTTTGAATAAATCAAATTTACTAAGAATGAAATAAATGCTTGCATTCTACTACCTCCTATGTCAATTCTGTGGACCCATAAGTTCTGCACCAATCTTGCATCCCTCGAGCATATTTTTTTAGTATGTGCTGGAACATTGGTCTTCCATGTGCACACGTTAGTCTGTTTTGTTTGCTTTCTTTGTTGTTCTTTTGTTTTTCCCTTTCGATTCAAGCTGGCCTCGAAATGTTATGGACCTGAAAACCTAGCAAGGTATAAATGGAAGGATGTCTTTGCAGCTGAGACTATGTGGTATAGTGCTTAATTGAGGAGCGAATAATTTTACCTGCAAGATTACAAATAAGTGCTTTAAGTGAATATCTTTCATTGGTCTATTAGGTCTTATCCATCACGTTGCATTGGAGTAAAGATATCAAATTCTACTAATTTTTCATTTCGGTCTTTATCTATAAGCTTTTGTTTCTCATTTCAGTCTTTGTCTATAAGCTTGGTATAGTCTTATATTTAAAAAATTAATAATATTCGATTGCAACAAACTCTCTTAGTCTGCTACCGGAGCCAGTTTGGATAGTGATGAACGTGGCTATGTGACTTGTTACACATGGATGAATACAATCATATCTTTATTGTCATTTGGTACAGAAGGAACTCTTGCGTGTCAGGTTTTATGTAGCCTTTCATACCGTGTATTTTATGGAAAGCTATTTGCGAAGCATCAGTTAATTACAGGGGCTTGTAGTTATTAATGACATTTGTAACATGAGAATTTTATATGGTGCTCAGGTTGCTGCACTGTACGGAATAGATGCTTACATTTGACATGTAGTGTTCTGTTAGCAAATTGTAGGTTGAATAGATATTTTTCTATGATGTGTGTAGATAAAGTTCAGAATCCTATTCTTGGAAACAATTACCACTACTCGAATTGTTTTTTATTTAATTTTTTCTTCTTTAATATCTTGTTGTGACCACTCATACATCATGTTTGCTTATAAATTTGGCAGGGTATGACTAGGAGGGGTCAACTGCCTCATACTTTTTCTAGTGGCCGTCATGGATATCCAGACTTTCTAGAGGATCAACTTGGTCATGGCGTCATACCTCATTGGCCACACCCTGCTTTACTTGAGGAAGAACTTGACATACAACGTGTTGAAATCCAAAGGCTCTTGAGAGAAAACCGAAGGCTAGCTGAAGATCATATTGATATGCAGCGGGAGTTAGTTGGTCTGAAAGATGAGATGCAGCAGATGGACATTGTTATTGCTGATATTAAGGCTGAGAAACAAGCTCTTTTAATAGAGTTATCTGAGAAAGTAATGAAACTAGAAGCTGAGTTGAGAGCAAATGAGCCTTTAAGGGATGAGATGATAAAGCTCTATACAGAGTTTGATAAACTGAATGCCAGCAAACAAGATCTGCTTAGGCAAATGCAGTCAATTTGCCAAGAATTGACCATGGCAAAAGCTGATAGCGAACAAATCCCAATCCTGAGGTCCAACATTGATAGCTTTCGGCAGGAGCTTATAAGTGCAAGGTTATACATAAATCACATTTATGGAAATTATTTATAATTCATTGAATGCCATTAAATGATAGTCCCTTTTATGTACCTCCATGTTTTAGTACGTCAACATAAATTCAATTCTTCCTTTTTGTGCAGGGCGGCTTTTGAGCATAAGAAGAAGGAAAATGTTGAGCTGGTGGAAAAAGAACATTTGATGGAGAGAAACTTGTTCTTCATGGGACGGGAGATTCAGAGATTAAGGGCTGAGTTGGGGCATAACAGAGCGAGATCATCGGTTGCCGGTAAGCTGCCATAACTTCTAGGGCACAAATATTGACGTTTGTTCTTGGGACATCATTTTGTAAGCTGCAAGGGTTCACCAGTGTCTACCTAAAATTATTCTTTATAATGCAATGAGATGGATTGTGGTGCTTTCTTTGGAAGGCATATCTGTGGGCACACCTTCACATAGCTGCATTGCAGTAGTCCAGCCAGCTCGAAAGCCTTACCCAGGAAATTACAATAACTGTTTGGATTTGGGATTTTGGGCTGATAATTCTAGGCCTGTTATACTAACCCAAGTCCCAAAGAGTTTGAAGTCATTTACAGGCACAGCCGTTCTGGCTGCATTTGCATTTTATGTTTGTTTCCTTCTACATCATACCGATCCTTGTTATTTCTTTTATGTTGCTAAATTTAGCATTGATGATGATGATGATGATGATGATGCATTTATTGACAGTTAAATTTGATGTTAGTTTTGACTTTTTTTAATTGCTGCTGGTTAAAGGTGAAGCTTATGAGATGAAACCCAGCAGCAATGAGGGGGCTCTACCTGATATACCTGGCAATGCATACAGCAGTTACTCGGTGAGATTACTTTCACTGTTTTTTTTAATGCAAATTTGCACTTTAGAAGATGATTTTAACCTTCTGTCTGGGCATTATGAACATTTGTCTTAGCAGGGTGTTGTCAAGAATGACTCTTCACGTGGGTCTGGCTCTCGATCACAGGGTGCATATGAGAAATCTCACCTGCCGCGCCCCTGAGTATTCTAGTTGCTTTGTAATGCAATTAGCATACTCTTTTTTTCTTGCTGGAACTTAATTATCATAGGGGTAGGAGTTTGTAGCTTCTGAAGATAGTGAATGTTTCATCAGTATTATCCTTCATGAATGCTGAATCATCATAGACCAACATAATCTGTTTACTTTGTTATGCTTGAAATATTTTGGTTTAAACTTGCATGAATGCTTTCATCTGAATGCCTCCAGCCTCCATGTAAACTGTACCTTGCACTCTCTGTTGGTTTGTTGGTCAATAAGTTACTGACAGGGATTATCTATCCACCTTGCATTATGTTGTATTTGTCAATATGAGTTTTGGCTTGGGCAGTAGACCCAAGGATCGGATGTGTTTTTGCTTTGAGCTATGTCCTTTCTTAAATACTTAGTTGTTGCCTTTTAGTGGTAAACAAGCATCTAACCCTGCTCAATGCACAGGGTCATCTTTGTATTTGTGCTGTAAACTTTCAAAGTTCAAACACATGATTTTGCACAACAATATTTTAAATTCAAAATACATCACATGATTACTTCAATTTAATATCAAAATCTTGTTTTTGAAAAAGAATAAGACAATTAGCATGATGGAATAAGCTATTTAATTAAGAAACTCATCATCAAAAATGGTTGGCCATAACTAACTTGAATTCGTAGATTTGCATCTTGGTCTTAACTTGAAATTTAAACAACTAAGACACACATATATCAATTCCTAGTCACGACATGTCTGTTTGTTAACTTTTCATGTGTTCAATTTTCTGGTAGAATTCTTTGCACTGTTTTAAAAGGCAGCCACTTAGACCACCTACATGGTTGCAAAGGCAGAGGTAGTCCCTCAACTGCTCTGAGTAGCACTAGGCAGTATTCATTATGCTGTTTGCTCTGCTCAGTTAATTGTGCAGATCAACAAGTGGCCAGATAGTCATATATTTGGCCCAACTACCTGTATGGGCAGCTAAAGGTTGAGTAAAACATTACTCATGTTACATTACTACATGAGATCAACGTTAAACCCTACCATGTTCAATGTTTAAAGATCATATATCACATGTTGCATGGTACTTCAAAGAACAATATGATAATATATTTGAGAGGCATAGTTGAGAACATATTATAGCATATAATTTACATCAAATTTTACATGACATATTATTAGTTATATATGTACATATTTAATTTTTTTAAAATATTTTTATTCAAATCTCCTAGATGCCCACATATTGCCCAGGTGCTATGCAGTTCTCTAACTGCCTGTATGGGCTTATTGCTTTTCAAAAGGTTGAGAAGAAAGTTTGCTAGACAAACTGTGAAAACCACTTCATTTTTCCATCAGACTGTTGTTTTTTGTCTTGCTGTCAGTAGATTTATAAAGCATAACATATGATATTATCAAAATTGTTTTATGTAATAAGTTTTTGAGTGGAGAAATCCACAGAGTTAATGTTCTAAAAAATCGTCCTTTCAAGATGTCGACTGGAAGAGAGGTATAAATCAAACCAATTGATGGCAAAAGCTAAATCCCATTATGAAAATTAAGTTAGTGAATATTCATTTAAGTAGTTTGTTGTTGAAGGCTGCATGTCACAATATGTGGAAATATTGAGGCAGTGCTTGGTTATGTGGGATGACATATAAGCCAGGAGACAAAATAATCTAAAACTGCAAAATAAATTTGCTCCAAGTTTGCTTATACTATAATGATGATAAAAATGATGTATATAGCATAGAAGAGGAACTATCTATGCATGGTGTATTAGGAAGGGTTCTTGCAGATATACACCTAGAAATTACATAATTTTATTTATACCCCCAAAAAGAATTGATATTCACACATTATCCCCATTAAACCATGATATGTGCAAATCTACACTAGTTTGTTAGTCTACATTTAAATATGTGTTTATGCTTTGAATTATGAATGCCAATTTTATTTTTCACACTCTAGATGCTCTTTGATGATTTTATGTTGATTAAAATAATGACATACGACCAAAATGATGTCACATGGTGCATGCAAGTTTTCCATCTATTGTATCTGATCAGTTAAGATCATTCCCATGATGCTTGCAAATTTTGCCTTGTGTTAATATAATGATATATTACACTGGTTAGTTTTCTGTATGCTATAGTCCGATTGGTTGAAGTAGTGACAATAAAGCAAATAAGCTTGCCAGCTGTTGCCTTCTGGAGGTCCATGACTCCTACCATGACCAATAGTATGTGACATGGCATTGAAGTTTTAGACGCCAGATGGTGGTAAGCTTAGACAATAGTAATCCTTGCTCATAACTTATTGGACTTAAAGTGTGGTGTTTTTCAAAAAGTCTTTTATATGTTCTGTGAAATTTGGCAATAAAATTAAATAAGATCATGGAACTAATTTGCTCATTTCCAGACAACAGTTTTGGATTGCAAGATTCAATTGGATTCATGTGAGACATAGCTGTGAGTGATACTGCAAAGTGGCCTCAAATGTGTATCATATGTTCAGACAAAAGTTTTGTTTCCAAATAATGAGCCAAAGATTATATTTCTGCACATCTTATTATTGGATTCATTTCTAAAGGTGCTGATTGTACACAATTTCTACTTCAAAATAAGGTAATCATATACCTGATTGGGATCAATGACAGACTGATAATTATGTAATATGAACTTCAGGTTTATAAATAGTTTAACTTGGACAAATAAAGAGCGGTTGCTGGTTTTTAGGTTTTTATCTCTGTCATATGGTCAACGGACCAAATTAAGGAGATAGGAGGTTCTATATGGTTGCGATGAGTAGTTCATCTTATGTTTGACCTCATGTGCATAATGTTGTCGAGAATCCTGGATGGCTGAATTCTTCATGTAATTCTTGCCAGATGATTCTGAAGTTCTGTATTTGTGTTTTTCTTTGGGCAAGTACCCCAGGTCTTGGACTAACACAATGGGCTGATAAAGCATTTTTGGTGTTTGTGTTGATCTCATAGGCATAAGCTGTGATTGAGTAGCTCGAAATACTCATTCCAGAATTACCAGAATTAAATATATGCCAGTGCAATTGCATATTACTAATTTTTTTGTAGATAGAGAACTGTTGAGTTAAATGCATGGAGCTGTACTTCTTGGAAAAAATGTAGCTTGGGAACAATTACCAAAAAAATGTAGCTGAGGAGCAATGTGCTTGAAAGGATTGATAGAAAGCTAAAATCAAAATGGTGCTTCAAGATTCGAGAAGATTCAAGCATTTTTTGCATGTATTTTACATTTCTGTGGTAGACATGTTTGATAAAGTTCAGTAATAATTTTAGACGTTTATCCACATGCAATTTTTTTGTTGGGGTACTAGTGGTCTTGTATACTTTTCCTTCTATGCTGTTTAAATAAGGATGGCTTGACCTAGCTTAGGATACATGATGCTTGGACAACAATTAGACAAAACTTAAGACATTCCTCCCTTTATGGACGTATATCATATGTATATTATTATTGTATGTTGAGTAAGTATTTTGCTCCTTTTTTTTCAAAGTTTTGAGTAAGTTTCCTGTTTGACAACTACTTACGCAAATTAGAAACCCAGAATGCCAAGTGGTAAGATTTTGTTCCCTTAAAAGATCTAGGTTGGAGGCTGAACAGTGTGGTTTGGAAAGTGCAACATTGTGAATTTCTCGTCTGAAGCTTGCAGATAATGCCCTGATTATTTTGACTGAATAATATGCTACTGATTCCTGTTTTTGCTTCCTGTTGCAGCTCAAAGTGTGAAATAATAAATTGACACCAATTTCATTCCCTCAGTAGTATAAGGGCTCTAGGAGATAAGCATCCTAAGTTTGAGATGATCTCAAACTTAGGATGCTTATCTCCTAGTATGACCAGTGAGTTAGTCATATTTTTTAGTAGGGGTTTGGTATTAGTATGACTAGTTCTATACATAGTGGATGTTATTTTCAGGGCTAGTGAGAAAACTTAGTTATTAAAATTAGTTTTGGTTATAAGACAAAGAGATGAGCATGCAGTGATCTCTTCCTTAGTCTGAAACTAAACAGGCCCTTAGTGTGTAACCTGTTATCCACTTTCCTAGAGGCCCGCTGGTAACAATCTCATTCTTCTTACATCTTTGCTCCATTATATCTCTATTTGGCATTTATTAGTTTAAGTAAAGCTGGCAGGAACTAGTAAAAAAATTGGGAAAGCGTTAAGATGTAGAATTAAGAAGAAAGTGATACATACTATTTTATGTATTTGATGCCTTACCTTGGGATTTTGGATATGATTTATCTTGATATAATGACCCAATACTAATTTTCATCAAAATGAAGAAAGGAATGCTATACTTGGAGCATGGACAAGAGCCTGCCAGATAATGTTTTTGACCAATGTTTTCATTTGGTTCTTGCATGTTTTTTTGCTTTCAGGTGTCAGTCTTCACAGTTATATTACTAATGATGTTTTCATTTGGTCTTGCATGTTTTTTGTGCTTTCAGGTATCAGTCTTCACTGTTATTGCTATCGATGCTTTCTTTTGCTTCTTGCATGTTGTTTGTGCTTTCAGATGTCAATCTTCATTGTTATAATACTTATGTTGCAACATGTTCAAAATTATTCTGGAAAATAATTTATTCTTCTTTCAGTGTTTTAGCCTGGAAAACTTGTGTTGAAATTTATCCTGTCTTCATTCTTTAACCCTATGGCTTTTTTTTCAGGAATGGTGCTGTTCTCAACTACAAGGGATTTTCTGAAACCTGGTAAAACAAACATCTTCTCTTGAGAATCATAACAGAAAGAATCTTGAAAAGGATCAAACAGAAAAATGGGATGAATTTAACTAGTAGACATAGTGCTAAACATTGCATTTTTTGCAAGTAACCAGGTGCAAGCATTATTAATAGCAAATACTGGGTATACAATTTAATATGAGAGAGGTTAAATAACAATTGGGTGTTTGTTTTGGAATGTATGCTATTTGTTATCTTCAACATGCATTGATATTGGGTTTTATTTTGTTTAGGATGACGGTGCCAATAATATTTTGTGAGCTAATTTGCAGACACTGTGCTGCTTCACCATGTAGCCCCTATTAAATAAATCCTTGGATTGGCATTATGATTTGGAATTGCATCATCGTTGTCATTTTGCAACTAATCATCATGATCTGGTGGCAGATGTAACATCTCTTACATATCTCAATTAGATAATGATTTATGCTTGCAATTAACTTTCTGTTATCCCCTCGATATTATGTAATTTGCTTTAACTAATCAAACTTCTGAATAAGTGTTTTTTTTTTGTTTGTTTGTGTAGGTACTGAGGGGCAACATCAGAAAAGTATATATGATTTAGCAACCAAACAATGGCAAAGAACACTCAAATGAATGCATTTAATGGCTACCAACTGAGTTTTAGCCTCAGTTCCAAATCTCACAAGTGAGTAATGGATTTCTATATTATTGGCCTCATGCCTTGATTAATTTTGGAGCTAGTATAATAACAATAGAAATCTCTTGACTAAAGTAAGAGGAAGGCAGAAAGGTTCAGGCCATATCTGATGTTTGTACTGTGTTCTATGTGCTTAGTTTACCTTGTGGAGTTGGAAATGAAGTGTTCTTTCACAACTGTATGCAATCACGGGTTATCTCATGTGAATAAGTTGTCTTTTTTTTTTCTTGCAGATTTTAGGTAGGGTTCCTGTTTGGTCATCAGGAGTGTTTCCATTAGTGTTCTCATCAAAGAGATAGGATACCCAACACAGGGTTTTCCTTTTGGCACTTGATAAAAGAGCTCCCTGAGATAATTGGAGCTTCCCATCCATGGATTTGCTGAGGGCTGCTGGGTCCGTATGATACTTAAGATTCAACAAGAAAAGAAGGGTACCGTATTTGCATCTCAACGCAACTATGTTTCTCTGGGGCACAGCAAATGAGATTTCTCATATGCACCCTGTGATCCATGTGATCCAGACCCAGAGTAATATTAAGGGTCCTTTTCAGCAACACCTGACAGCCAAGTGAATGCTGTAGGCATTACCGGGCAAATTAGGGAAAGCATCGGCGCACACCCCCCACCCCCGGTTTCTTGGCTTGAGCAAATTAACAATGCGAATATAGATGCACTCTTTTTCACTCCAAAGTTGTTTGGTTTCTACAATGAACAAAGAGTTATTTGTCGGCCAGATAAGTTGTAGATTCATACTCCATGTATATTCTTTTGGTGGTATGTATTCCAAAGGTCCAGATACTTGGGATTATGCATGTTTTGATGGTTGTTCTTCTGGTTTAGGGTTTTCAATTGTATATTTATGCCGTACAAATAGAAGGTCGAGATCGACATAAACTTTTTGAGTTACAGGTGATGAACTCCTATAGCACGCTGTATTAGGAAAGATCTGAAATTGTCCCAAAATAGCTGCTCTTAGATCAAAGGTGATGCAGATTGATGTGGGTTTATATTTTGAGAGTTGGATTTGTTAATTCGTTTATCCCAAATTTAGAGCACTATAATATAGTGAAATAATCGGTCTGAGCGTGCCACGTACTCCGCCTTTGATTTTCAAAATTGAATTGAAAAGAAATACATATCGAGAAGGAGATAAAAAATAGAAAGAAAATAGGCAAAAAAATTGTATTGAATGCTACAACAACCACATGAGCAGGCACGCAAACAATAATGAAGAGTCCAAGACTGCCATTACACCATCACCTGGCATGTGACGCCAGCGGTATCAGCTCCGACAGCGGGGTTGCCACCGGCGTTGACCCCGCCGACGGCGCCGGCGAGCTCCTGCACAATGGACACGTGGCGCTCACCTGCAGCCACTCGTCGACGCAGCTCGCGTGGAAGCAGTGCTCGCACTCCGGCACCCGCCGGATCGCCTCGCCGGCCTTGTACTCCGACAGGCATATCGGGCATGGTCCGGAGATTGGCCGTGGGAGAGCTACATTGGAGCCGAAGAAGAATTTTGGAAAGGAATCTATGGTGGGCCTGTCGAGGCCGGCAGCAAGGATGGCGGCAGTGGAGGTGGCGGCAGCGGTGGCGGCGGTGGCAGGGTGGGGGTGGGAATGAGCCCGCCCCTTGACACGGACGCAGAGGTAGGAAGCGAGCATGATGGTGGAGACAAGGACTAGAATGCCGACAGCGATGGCGATGCCGTAGCCGAGGCCGACGCCGGTGGTGGTGGTGGTGGCCGGGCCTGGAGGTAGGGGACTGGAGAGGGAGGCTGTAGACATGGAGAAGAACGGATTTGGAGCAAGTAGTTGTTATAGAGAAGTCATGATGGCGAGGAAGATGGAGACCATAGAGAATTTAAGGAGACTCTTATAAATGAGAGGTGAGGGAGGTTATAAATGAGAGGCGACAGAGGACCACTTCATTTTTCAAGTGCTTGTGAACAGAGCATGCTCGTACACAAGCGGAGTTGGTCAATGTTAGTCATAAGTCAATCCAAATTTAGGTTTTTCTTACATATATGCCCTTGCAAAATCCTAAATTTGCAAACGAGCTCCTAAAAATAAAGCCGACCCAGGCCCTGCCCAAGAGGGGCATAAATGTAATCGTCTGTTTTCCCAGTGGGTAAACATGCATTTACAAGCTTTAGACTGCATACATGAGACTCAACAATTTGGAGGAATATATATATGCCAAAAGAAAAAATAAACTGCATTTTTTCGGAATCCAGTTTCAAACTAAACGTAATCGGCTATTAACAAACGAAAAAAATTGAAAACCAAAAGAAACTCCTACAAAGTCTTTAACATGTCCGCAGAGTAAGATTATGCATCTTGGAACACTCAACGCTTGCATATTTTTAATGAGATTATGGAAGGCAAGAGCATAGGATGGGGACCAATGTGAGCTTTCAATTACTATCATTCATGTGAGACAACAAATTATACAGCTCATATTCTAAATCCATAGCAACATTTGATATTCGAGTGATTAAAAGCACAAATATGACCAGTCACCAAGAGAGAGATAGCAGAAATCAATACAAAGCTCATGGTGTTGGTGGTCAGAGGAAACAGCAGAGCATGACTGGGAGACACATCTCTGACTCCAAATAATTAAAACTATAGAAATTGTGTAATTGTTTTGATATGATTAAATTAGGGAAGAACAGTAACTTACAGTTGACTCCACTAAGATGTTGTTTTAGTTTCACGAGGATAACGTTATTATAATCCACAGGGTTGAAACAGATTGCTGCCTCTTTCTTCGCTCGAGAAATTCTGCAAGATGTGAAGCTGGAGAAACTAGAGAGACATGGTTTTTGAACAGTTATTCAATGCAGTAATGAAACAAAGACCAGTACACAGCAACAAAAGCATAATGCAAAGGTATGGTATTAGTTTCTGATGAAAGAACAGTATAAGAATAGCAAGAACCACATATGACGTCACAAATATGGTTAGATCTTCATGTCATCTGTAAAATTTGAAGTTCCTATCTATGGAAACACAAGTGTGATGATGTATCATAGAGAATTTTTCCAGAAAAGAGACTCAAAAGTTGAAACAAGTTACTAGATATAGAATTCCATCCTTCTCTGAGGATTAACAGGCCAAGAACATTTACTCTTCAAGGATAGATATAATGCTCGAGATCTAGCAGATTTCAGCCTGTTCAGAAAAACTAAGCAAAATACAGTAGACAGCCAAATTCCCAATTTCTAGCCTTGTGAAAAGAACATAGTACACTTCAATAGCTACCAGAAGTTTACAGCAAAGTCTAATCAATAGAAGTGTAAAGATTTCCAAGTGAACAAAGAATCAGCAAACATGCAGAAAAGATTAAATTGAACAGATTCCCCTACATAAAGGAACAACCGGACGAGGACTGTAGAAGGAAACCTTAATAAAAGTAGGCCCATTTTCCACTGTTTGGGTTGGACTGGGGGCAGAGGACTTTCCTTCCCTTTGCATGTCTTCATTTCAGTATTGCTCTTCCCCCTGTAGTCCTCATTCGTCTATGGAAGCCGTGAGTACAGGCAAGTGACTTCTGAGATCTATTTCTTTTAGTCTGGCAAAGAGCAGCCTTTCCTGCCCTCACCTGTAGACCCTGACGCTTCTCTATCACCACTTTGTTAAAGCCCAAGTCAACTCCCAAGGACAAGCCTGTATATTCATTTGGAGGAATTTTAGAATCATCCCAAAATAGTCATTGTTGATGCAAATCAGATGTGTTTGAAATTATTGGAAGAAATCACGTTTCCACATCTACTCAGAGGAAGCTTCAAGGGGTTCCAATAGAACCTCCTGATCGATGTTATCAGTTCTATGAATAAAGACTTCCAATTTTAAGAAACTATATCCGTTTCTGTCACTGCCAAAGAAACAAACCAATTTCAATAGGATTGCAAACAATTTAATAACATAAAAAACCACCTCTAAATGGTTTTTTTGAATACAAAGAGTTGTAAAATTCACACACACACAAAGCTTCACAAACATTGTATTCACAAGGTTAACAATCTAACAATAATTTATGACCCTCTATTCACACTCTTTGTCAACAATTTCTTTTATGTTTACAAACATGTTAGAAAAGCCTTCCCCATTCCATTACTCCCTTAATTCCCTATTATTCCCAAAAATTCACATTTAGTTTATTAGAATCCCAACCACGTAGACAACCAAACAGAGGGAAACAAGCAAAATCCACTCCAAGAAAGTTCACTGTAAAGGCGTAAACCATAGATTTCAGGAAAGAACACAACTTTCTTTCACATGCCAACACTCCCTGAATTCCTTAATCGTTCCCAAAAATTCACATTTAGCTTCTCAAAATCCCACCCACGTAAACAATTGGCAAACAGGGGCAACAGTCCAAAAATTTTTCTTAAACCCTAGATTTTAGCAAAGAACTCGACTTTCTTTGACATTTCATTTATAGGAGCACAATTAAGCGAAAAATCACAACATCTAAACCGAGAATGTGACCACAATAAAAAAAATGCAACCCTCCAAAGAAGCCTAAAACTAGAAAGAGCAGGCTAGAGTTAGGGTTACCCGAGAAAGAGGAGGGGAAGGAGAGGGAGGGAGAGGGGCAGGAGAGGGAGGAGCTGTGCAGAAGCGGGGAGGAGCGCGCCGTGAGCACCTTCGATGGCGTGAGGGAGCCAGCTCTGCAGCTCCGATCTCCGGCGAGAAGGTTCAGCGACGCCACTGGCGATGCCGCGGAGGGGAAGACGATGGAGAGCGCCATTACTCTCTGCGTTCCCTCTTTCGAGTTCGACGGCGCCTTCCGGAATCCGGATGAAGGCATCGTGTCCTGGCCGTGCGGGTGGGAAATTGATTGGGGCAGTAATTGAGGCCATGTTGCTCCCATTTTCGGCCGGCCCAATATTGGATCAATTTTTATTTTAATTTTTTTAAAAAATACTTGCAATAACCAAAGAGGTTTGTTTACACACAAAGATTATTATGCTTTGGAGGAGGTGCCCATTCAAAAATCATATAATAATGAGAGCAAAGGTGCAAAAAATAATTATGATAATTGTGATTTACAAGGGATATATATGTAAAATCCGAAAAATGAAATATGAATCTAAGATGTATATATATACACAATAGGCATAAATACTATAGATTTTTTTTGCTAGGTGTCTATGCAAATATCATAGATTGCGAGAGCAAATATGCAAATATCGACAATTTGGGGTGCATTCGCAAATTGTGTTCTACAAAGGGTCACAAATGCCAAAACAGAAAAATCGAAAATGAATTTACAAAAAACTTCCGTTGCCGGGACTCGAACCCGGGTCTCTCGGGTGAGAGCCGAGTATCCTAACCAACTAGACTACAACGGATTTTGCATTAGTGTTATATTTACCTTACTTAATAGCAATATTAGATATTTCCTACGTAGCACTCGATCCAAATAAGACAAAAAAGAGACCGAAAAATATCCATATATAACCAGTCTAAATTCCAGAACCGTCCCCCGCACGGACGGCTTAGGTCTTCCGTCCGTCTGCTCCTAATCATAGACTCCCACATCTGCACCGTCCATTTTAGTTATATTAAGCTTTAATTACATTTTAATCGGAGATCAATCGGCGGTGGCTATAAATATCCGCGGCCGGTTGGAAGCCTTTTCTCGAGGCGAGGGGAAGCCGGGGAGAAGGCGAAGCCCCGGGAATTGTTGTTCCTCGCCGGTGAGATGGTGTCTCTGGTGAGCAGCGTCGCAGTAGCCGGTAAGGAGGAGGAGGAGGAGAAGGGATGCAGCGGCCTCCTTGCCCTGGTGGATCCCTTCCTCGTCGACGCGCTTCAGAATCCTCGCCACCGGCTCACGGGTTCGCTATTTTTGCCTTCTTTGACCTTTCTCTTTTCTTTGAGAATTCTTGGTTGTGTTCTTGATGCTGGATGAGCTGCGGATCTGTGGTTTGTTGTTTGGGTTTGATAAATTGTGTTGGTGGTCGTGGTTTTTGTTGATTAGGACATGATTTTCAGGTGTTTGGGGTTCGATTTTGGGTGGAATTATATTAGATATTGTGTTAGCAGTGGATTGTGCTTCTGGTTTATTGTATGAGTTGTATTTTGTGGTTGATTGGGTGTATTTTGATTCATTCTCTGCCTAATGATATGGATTTTATTAGGAAAATCGAGATTTTATCCGTTCTAACTTTGATTGATATTGGCAGAACTTATTGTTCCATGTTTTATTCTAGAAAAATTGCAGAGTTCTTATGTTGTTTCGTTCTATTTCGTAAGTGTATTGGCTGTGTTATTCATTGTATATCTCTTCTGTTAATCTGAAATATCAAGTAAAATATAAGCTTGCAACAATTTGTTCTACAATTCATTGGAGTCCTGTCAGATTTGGTACTGTGACCAATGGCATGCACATTACTGCTTAATAAGTACTATGAATAAGGACATGCATTGTGTGTTTGCTTGATTTAGGAAATCAGGTTCTGATAATGCTCAACTGGATGGAGTGTGTGATAACTTCAGCACAAAGTGGGACTCTTCATTTTATTCTTCGTGGGATGCTGTAAAAGCAAATATTAATGATAATGGGGAACAAAGTAGACCACCAATTTGAACATGCAAAGCTCAAAATATTTTTTTAAGAATAGTGAAATCACCTCTTTGTGATTTCTTCGGCCGGTATAACTGGTATTTCTGGCAATGATATTATTAGGTCTGGGAAGTATTATTTTGTAGTTTGCTGAAACATGAAAAGGTCAGCATACTAGTGGTCCACTGTGATATGGTGATGCTATTTCAAACAAAATTTCAAAGGATTCCTTTGATGGTTTATTCTGTGAGACTGAGACATGTTTGTAAAACATTGCTGGAAAATATTATTGCTGACTTGCTGGTAGGCAAACTAGTTAATTGATCTTGTCCATTTGCGTTCCTGCTGGAAAATGTGTCAATGAATAGGGGCTGTTATAATTGGTTTCGAATTGCAGTTTTGCGAATGGAGTTGGACATTCAGAGGTTCATGCAGAATCCTGGCCAGCACCAGTTTGAATTCCAGCATCTCTCGACTTCTTATCTTCGATGTGCGGCATACCGTGTTGCTCAATACTATGGTCTGCAGACCTTGACATTGGATAATGTCTCTGATGGTTATGGTGCCAGAATATTAGTGACAAAATCACCTGAAAGCAGATTTCCATCTGTCTGTCTGTCAGAACTTCCTTTAAAACAGGCCGAAAGTGAAACACTTGGACAAGTCAAGATTGCAGTTCGCTCAAAGCCAGAAAAAACTTCCTTAGGTAGTCTAATTGAATCTGAAATCAATAAAAGTCTTATAAGAACAATGGAAGAGAGAAAGGAAGAATATGACAAAGCCAGAGCTCGCATTTTCAGTGGGTCTTGCAGTTCAGGAATTGAAGGTTCATTTACAGTTGCAACAGATGAGATAAGCTTTTCTGAAAGCCCAGCTGAGCCAGAATGTCACAAGACTTGGATTGAGGAGAATGAAAAGATCAGCACACATGATGGGGCTTCCAAAGTTGCCATTTTCAGGGACAGAGAGAAAGACCGGAATGATCCAGATTATGATCGAAGTTATGACAGGTATAATTAACAGTATCTTCTTCCGTTTTTCCGTCTTCCCATTTGATCAAGATGATGATATTTGTGTTTGACGCATGCAGGTACTCTAGGTGTCGCTCGTTTGGCCAGAATTTTTCTGCAGGAATGTGCAGTGTTCATCCTTCCTTCTTGCAATATGACATGAGTTCCGGTCAGTTGGCTCAGTTGCCAGGGGCCCGACCTTTAGTAAGCTACACCCCATCAGGCCCAGCGATAAGTCCTTTGGGTGCTTCTGCATACAACCAGACATATGCCGTTGCCTTCTGTATGCAATTTCCAACCCCTGCTATGGTATATGCTTACTCCCATGAACGTTCCAGACAAGCTATCTTTCAGGTAAGCGGCGTGTCTCTATATGATTGTATTTGTTGCCCCCCATGTTTACATAACAAACAATTATTTACTTGTATGCAGGGTCAATTTTATCAGCAACCCTTGAGTTTTGATCATTTGCAAAACCACTAAATCAGTAGCCTTTGTAATTGACTTTCTCTAACAGGTTTGCTAAAGCAGTTGATATTTTCAGAGTTAGTGAACTGTGTTCATGAGTTGTAAAACTGAAACACCAGAGTTTGCCATGATAATTTTGTTTGAAACGTTACTCTCTGAAATAATATTTCTATGCCTAGCATCTTACCAAAAGTACACATATCAGTGGTGTAAGCCCCTGATATGGTTGACTTTGATGTGGTTATTTATGTTTCTCTGCGATGAGATTGCTGTAAGTTATTGGGCAATCCAACTGATGTTAAATGTCAAATTAGGAAACCGGGGGATCCAACTGATGTTAAATGTCAAATTAGGAAACTGCAACTGTACCGGGACTGACAGTTCCAGGTGTTTGATCCATTTTGCAGCAAATTGAATTTGGCTGTATCTTCTCCCAATCTCAAGCCGCTCCTTTCTTTTAGCCTGTCATCAGATGTGTAGCAGGGGAACAAAGCGAGGAAACGAAGTCAAAAGCAATCTCTCTTGTTCTTGGATCCTGCAAAGGGTTGACCTGGGAGTTCAATGAGGCTGATGCAAATGCGCCAGCGCCAAATCTATAGTCGTAGTAGACAAAAATGTCCAGCCCCTAAATGGATTTTTCAGAAAAAAATTGCTTTTATTTTTGGTGAACAACATCGATAATATTGCTAAGAGTCTTGATGAATCGGTTCTCCGCAGAAGTTTACAGAAATTGCTACTTAGATGGAAACTTTTGTTATCAGCCCTTGCGTTGCGACAGTAAATTGCTACAACAAATTAGGGTTTCGCCAGTTGAAGAAAATCAATGTGGACATTTTTTTTAAGCGTCATTAACTAGCAGCATTTTTAAGAAGTGCCAAAAATTTACAATGTTATTTTAAAAAAAATTTTAATTGTCAGTTTTTTTAAAAGCACTAACAATGACCATTTTATTTTAATCCCCCGTCTCAAATCACGAACTCAACTCTGCATTCAAATCACCCCTAAATTGTTGCTTCTCTCTAAACTCACCCTCGGGCACCAGCTTTGACCTCGCTCTTTTGTCTCGGTTGTCGACGGCCACTTCGCTCGCACCTGCTCGCCAACCGCCATTGACAAACATCATCCAAATTCTAATTCGAAAGTAGCTGACAGGGTAAACTAATCCCATATTTGTTATGTTCCGAAACTTCAACTTACCATTTACATGACTGAACACGTAAATCAAATCCAAACTTAAATTCTTCTATTTAAATCCTAACTCCAAATTAAATCTATATCTGATTTTTTTTTTTTTCCTTCAATGTCGCTGGTTCTCTCACTGATGAGACCAGAGGCTTCTTCCTTCAATCTCACCAAGATATATGTCCATTCATTTCCAAATTTTAAGACTTGAACTTTATAATATTAAAAATATCAATTTCTATTGTATTTAAGATTTGAACTCAATTTTAAGTTTTCAAAGTTTTAGGTTAATGGTAGATAAATTTAAAAAATTGAAAAAAATAGTGTATGAATTTAGAAAATTAGAGGAATGAATCCTCAGAGCATATTTGAATACTTTGTTTTAAACTTAAATTTGAATTATTTGTTTCTTTTGAATTGCGCTTTAGGATTGTTATTTGTTTGTGTTGTTTATGAGCTATCTATGCAATATTTGAACACTATTATTGTTAATTAATCTTGATTTTGAAGTTAAAGTTGAAGTCAATAAAAGTTAATTAATCATTTTATTTTGCAGGTATAAATCGCTAAAGAAAGTTATAATTCGGTTGGTGTGTCAATAAAAGTCAATAAAAGTTATAATTCGGTTGGTGTGTTGGGTTATATAATTTTGTATTATCGTGAAGTTAAGGTGTAATTTTATGATCATTTTATTTAAAGTATTTTGGATTGTAATATGCAAACAAGATTATAATTTTTGAATTTAGATTAATGGAAACTATTTTTTTAATGTTAGAATCAATTTTAGGACATTAAGTTTTGTTTAAAATGGTTTTGATTATAATATGAGAATGACATTTTGGATCTATTTGCTAAATTCGACTAATCTTTCTTATTCAAACGACCAAAATTTTCGGTTGTCTGAACCTCAATAATTATTAATAGCGGTTTTTGAAAAAATATTGCCGATAACCACCTTTCACACAGCTTTCTCACAAATACCACCAATAATTTAGTAATTGCAATATTTTTCTAACATTGTAAGAAGTGCTAGGGAATACTTTTGGTGATGTTTTAAAAACATCACTAAAAATTTTGACATAAATTTCGGCAACACTTTTGTAGTGCCATGAAAAAGTGCTGTCAATATATTGGCCATGCTTTTGAAATACTGCCAATAGTCCAATTTAGCGTAGTGCCTTATTTGGTTTTGAATTTGAATAACAAAAGAGATAAATATATATTGGTGCTAGAATGAATTGTTATGTGCCTTTTTACTATTTTATAATTTTTATTGTAATTCACATGTCTTGCTATATATTCCTTTGCCATTGTAGGGAAAAAACTGTTTTAGCAAGAGAAAGTATAGATTTTCTATGTACTTAGTAACGTTTGCAATATTTTTAGCAATATATATAAGTTTCATTTTATTTGTTATATAAAATTATAATATGTGGAATAATGTTTGAAAATTTGGTCTATTTCAAACTCATCACGATTCATTCGGGTGTTTGGATACAAGTTAAATGAATTGTTATAAAAAAAATACAGGGAGAATACAAAAGGTAATAAGGAAAATACAAAAAGAATATGGGATATTATATGAAAGATATAGGGAGAACATAGAACAAACATAGTGAGGACACATGAAAGACCAGGAGGGGATACGAGAGGACACAGTCAGGGCATGAAACTGACACAGGGAGGGCATGGGGAGGGCACAGACAAGACTTGTATTCTAGGTTGTGTCATTTAACTCTTTATATGTTGTTTGACTTGTCATATATTTTAAGTTACACAATCTAACATATTAATATGTTTTTTATTTTCAGATTGTAATGATTCACTCAAGGCATATTAGAGTTGGAGACCTTATTCTCATTTAGTAGAAGCTCTTATTTAGACTCCACTAAAGACAACATGTCCTCTTTACCCCTTGAAGAGAAGTATCGGTATGTGTACCATGATGAAAAAGATATAATAGTAAATTGCTTAACGTTCTTCTGTAATCCATACTCATTTACTTATTTGCAAAATTTAAAATTTTTATTTCTAATTTGCTTTTCTAGTTTTAGACCTAAGTTGTTGCCTTTTGAATTTTGATGATGATCAAATTAGAGTTTAATAAGTTTATATAATGATGATAAGGTTTAGTATTATCAACGATTATCCAATCTCAAGAACGATCGAGTCTAAAGATAAAACTCATTAGATGATGAAGACGATGACTCAAAGAAAAAAGAATAATAATTTGAAGATGAAGTTTGAAAATCAACATTCAAAACTCAAAGATACTCAACATGGAAGATCAACTTTAAGCTCATAGATTTAGGCTTTTATTTTTTTTTTTGTCGAGTAAAAAATTTGGATTGTTGATTGTATATTTTAGAGCTACTAATTTAACTTGGAATGCCTTCATCTACCTATTTTTTTTATCTAATATAAGTTTTGAGTTGATGTCAAAATAGATTGAAACTGTAGTTGAATTAGCACAACTTTTTTGAAAGCTTCGGATGTCCGAATCTTAGGATTCGGATGCCTAAACATCGCAGAAAGTTACTAGATGTTATTGGCAACTTCGGATGGCTAAACCTATGATTCAAATGATCGAAGTTCCAAAACTATAATTTTTTACTCTATTTTTTTGTAACATCGTTGCTCGCTCTTCCCTTTAATTGCTCAAAATAAAGAGTTTGGATGCCCAAACTAATCAACCGGATGTCTAAACCTAGAATATCATTCAATAATAGTTATTTAAATTTGATCATTGAGATTGTTCAAATGACTGAATTTATGGTTTGGACATTCGAATGCATAGAAAATAGCTAATAACGGTTAGCTTCTTGTCCGATAGTTATTTAAGATAAATGGTTATTTAAGGGCTTGGAGTTTGTTTTATTTAAAACTTTTATCTTTGATTATCTTTGAGCGAGAATAAGTTTTTCCAATTTTTCTAATCTTACAAGAGCTCTATATCTAATTTTAATTTTCATATATTCCAACCCTTATACTTATCTTAAGAAGCTCTCATAGAGAAGCACAATTATATTTTATTTTTATTATTTTTACTTGTAAATACTCTTAGGGTGCTATGAGTGTGTGAAAGATAAATCTCAAGTGTAGCAGTTGGTTATTGCTCAATTAGAGCAAAAGTTTTATGAGTGTGAATTTACCCCCAAAAAATGATATGGTTGGATTGTGAGTTGATATAAATGCTTGATTTTATATTAAGAAATGACAATTCTAATAAAAAATTTAAATTGTGAAGAGTGAAATAAAAGTCGTAAAGTAGATACGATTTAATGATTGAAACCAAGGTTTTAAGTTTCGGCCGAAACCGAGTCGTTTCGGTCGGTACTGAAACAAAATCATAAATTTTGTTTCGGTTTAGGGTACTATTCATCTTCTTCATTGGCGACGAGAGCGAGCATAGCAGGTAGAATGAGTGCGGCGTGCGTGCAGGGCGAGCGCGGTGCTCGCTCATGACGAGCTCAACACACGCAGGGAGCTCGCCCGGTGAGCTAGCGCTGGAAGCTCGTGCGCGGAGCTCGCTGAGTGAGCTCGAGCGGGGAGCTCGTGCGGCGAGCTCGCGCTGGCTTCATGTCTGAGCCCACGCCCTCGCCGAACTTGCCCCACGCACTTGCCCCCCTGCCGCTGCTCCCTCTCCCGCCTCGTGCCCTCGCCGACCTGGCTTCTACTCCCGCAAGCTAAGGCCGGCTTTGCATCGGGGCCAGCGCTGTCGCCAGTTTGGTTCCGACGCTCTTGTCAGTTTCTGTCAGATATTGTTCATGTACATAATATTATTTACGTAATTATTCATTATTTTTAAAAATTTTTAAATATATTATAATTTTTTTAATTTGAAGTTAAAAAATAATTAAAATAAAGTTAAATTAATAAAAAAAATATTTTGGTTGAAACTAAAATGAAAATTATTTTGATCAAAATATGTTAAGTTTTTTGTTTATGTGCATGCGTGCATGACTATTCCACTGAAAGTAAAGCAAAAAAAAATTTATTGCGAGTTTTAATTCATATACTTGAACAAGTTTTAATTAAGCATGTATTACAAGACCGTGGAAAAGTAAATGATCAAATTTATCGTGCTTCTCAATAAGGTTCACTTAATGCTATCAATCAGCTCTTACCGTAATTTTTCCTGAACACTTCGCACAGTGTGATATTTATGGGTTAATGAATATGGTTATCATTTTCATTTTGGACCTTTGATGTATGGTTATACTTCAGAACCGTTGTCACGAGATCGGGCAGAGATAGTTGTTCTGGCTCGTATGCCTACAAATGCTCGTTCGGATCATCCAAGTACTGAATTTGTAATTTCACAACCAGATATTTCAAACTTAACTAATGATGATTATGATGATGATGATGATTAGTTGTATTATCTTATAATTTACAAATTATGTATATGTGAAGTACATTTTAATGAAAAGTTAAATTTGCTTATGTTAATTTTTAACTTTTAATTATATTCATATTACTTTTTGTATGTTTTTTTAATACACTAATATATATTAAAAGTAGACTATATTAGTGACTAACTATCAAAATTAATTTTAATTAACTAAAATAATATTTAATATTATGGTAAAATTAAGTATAAATTCATTCCTAATCTTTCAAAATTTTTAAATTTTTTTCAATATTTTATCGTATTTTTAATTTGAAGTCAAAGTACAGTCAAAATATACTCAAACTCTGGTCAATACACAATCAATAACTAAAAAAAATCTTTCGGCTGAAACTAAAACCAAAATGACCGAAATGGCCGAAATGTATTGGTTTCGCTGGGTCTCGAAACTGAAACCGAAACCGAAACCGAAACCGAAACCGTAATTGCAGCTATAAACTTTGGTTGAAACATAATTATGGTACACTCTTTTTTTATCTCATTTTATATTTAGCACTTGTCATTTCAACATGTTAGGGTTTTGGTAATAGTTTTTTTAATGGCCTGCAAAACATTGATAATTTTTTATGTTTATGGGCAATTCGAGAATTACTTAAAAATACTGAAATTTTTTGATATTTTACAATAACCACCGGAAATTTGTCAGTGTTTTTGAGTAAAATGGCGGTAAACTTCTCGGTATTTCGAGTTAAAACTTCAAAAATTTTCGATATTTCACCTATAAAATACCGGGATTGCCTGACGCTTTAAAAAAAAATATCGAAATTTTCTGACTTTTTCTGGAAAGCGCTGGGAATTCCCGTCGTATTCACAAACATTTTCAACCCTAGCCCTCGCCCGCGCCTAGCACGCCTTTGCCTTGTCCGCCCGCCGCCACGCTCGCCTACGCCCACCTCGTCTCGCGCCTTGCCCAGCTGCCTGCCCGCGCCCCGGCGGCCCACCTGTGCCCCGACCCGCGCCCTGCCCGACTGCCTGCCCGCGCCCCGGTCGGCCGCCTGGCTCGCGCCCGTGCCTACACTACTTCGGCTCCATTGCTTGCGATGACGCCTCATTGGTTTGGTCTCTCTCTTATCCCACGGCCTCTTCCTGAATATTTCTTTTCATTTTACTTGTTGGCCTGAAAAACCCTAATTATCCGGAGCCCCTTGCTAATACTTCAGAAAAAAAAATGTTATTTGGAACCCTGAAATTTTGACAGCTTAAGAATTTTTTTGTTATATTTATTCAAGCCATGATTCTGAGGAGAATTGATGCATTTTGTTGCTTTTTCTTAGCTCATTTACCATGAGTCGTGTGAGAACGGTATGCTCCTTTTTTGTATCATCTCTTTATGCCTTTATTCAATTGTAGTCTACTTTTTCAGAAAGAGAATGTCTCTATTTCTTATTAACATCTGCATCAAATGGTTGTAGTTTGACACTCTTGTCTCTACATTGCCCTTGTCCGGAGGAGAAGAAGCACAGTTGAAGAGGATAGCTGAGCTAGAGGTAATGGTTCTCCACATTGATTTCTTGATACTGGAAATGCTTTCATAGCGAGAACTGGATGTTGCAAATTTGCTTCTGTGATGGAAGAGTGACTTCAAACATTTTCACAAAACCCACATGCCAATTGTTCTTATTATGTTACTTATCACTTGGTTCATTTATCACAAATGTCAATCTTACACTAATTGTTGGAGCAGGAATTTTTGAGAAACACTGGGGATTCAAGCAAGTGTGTGATGTAATCATGTCCTACATCAAGCATCAAGTATCATAGGTGAGGAGGGCTCAACATGATATTGGCTCATGTTCTTACACTTCAGCAATCAATGACAAGAAAGCGCATGACAACTTTATTTGTTAAGCTGCTTTCTAAAGTATCTTGTTGTTCTGGTTACCTTATTTCTGTGTGTCTTACAATTAATTTAGTTCAGCGTGTGGTTTTTTGGTGTTCATAAGATTTGGTTAGACTTGGCTGCTTTGTAGGGTTCTGATTTGTTCCTACACTAATCAAGGCCTTTTACTTGTTTCACTATTTCAAATTGTTAGTGATTGGGAAAATAATAAGCCATGGCTTCCAAAAGAGAAAATAGATGAGATGAGCTAGTTGATCACTCTATATTTTGCAGCAATTTATGTTTTTAGACCTAGTAACCAAAAGGTTTGGTAATGTACTATTTTTAGGTTCTAACTGAAGCAGATAAAGTTAAAACATGGTTGGATGAGAAGGAGGCCCTACAAAAGGGTTATGTTTCCACTTTCCACCCTTCTCTTGAAATGATTTGTGCTATGATGAGCTCATGACAATTGAAGCAAAACATCTAAACTCATCTATTTTCAAAATTTTGAGCTTCATCTTAAATTTTGAACTTGAATTTCTTTCTTCTTCTCCTCCGTGAGCTTCTTTGTCTGAATAGTTGAAGGGTCTCTTGCCCTTGACTGAATTTCCATTTTGCCCTTACTGTTTTGTTTTTTTTCCCTCATAACTTCTGACTTTGATGCACCAGTCTTCACATCAGTGGAAGTATATGTGAAGGTGTCAAAACTTCAGGATAAGGTAATGGTTTTGAGTTTTACATTATGTGGAAAAGTTTAAAATTTTTTTTATTTTTATTTAAATCATTCTCCATGTTTCAGTTTTTTAACGCAAAAAATCATGTGTAAATGTATGTAGCTAGTGTTAATAGAATTCCAAAGCCAAAAGCCAAAATTGAGAAACCTGCGAAGCTAGAAACTGAGAGCAAAGAGAACACAATTTATCATACTCTACAAGTGAAGAGACCGCAGCTGAAAAAGATCACTTCTGAAACAGAGCAGCCACTGGAAGACATTACCAATAAGCTAAATATATGTTTTGATTGTTGAACCATTCACAGGCAATCCTTACAGATTTATGTAATTTCAAATTGTCTAGTCCATAACAACTGTCCAAACTCTGAACAGAGTGAAATCCATTTGTTTCACATTGTTTTGGTTGTTATTTTCATCGAATAATTTTGAATTTTGTATATTTCTGCTTATCTAAAAAAGTATAGATTTTTTAGTTCAGTTTTTTTAATTTTTTTGACAAATTATCTAGATTATTGTAGTCTGTAGTAAAGTACTGTTGTGCGATAGTTTTTGAAAAAACATTGAGAATTTTTGGTGTTTATTGTGAAAACACACAGAAATTTATGGCGCTTTTTTTCAAAACGCTGGAAACTTTTCGGGTGTTTGTGACAACAGTGCCAGGAAAATGAAAAAAATGTTAGTAATATTTTTTAACATCATAAAAAATATCGGGAATAAGTTTTTCCAACGTTTTAAAATATTAAAAAGTTTTTTGATAATTTTTTTTGGTGTTTCTAAAGTGGTGAGTAAAAACACTAGAAAATTTTTTCAGCATTTTTTAGTTCTTTTGGGGCATTTTTGAAATACTAGGAATACCTATAAATATTATAGTGTGTGATCTTATTATTTGTGCACTTGTTTTATTTTGAGTTGTAAATTGAATTAGTTTTAACTTATTAAAAAAATTGAGAATCCTTGTCAAATCTAATTCTACTCCTCCACTCCTTTCTTAAATTGTCTATTTGGGCCTTCAATTTATATTAGAGTATGGTGCTCGTGTTTTTAATTTGACAGTCTCAAGTTTTTGATCCATTTTTTTAATAATATTTTTTAATATTTCTTATTATTTTCAATAAGGTAGATTTATTTTTTGTCTCCATATTTTGATGGAAATTATTTTAATATTTAAAAAATTTGCTTCAAAATTTATATTAAGAGTATTAATTTTAATATTTGGTGTGTGATTGAAAGGTGTATTCTCCACCCATTAAGTTGCTTCAAAATTTATATTAAGAGTATTAATTTTAATATTTGGTATGTGATTGAAAGGTGTATTCTCCACCCATTAAGATGATTGATAGTATGAAGGTTCTCAAACCATCTCAAAGGTCAAATAATAAGAAAAAGAAGTTAGATTTCACTAATCCCAAAACCATAAATATATTATATTTTTTTAAGTAAAAATAATTTTAAAGAGATTTCATCTTTTAAAACTGTTCATGAGATTTAAAATTGCTTATTTCATACCTATAAAGGAATTGACAAGACAAAATATTTGAAAACTTCAATGCTTCCAAACAAATTTGAGTTTTTCAAAATGTGTTTTTTTAAATCTATATTCATATGCTTTTATAGCTTATGTTGATTTTAAATGACTTGCATTCTTAGGCAAATGTTATAATAATGAAAACTTATGAGAAAATTTTTTAGATTTTTACCAAGTTCATGGGAGTCAAAGGTGATGACTATTTAAGAAGAAAAAGATCTTGAGACACTTTTACTTGAAAAACTCATAAATTCATTGTTAACCTATGATGAGTCTAAAAGAATGGAGAATGAATGATGATAAAAATGAGAAGAAGATGAAGATAAAGGACTCAAGGAAGGAGAAAGCAGAAGCCAAAAAGTCACTATCTCAAGCTTAAGAGAAGAAGAAAATAAAAAGGAAAAGAAAAGTCTACATGAGATAGTATGAATGATAACTTCGAAGATATCACCTTAACCTTTGTCTCATGGAAAAGGATTATGAGAATGAAAAGGATGAGATACAAGATCATATTTTTGATTAATTACTTGAAGCATTTCAGGAATTGCAAGCCAAGTTTAGAAAACTATTTTTGAAGCATGCATCTTTGAAAAAAGAATTTTTATCGATTTTATGTAATTATGATTCCTTAAAAATAGCAAATGAAAAATTGATTTTGGAAAACTCGCCTCTTAAAAAGTAAATTTCATACTTTGCAAAATAAAAATTAGTTTTTCAGAAAGAGCATATCTAACTTTACTTGTAATATGAAGAAGCAATTTTTAAATATTCTTGGTGCATATTTTCTTCACAAAATTTTTGTGACTTGTCATCATTGCTCTTATAAGGGTCATGCTTCTTCCATTATTCAACTAGAAGAAATGTCAATTTCAAACAAGTTTGGATATAAATAGCATGATTTCAAAATTTGTGGAATTCAAATATATTTGGATTCCAAAATCTTCCCTAACTTAAGTTATTCTTATTAGTGAGAGATGACATTTATTTTAAAAGTTTTTTCTTTTGGTCATCCTCTAATTATTTTAGTTTAAGTAGGGTTTTTGTGCTTTCAATTGCTTTCATATATGTATTTTTAATGTTGATCTCACTTGCAATTCCTCTTGATGTTTTTAGTATTGATTTCATTTGTAATTTCTCTTAATGTTCATGCCTTATCATACAATTTAAGAATATAGTTTGTTATTATTAATCTCTTGTGGAGAGATAATCATATTGTATCTTATAGATGATGAAGACAAGATCTGAATGGACTATATACTAATAAATTTCATTAGTGATTCAATTATAATGGGTAAACTCTTATATTCTTAATGGTTTTCTATCAATGCAATATCTTTATGTATAAATTTTAATATCTATCTAGAAAATATGGATTGTTTTTAGGATAGCTCATAACTCTTAGAACTATTTTAATTAAGATTATATACATTATAGATAGGGGGAGCATGTATATATGTGTATAATTTTTAAATTTTTTTTTATGGTAATAAGTTATTTAACATGTATGCGTCGCATTCTTTCATATTTTATATTTATGTTAACTTAAAATTATTAACCAATCTATGTATATATTTAAGAGAGTTTTGATTATCTCTTCTTTTTGTTGATTTATTTGGATCTTGATAATCTAATTTTGTGGAGTTATTTGATAGTAATTATCCATAAATCTTACTCCAGACATCAAACCATTCCAAAAGCTTAAGTTCATGAGATATGAGCCTTTTTCACTATATATATTGGACTCTATTTATCCAATATTCAATGTTTGACTAATCCATCACATCTGACATTATAACAATCTCCTCCTTCAGGTGTGATTTGATCACATTAATTTAATACTCTTAATCAAGAACTCTTTTACTTAACCAGTTCCACCGTCTGATCCATACTAACGGAGAGAGACTAACATGCGACTCAATTCAGTCGCATCATTACGATAATTTAGGTCTTAAGAGTTTGCACATATTCGAATGTGTTTGGGTTATTGTGGATGTGTTTGTTTGAGATTAGATAAGTTTCTAGAGAGATATGAATGAGTTTATTTGTTGAGATGAGAGTGTGAAAAATATACTTACTCTGTATATTGAATTTATAAGAGTGATATTTATAATTTTTTGAAAAACTTAGACCAAATTATAATTCTATAAATTTTAGGAGTTTTTTTATAAAAAAAGGCTTATTTTTAAAATTTTAAAATTTTAAAACTTCCGGGGTTGTTTTGGAATAAAATTTAGATCTATTTATAAATAAAAATTTTAGATAGACTTATTTTCAAAAAATTAAAATTTCAGGGGCTTGTTTGTGAATTTAAAATTTTTGAAAGGTTTATTCATGAATCCTAGATTTCATAAGAATCAAATTGTAATTATCAATTTTTGAGAAGTTTATTTATAAACCCTAAATTTTGCGGGATGGATTTATAATTTTAGGATTTTATTGGACTTGTTCCCAAAATATCCATCTCGTAAAAAAAATCCCATTACGAACCTATTTGTAAGAATTTGTTTAGTCCAAGGATCTAATTGTAAAATTTTTACACTTTTTTCATTTTGGTCCAAATTTTGGATGAATTTTAGATGCAATTTGGATTAAGTTTAGCTTCAACTCAAATTTCTCCATGATTTGATTTTGGATTGAACTTGATTTTCAACCGAATTTGACTACGATTCAAATTCAATGGAAACTCACAGTTGAGACATAATTTAGTGACATACAAGTGTTCATCCTGATCATATTTCAATCAAATTTGACCGTGGCAAAAAATCACTTCAAATAGCCATCAATGATGCTATTAAGAGAAGTTAATCGCCAACACTTAAGACAATTGGTAACACTTAAAGCTAAACTCGATATGTTGTTGGTAATACCATCAAGAGAAATCGATATGCCATCAGTAATACCATCAAGAGAAGTTATCGCCAACACTCAAAACTATCAACAATACTTCAAGCTAAACCCAACACGCAATCAGTAATGCTATCAAAAGGAGTTAATCGCCAACACTCAAAACTATTGGCAACACTCTAAGCTAAACTCGAGAAGCCGCCAATAACACTATCAAAAGAAGTTAATTGCCAATGCTCAAAGTTATTAGTAATTCTCTAAGCTAAACCTAACAAGCCATTGATAATTCTATTAAAAGAAGTTAATCACTAATGCTCTAAACTATTGGCTATACTTCAAACCAAATGAAGTTATTATTAACACCACCAGGCTAACAGAAACACTTCGACCATAAGAATTTATTGCTAATGCTTGGGCTAACAGAAATGCTTCAAGCTAATTCTGACAAGCCATCAATAATGCCATCCAATGAAATTATCACCAATACTCAAAACTATTGGAAACACTTCAAACATCTCTATTCTCCTTTCATGTCCCCTTGAATGATCTTATCAATCAAATTATCAATGCCTATCAAGGATCAGATCAAGACCCATTTGAGTCAAACTCCAAATGGTCCAGTGCATGGGAGTGAGTTGACAGCACACATCAAAGGTTTTTTCCAATTTTCTTTATCTCATTTCATGTTCTTTCATGATTACAAATTTAAATTCATTTCATTATAAAGTGATGGTATGTCTTTACTTAAGAATTTAATCTTTTTTTTTAAAATTAATTGAATGATGCTTTCTCTTTCTTTTGTGTCTTTATTTTATTAGGTAGGTTTCTCACTTTATAAGATTTTCGATAATTATCGAGATAATTAATAAGAGGGACTTATGCTTGTTGCAAGTTATGCTTTCATAATACTTGATTATGCATTCAAACCACCCCACATTTTGATTTGTTATTTTGAGATTGCTTCTCGAGGTTTTGAGCTATTCTGGGTGGTTAATTTCTATCGCATACCATTATTGGCCTATTCTTTATCCAAGATACGTTTTGAGTTGATGTCAAAATGGATTAAAGCTGTAGTTAAGTTAGTGCAGCTTTTTAGAAGCATCAAACACTTGAATCTTAAGGTTTAGATGTTCAAATATCATAGAAAGTCAGTGGCCATTATTGACAACTTTGAATATCCAAACCTATGGTTCCGATGATCGAAGTTCCAAATAAGCAATTTTGGACTTTGTTTCTTTGGAACATCGGTTGCTCACTCTTCCCTTCAATTATCCAAAGTGAAGAGTTAGACACCCAAGTTGATGGACCAAGTACCTAAATCAGTGACATCATTCAATAATGGCTAGTTAAATTTGATCATTGGGAAATGTGTAGAAAACAACCAATAATGACTAAATTCTTGCCCAATGATTATTTAAGAACTTAGAGCTTGTTTCAATAAAAAATTTTATATCTTTGATTATCTTTGAGAGAAAGAACAAGTTTCTTTAAACCCTCTACTCTTACAAGAGCTCTGAATCTAGTTTTAATTTTTGTATCTTCTAATCCTTGTACTTTTCTTGAGAAGCACTTGTAGAGAGGCATAATTATGTTTTATTTTTATTATTTTTACTTATAAACACTCCAAAGGTGTTAAGAGTGTATGAAGGACAAAGATTTAGTATAAGAATTGACTATTGCTAGGTTAGAGTAAGAGTTGTATAGGCATGATATCATCCAAAGGAAGTGACACTTATGGGTGTTTGAGGTGATTTTTGCTAAAATTAAATTTTGATTAAAATATGATCATAAATAAAACATGAATGCTATAAATTATGAATCAAATGCGGCTTTGGTTGGATCCAAATTGTGGTTAAATTCGATAAAAAATTAAATTCAATTTAGATTTAATTATTGAAAAATTCGAGCTCAAGTTAAAGTGAGCTAAGTGGACCATATATTTGAACTAAAATCGGGCTCAAAATTCATCAAATAAAATATAAAATTTTTGTAAATAGGTCCCTAGTCCAAATATATTTTACAAAAAGGCTTCTGTTCAGAATTTTCTTACTAAAAGAATTCTGAAAGTTTCAAATTTTCATAAATAGATTCTTTTCACAAAAAAAGCTTTTGAAATTAATAAAATTATATTTTGGTCCAAACTTTATGAATAATTTATAAATAATCATTCTAAAAATTTAACATTCAAAAATGGTATAATTTTTGAATCTCTTTAAGAGAATAAATCCGAATAAATGGGATTACATGCCAATTAGAAAAATATAAAAATTCAATTTAATTATAATTCACAATATAATCTAACTAATCAATAATTTGATTTCAAATCTTCTTAAGCCTATAAAATAAAAGAGAATCTAAAAGGAAAAGAAAAAACAGAGCAAAGGTTGGCAAACCATTGTAGAAGGAGAGGAAGAAAGTCAAAAGAACCACTAAGATCACTAATAAGAATTCAAATCAAGACAATTTCAAACGAAAAGGAGGATTCGAGAAAAGGTAAATTCTTTTATCTCTTTGATTTGTTTTCCTTTTGTCCTCTCCCCTTATTCTTCTTTCTCCGTGAGATTCTCAACCTTATACCGTTGTTGCTCTAAAGCTCAGTGTTGCTCTAAAGCTCCGCACCAGAGATCAGTGTTGCTCTAAAGCTCCGCATGCACCTAGCCATGAGCCGCTATCTTCTCGCTAGTCAAGCACTGGCAGCCCCCTCCTTTGCATCACCACCGGCCAACTCGCACCCCATCGCCAACCTAGCTCATCCATCGAACTCCCCAATCGCTATCTACCTAAGCTGCTGACCTACCTCGTCCTCTTCAGCCTCATTCGCACATCGCAACCGTGAGCCACCGGAATTCCTCTTCCCTGACCAAGTCGCTCCGGTCCCCTTATTCCCTATTCAAGCATACCTCCTGTTGGTAAGCCGCAAGAGTATCAAACCATATCCATATAGTGAGCCGGACATCAAACCATCCCAAAAACTCAAACTCATAGGATATGGGTCTTTTTCACTATATCTATTGGACTCTATCTATCCAATATCCGATATGGGACTAATTCATCACACCTGACATTATAACAATCTCCCTCTTCAGGTGTGATTTGACCGCATCAATTTAACACTCTTAATCAAGAACTCTTTTAATCGATCATTTCCACTGTATGACTCATGTCCTCACATCGACCTTTGATGCCTGCATCTTTGCCGGCCTTGCGCTTGCGCCCTCACACCAGCCTCTGGCGCCCGCGCACACGCCCTCTCTTCGGCCTCATGCCGGCCTCGCACCAGTGCCCATGCCCTTTCGCCAATCTTTGCCATGAGACTAACATGTGACTCAATTCAGTCACATTATCGCGGTAATTTTGGTCTTAAGAGTTTGCACAGCTTCGAACCTGAACCTCTGATACCACTTATTGGTAAACCGCAGGAGTGTCAACCCATATTCATATAGTGAGCCGGATACCAAACCATCCCAAAAACTCAAGCTCATAGGATATGGGTCTTTTTCACTATATCTATTGGACTCTATCTATTCAATATCCGATATGGAACTAATTCATCACACCTGACATTATAACAATCGATTGTTGGCTTAATTATGTCTCGAATCCGGATCTTTCAGAGAGTCTTAATTATATCAGGAAGTTATTTAGTGGGCCAAATCCTTATCTAGATTTATCTTCTACTAGAAGACTTAAATTAGTAGAAGTCTTATTTGAGTCAGTCTTCTACTTTGACTCAAACACAGTTAGGCCATATCTATAAATACACCATTGATGTAAGGGTTTCAATATAGAGTGAGAGAGAGATATATAGATCAATACTCTCAATACGTCTTGTGACGGTTAGGCTACTTAGTCTTTTGTGAGAGTTGATGATATTGGAGTTTCGTCTCCATCGTTGTAATCTTCTTTTCCTCTTCTCATCAATACAATATCCTTTGGATTGTCTTCGTCATATATATCTCTTATGTGCTATCTTTTCTTCTTTTCTATTTTTCTTCTACATCGTGTATTGTGGTGAATATCGATATTTTATACTACAAGTGATATCTGAGTTTGGTTCAACATGTCTACTACGAAGTTCAATATAGAGAAATTCAATGAAAAGTAAGGATTTCCTATTTGGCAAGCAAGAGTTCATGTAATTCTTACTCAACAAGGGTTGAGAAACACACTGGAGGACATCAAGTTTGAAGATGTCACCGAAAGTATTTGGGAAAACCAGAAGGCTAGTGCACATAGTACAATTATCTTCAGTCTCACCGATGAGGTACTCTATCCGTTTCTTGATAAAACATCACCTTTAGAGTTATGAAAAAAGCTGGAGAAATAATATATGAGTAAGTCTATCTCAAATCGCATTTACTTAAAGCAGAAGCTCTTTAATTTTCGAATGAGAGAAAGTTCGAATATAGTTGATCATCTTAATACTTTCAATAAACTTGTCTCTCAATTGTTAAGCATTGATGTTAAAATTGAAGATGAAGATAAGATAATTATTTTATTATCGTCTTTACCTCCTTCTCTAGAGAATCTTAAAACTACTCTCATGTATGGGAAGGATTTAAAATTTGACGATATTTCTGCTACCCTTCTATCTAATGAATATTTGAAAAATATTGGAGGGGATGTGTCACACTCAGAAGCATTAATTGTCAGAGGTCGTACCAAAAAAAGATCAAAGACAGGTCATTCTAGATCCAAGTCCAAAAAAATAAACTGCAGGTATTATAAGAAAATGGGACATACAATTAAAGATTGTTGGAAGCTCAAAGCAAAGAAAGAAAGAGAATATCAATCTAAAGAGCAAACAAAAGAACAAGTATCAGTTGTTGAAGGGAGTTCTGATGATGATTTTGGTAATATTCTCTCTATTAGTTCTAATTTTGATCGTTACCATGATATTTGGATTCTTGATTCTGGTTGTTCTTACTATATGTGTCCTAATAAGAATTGGTTTGAAGACTACAAGTCCTATGATGGTGATTTAGTTTTGATGGGTAATAACAATTCATGCAAAACTGTTGGAATTGGAACAATCAAAATTAAGATGTTTGATAATATTATTAGAACTCTTACTAATGTTAGACATATTCCTAATTTGAAAAAGAATTTGATCTCTTTGGGTGCTTTGGATTCTACTGGTTATAAGTATTCTGCAGAAGGTGGAGTTCTTAAGATTGCTAAAGCTCATTGATAGTGATGAAGGGCCTAAAGTATGAAAATTTGTATGAGTTAGTAGGAAAAATCGTTACAGGTGGAGTAGCAATTTCTCAGGCTTCTTCTGATATGACCCACTTATGGCATATGCGTCTCGGTCATATGAGTGAGTAAGGTTTAAGTGAGCTCAACAAAAGAAAATTAGTGAAAGGCCTCAACTCATGCAAATTGGATTTCCACAAGCATTGTCTCTATGGTAAACAGTCAAAGGTAAAGTTTAACATTGTTACTCATTGCACTAAAGGCTTAATTGATTATATTCATTCTGATGTATGGTGCTCTCCTATTCCATCAAAATCTGGTGCTCATTATTTTGTCAGTTTTATTGATGATTTTTCCCGAAAAGTGTGGATTTATTTTTTGCATCACAAAACCAAAGTGTTTTCTATTTTCAAACGGTGGAAACTTCAGTTGAAAAAAGGATTTGTAGAAAAATCAAATACCTCAGGAGTGATAATGGCGGAGAGTACAAATCAACAGAGTTTCTCAAATTCTGTGAAGATGAAGGCATCAAACGCCACTTTACCATCCCAGAAAAATCTCAACAAAATGGTGTGGCTGAAAGGATGAACAGAACTTTGTTGGAGAAAGCACATAATATGCTCAGTACAACTAATCTTGATAAAGATTTTTGGGCAGAAGCAGTCAATACAGCATGCTTTATTGTGAATCGTTCTTCTCAAACAGCCATTAATTATAAGACTCCTGAAGAGGTATGAACTGGTCAACCTACAAATTATTCTTCTTTAAAGATTTTTGATTTTCCTGCTTATGTGCATGTTGTCAAGGATAAGTTAGATGCATGTTCCAAAAAGTGTATTTTTCTGGGTTATGCCAAAGGTGTCAAAGGCTATCGTTTGTGGGATCCTACTATTTTAAATGTAATTATTGATAGAGACATAGTATTTGACGAAAGTGTTATGCTAAAATCTCTCAAGAAAGGTCCCAATGATATAATACAAGTGGAGGTGGAGCATGTAGTTCCTTCAGAAGAAGATATTCAGGGTATGCCCAACTCTCAAGAAAATTCTAAGAATCAAATTTCTGAAAAGACTCTACTTCGAAGATCTCAAAGAAAAATAAAGCCACCTGAAAGGTATGATTTTGAAGATATGGTAACTTTTGCTTTAGTTACTGACAATGGTGATCCTTTTTCCTATAAAGAAGTAGTGCGGGATAAGAATTCTTCTCAGTGGCAAGCTTCTATGAATGAAGAGATGGATTCCCTTCAAAAGAATCATACTTGGGATCTGGTGAAATTACCAGAAGGTAAAAGAGCAATTGGTTGCAAGTGGGTATCTCAAAAGAAAGAGGATTTCTCTGAGATAGATGGTGTTAAATTCAAAGCCCGTTTAGTTGCAAAAGGGTATTCACAAAAGGAGGATGTTGACTTTAATGAAATTTTCTCTCATGTGGTTAAACACACATCTATTCGTTTTCTACTTGCTTTAGTTGCTTTTCATAATCTTGAGTTAGAACAGCTTGATGTCAAAACTGCCTTTCTACATGGAGAATTAGAAGAACAAATTTTTATCCAACAGCCTGAAGGGTTTATCCAAGAAGGCAAGAAAAATTTTGTTTGCAAGTTGAACAAATCACTTTATAGTTTGAAACAGTCTCCAAGGCAATGTTACAAAAGGTTTGACAGTTTTATGCTGGGACAAGATTTCATCCATTACAAACATGATTGTTGTGTTTATTTTAAGATGCATGCCAATAACTCATTTATTATATTGCTTCTTTATGTTGATAATATGCTTATCGCTATTCAAGACATATCTCTACTGAATGATTTAAAGTTTAAAATGAAAAAGGAATTTGAGATGAAATATTTAGGTGCTGCAAGGAAGATTCTCGGTATGGAGATTGATTGAGATAAAAAACATGGCAAATTATTGCTCAAACAGAGCAACTATCTCGAGAAGATTATTTCTCGTTTTCACATGCAGAATTCAAAACCGACACTTCAAGCTTTCAGCTCAACAATGTTCTTCTACAGATGAGAAGTATGCATACATGGAGAACATCCCATTTTCAAGTGCTGTTGAAAGTCTAATGTATGCTATGGTATATGCATAAGACCTGATATTGCACAAGCAGTTAGCGTTGTTAGTCATTACATGACAAATCCAGGAAAAGAGCATTGGTAAGTTGTGAAATGGCTATTAAGATATATCAAATGTTCTCTTAATATTGGTTTATGTTTCAATAGGAACACAGTGCAAGAGGCCAAAATTATTAGTTACGTCAATTCAGACTATGCTGGAGACCTTGATCAACGCCAATCCCTCACTGGTTATCTTTTCATTCTTTGTGGAGGACCTATTAGTTTGAGGTGTACCTTACAATCAACTGTGACATTATCTACAACAGAGTCTAAGTATATGGCAGCTACAAAAGCCGTCAAAGAAGCTCTATGGCTAAAAGGATTGGCAAGTGAAGTTGGTTTTTCTCAACATGTTCTTCCTATTTTTTGCATTAGTCAGAGTGCCATACACCTTGCGAAGAACCAAATGTGCCACATCAGATCAAAGCATATAGATGTCCGATTTCATTTTATTCAAGACATTATTGAAAACGGCGAGATTTTTTTATAAAAGATTCATACTTAATAAAATCCTGCAGATATGTTGATGAAGGTGATTCCGATTGACAAGTTAAAGCTCAGTTTGGACTTGATCAATGTTCAAGGTCGTTGATCCTGCCCCATGAGGTAATAGCAACGACATCTATTGAAGATTCAAATTCAGAGAATAAGATGATTCGAGCCAAGGTGGAGATTGTTGGCTTAATTGTGTCTCGAATCCGGATCTTCCAGAGAGTCTTAATTATATTAAGAAGTTATTTAGTGGGCCTAATCCTTATCTAGATTTATCTTCTACTAGAAGACTTAAATTAATAGAAGTCTTATTTGAGTCAGTCTTTTACTTTGATTCAAACACAGTTAGGCCACATCTATAAATACATCATTGATGTAAGGATTTCAATATAGAGTGAGAGAGAGAGATATAGATCAATACTCTCAATACGTCTTATGACGGTTAGACTACTTAGTCTTTTGTGAGAGTTGATGATATTGGAATTTCGTCTCCATCGTTGTAATCTTCTCTTCCTCTTCTCATCAATACAATATTCTCTAGATCGTCTTCGCCACATATATCTCTTGTGTGCTATCTTTTCTTCTTTTTTGTTCTTCTATATCGTGAATTGTGGTGGACATCGATATTTTGCACTACAACCTCCAAGCACTGGCTGCCTCCTGTGGTTGTCAACTATTGGTCAACAATGGATTTGTCTAGATTTGGCTGGATTCGACTAAGAGAGGAAAGAGAAATGGTGGCCTGATTGAGCTTAATCGAGTCCATGGATGAGAACCAAAGCTTTCAAGCTTTGGCATGGCTGGATCTGGCAGGAGCAAAGTCGGATCTGGCGTAGAGCCCACCACCTCTTGCTCCAGTGGACAAGAGAGCCGCGAAGAAAAAAGAGGACAAGGGCTTGAGCAAGGAGCAAGAAGAAGAAATGGGAGTTAGGATTTTGGAGCTTGAAAATGAAAAAAGAAAAAAATAATAACAAAAAGTTATTGACAAAAAAAAAAGACTTGGTCATGATTTCTACATTACTTAAATTACTTCTATGTCAGCTTTTGGGTGCACCTCTATGCCAAACTTCAGACTTGCTTTTATGCTAGCTTTCGAGCTTGCCTCAATGTCAATCTTTGGATTCACCTCCATGCTAGCCTTCATACTCACTTCCATGCTAGCCTAGTCTTTGAGCTCACGATCATATCAGCCTTTGGATTCGCCATCATGCCAGCCTTCGAACTCGCCATTATGCCAACCTTTGGATTTGCCTCTATGTTAGCCTTTGGGTTTACCTCTATGCTAGTCTTTGGATTTGCCTCTATGCCAGCTTTTGGGTTTGTTATTATATCAACCTTGGGGCTTACCTCTAAGCTAACCTTCGACCTCACATTCAAGCTAGCTTTTGAGCTCGCATTTAAGCCAACTCTTGGGCTCGCAACTATGCCAGCCTTCGACTTACATTCAAGCTAACATTCAGGCTTACACTCAAGCTAGCTCTCGGGCTTGCGAATCAGCTAGCCTTTAGACTCACATTCGGACTCGCACTTAAGCCAGTCCTTGGGCTTGCACATCTAAGCTAGCCCTTGGGCTAGCTTATCTAAGCCGATCCTCAGGCTTGCTCATCTAAGCTAACCCTCAGGCTCCCATATCTAGACTAATGCACGGACTCGCTCAAATTTATCATGACAGTTTGAGGGGTCTTGAATCAAATCTATTAGCACAAATTGATTAAATTAAGGTGATTCAATTACATTGAACCTAAGCAAATCCAACTAGAACGAACAAAGAAAACTAAATTGACTTGAGCGGATCATCAAATGGATCGAAATTGATCAAATAGATGGATTAAAACTCAAATTGAACTAGGTCCAAATCCAAATTGAGTTAGTCCAAATCAAATTGGATTAAACTAAACCCCAGTCAGGTTCAAATCAGATTAACTAAAATCATACCAAAATTCAAACTAGAACCCTAATTGGATTAAATTGAGTTTGAATTAAACTCTAATTGGGTTAAGATTAACTATAATTGGGTTAAAACAAATTCAAATGAACCCTAATTGAGTCAAGTTGAACTCAAATCCAAACCCTAACTGGGTCAAGTCAAGTTCGAACCAAAATCTAGTCGGGCAAAATTGAACTCCAAATTTCAAGCCTGAATCAAAGTAAGGCCGAACCCAGCTTAAACTGAATTAAATCAAACTTGAATTGAAGTTGAGTTTTGAACATTGAACAAAATCAAACTTATTCAAAATCAAGTTTTGAAAATCAAACTAAATCAAATCAAACTTGATTCAAATCAAGTTTTGAATATCGAATTGAACCAAATCAAATATAATCGAAATCTAGTTTTAAACATTGATCTAAGTCAAGTCAAACTTGACTTAAATTAAGTTTCAAACGTCAAATTGAATCAAATTGAACTTGATCCAAATTAAATCTTGAACATCAAATTGAATCAAATTAGACCTAGGTTTAGGTCAAGTCTTGAATGTTTGATCTAAATTAGACTTAAATCAAAACTAAGTTTGAATTTCAAATCATGTTAAACTAAATCCAAACTAGATCAAACTTAACGAAACTCAAACTTGAATCAAAACGCAAGTCAAGTTTGACCCAGACAAGTTCGAATAGAACTAAGTCAAGGTTAAGATGAATCTCACTAGACGTGCTATGAAAGCCTTTGGTAGTACTCTAGCGTTATGCCCAACTCCATAAACAATGTGTAGTGCTACTAGCCCGACATAAAGTAAAGTAAGTTTGAACAGAATTAAACTACATAAAACTAAGATGCTTTGAGTGTGCCACCAAAGCTATTGACAATATCTTAAATTCAATTGATAACAAGCTAAAATAGGCTATTGATTACTAAATCAAATATGTTTAGTAGAAACTAAAGTTGCTAATCATTCCTTCCAATTAAATATAATAAAAGGTGGGTTTGAACTCACTTAGTCAATCAGTTGGAATGTCGTGTCTAAACAAGATTAGTCGATGATAAGCTCAAAGTCATCAATAATATCTTTGTTTGAGGTAATTTATATGACAATCAACTTTGATTGGAATATAATGAAAATTGAGACTTATATGTCACTAAATTATGCCTCAAATATGAGTTTTTGTCAGACTTAAATCAGTTCGAGTTTAACCAAAAATTGAGTTCAATTTATATTTGAATCATTAGGAAATTCGGACTCAAGATAGGCCTAATTCAATTAGGCTAATTGGGCTAGATTTTTGAACTAAAATTGGACTTAAAATTCATCTAAGACTTGAACCAAAATGACAAAATATGAAATTTTATAAATAGGCCCCTAAATTGAATAAATTTTCATAAACAAATCTTTAACTGGATTTTTCTTACAAATAAATCCCTAAACTAAAAATTTTACAGAAAAATCTAATAAAATTCTAAAATTACAAATTAATCCTGTAAAATATAAGGTTTGCAAATAAACTTTTCAAAAGATCGATAATTATAATTTGATACCTATGAAATTTTGGATTTACAAATAAATCCCTCTAAAATTTTTATTTATAAATAATCCTTAGAATTTTAACTTTTTATGAATAAACCCATCGAAAATTTTTGTTTTACGAATAAATCTAAATTTTGCTCAAAAAGAATCCTAAAAGTTTCAAAATTTTATAAATAAATTTTTTACAAAAACTCTTTTAAAAATCATAAAATTATAATTTAGTCTAATTTTCTAAAAAAAATCACAAATAGCCCTTGAATTTCGTGATTTTTTAAAAAAAATATAATATCATCTGTAATATAAAATTTAAATAAAATTTTTATGCATAATTTAAACATCTAAATTGAAAATCTTATCTTCGTCCAAACTAAAATAGAATTTACATTCAACCAAATTTCATTAACAGCTCCAATGAACATATGGCAATCCAATCTTCAACATTCAAATTTTGAATTATTACCAACATCTCTTATCTCTGGGACACCTATAAAAATTGACAACATCTTGCAAAAATAAAAAAAATTGAGAGAGTGAGAAGATGAAAAGAGAAGAACAAGAATTGGGATAGGAGTAAAAGTAAGTTGAAAATCGAGGAAAAGATTAGTGAAGGAGACGATGATGCTTTCCATCGCTAGAGTGGAGGACCAGATCCGATCGTATTCGGCCGGATCTAGTAAGGAGATGAAGGAGACGATGCCCCGCCCTCTCCCTATCACCTCCATTGCTCGCCCTCTTCAGTGGCCCAACCATGCTTTTGTCCTCACTGCCATCAAAGGAGAAGGCTTGGTTCGGCTTTCCTTAACGAGATCTGGTCGTGAGGCCAAAAGGAAGAAGGTCGGTCCGAAGGACTAGGGATGCTCTCCACGGAAGAAGTATGAGAGGCAGAAGTAGAAGAGTTGGGGAAGAAAAAAAAAAAAAAAATCATTGGAAGCCAGCTGTTACAAAAAAATACAAAAAAAAAAAAAAAAAAAGGTGAGGGGGCTGTTGGCACGAGTAAAAAAAAAAAACAAAGGGGTTCAGCAAAAAAAAAAAAAGAAAAAGGAAGTTGTAAAAAAAAGAGAGGAAAATTTGGTAAAAAATAAAAAAAAGGAAAAATTGGTAAAAAAATAAAAAAAAGGATTTTGTAAAAAAAATAAAAAAAAAGGAGAAAAGACCTCTTTCATTTCAAATTTTAATAGAACTTTATCAACAACTTAGCTATTCGTGGCCCCTCGATGAAGGCAGACTCTCGACATTGGTTATGGCTTCTCGAAAATGGTGACCCTTTGTTGGGATTTGCAACAGAAGATTCAAGAATCATCTTATTCTCAAACAACATAAGAAATGATGAGTAATACAAGATAAAAGAAAATAACAAGATAAGTCAGTGAGGGATCCGCTATAAAAAAAAAGGCTTTTACAAAAATTTATAAGAAAGACTGTACTTTTTCTTACTCAACTAAACACTTTACTAAGTCTTGACAATGTCTCCACCTTCAGAGAGAATCTCCAAAAGAACACCATAAGGAATCACCATGAGAGACTACCGAGAAACACTAGAAAAACCCACACACGAGAGCCGACACTCTCTCTCTTTTTCTTCTCTCTATTCTCTCTATTTCTCTCTAGTTCAATCTCAATACTACACCACACCTAAGCCCTACGTATTATAGTATATTTATAGATTTTTATTGAGTCTGAGTTTTACTCTAATTACAACTCCTAATATTACAAATCAATCATAAGTCTAAATCTAATTTTGTATTTCTACTTTAACTCAAACTCTAATTCGAGTTCGAGATACCTAAAACTCAATAATCTCCACATTGGTTTGAACTTGGGCATGCCACCATCACGAATCTTCAGTCGTCATTTCTCATCTAGCCCCTGCCCCTGGGCTACTAGCTTATTCAGCTAATCACAAGACGCGAGTTCGAGCCAACCTCGAATTCGCTCTTCATACCTACAATCTTGTACTTTTGGAAGCTTTTCGGATGACCTGTGTCTTCTGTTGTAATAAAAGTAATTCGAGGAGAACGTTTATCTTCCATCAAATTACTCCGAGTATCATGTTTCTTCTTCACTACTATAGCTATTGGAACTCCACCTGCAATAGTATTTCCTATTAATCGATAAATATTGCCATACTTCTCACCTTTCATCAGAATTCTAATACTGTGTATCACCTTCATAACTCCATCTCTCACTGAATAATTACAGTCTTTTTGAATCCTGTACATCAAGTAAAATTAAATTCCTTTACATCCTGGGATATGCTTCACCTCAGTAAGAGTATGAATCGCTCTATCAAACATTTGGATTTTGACTGTTCCCATACCGGCGATCTCACAAGCTGAATTATCGCCCAACCAAATAGTACCTTTCTTCTTATTCTCCTCATAAAAAGTAAACCAATCCTTCCTAGAGCAAATATGATAAAAATTACCAGAATCTAAAATCCACTTACCAGAAGTGCCGATTTCTGTGGATACTGTAAGAACGTCTCCATCCGCACTATTCTCAGAAGTATCATCTGCTATTGCTATTGCCATATTGGAGGAATCTATCTTCCCACGTTCAGGGCACCGTCTAATGTGGCCATACTTTTTACATGAATAATATTATACTTTCGTCTTTACTTTTGATTTGGACCATTGCTTGCCTTCTCCACGTTCTCTTAATCTTCCTTTTTCGTGAGCCACCAATCCTTCACCAAACTTCATATTAATATTGAAGTTTCTCCTATTCTCATTAGAAAAAACTAGTTGTCACATCTTCCATCTTGAGAGTTTATTTACCATAAAGAATTGTGATCATAATATGATCATATGAAGTAAGAAGAGACATTAGGAGAATCAGCGTCTTATCGTCCTCTTCAAACTTCACATCAACTTTCAGTAAATCATTAATAATCTTATTGAAGGCATTCATGTGATGTAATATAGTTGTACCTTTGCTCATACACAGTCCGTACAACTGTTATTTCAGGTGAAACTTATTCATGAGTCTTTTTGACATGTACAACTTCTCGAGTTTTGCCCAGATGTCTATCGTCGTCTCTTCGTCAATGATATTGTACAAAAGCTCATCAGTTAGGCTTAGAATAATTAAATTATGTCTTTTGATCTATCTCCAACCAATCTTCATCATTTATTTTAACCGGTCTCTTTTCTTTACCGTCTAACGTCTTTTGTAGACCTTGACAAGTAAGAACTACTTTCATCTTCTTCTACCATAAGGCAAAATTTATCTTGTCGTCAAACTTCTTCATCTCGAGTAAGGACTTTGCCATCTTGGTTGTTTGCTCCTAAGCTCTGATACCAATTGTTGGGATTCGCAGCGGAAGGTTCATGAATCACCTTGTTCTCAAATAATATAAGAAATGAGAAGTAATATAAGATAAAATAAAATAACAAAATAAAGCAGTGAGAGATCCACTATCAAAGAAAGACTGCACTCTTTCTTACTCAACTAAACTCTTTACCAAGTCTCGACAATGCCTCTACCTTCAAAGAGAATCTCCAAGAGAACATCACGAGAGACCACTGAGAAGCACTAGAAAGACCCACACATGAGAGCCGATACTCCCTCTCTTTCTCTTCTCTCTATTATCTCTATTCCTCTCTCTCTATTTCTCTCTATTTCAACCTTAATACTATACCACACCTAAGCCCTATGTATTATAGTATATTATAGGCCCTTATTGAGTTTGAGTTTTATTCTAATTATAACTCCTAATATTACAAATCAATCATAAATCTAAATCCAACTTTGGATTCCTACTTTAACTCAAACTCTAATTCGAGTTCGAGACACTTAAAACTCAACAACCCTCAACACTGCTCGTGGTCACCCGTGACTCCTTAAAGATAATGATAAAGACGATAAACCCATTATCTCGTTGTGGCCACTCACGACCCCTCGAAAATAGCGATGAAGACGGTGAACCTTTGATACTGCTGCAACCACCCGTGACCTCTTGAAGATGGTGAATCCTCATCGTACCTTAGTTAGCCTTCTAGCTTGCACTTAAAGCAACATTCAAGCTTACACTTACTAGCCTTTTGGTTCACACTCAGTTAGCCTTTGGGCCTTCACTCAACCAACTTTTGGGCTTGCACCTAGTCAGTCTTTGGGCTTATACTTCAGCTAGCTTTTGGGCTCACACTTAGTCAGCCTTCAAGCTCACACTCCACCAGCCTTTGGCTTGTATCTTAGCTAGCCTTCAGGCTTGTGCCTTACCTAGTCATCAAGCTCACACTTAGCTAGTTTTTGAGTTCGCATTTAGCTAGCCTTCAGCCTTGCATTCAGCCAGCCTTCGGGCTCACAACTCAGTTAGCCTTCGGGTTCACGCCTTAGTCAGCCTTTGGGCTCATAGTTAGCCATCCGTCACGCCCATATTCAGTCAATCTTCGGGCTCACATTCAGAAGAGCCTTCAAGCTTGCACTTGGCTAGCCTTCGAGCATGCACTTTGCCAACCTTTAGGCTCACGCTTTATTAGCCTTTGGTCTCACACTCAACCAACCTTTGGGCTCGTATCTTAGATCGCCTTCTGGTTCGCATCTTAGCCAGTTTTTAGGCTCACACTTAGCTAACCTTCGGGTTTGCACTTAGTTTGCCTTGAGGCTTGTCCTTTGTCAACCTTTGGGCTCACACTCTGCTAGCCTTCAGACTCGCACTTAGCTAGCTTTCGGGCTTGCATTTAACCATCATTTGGGCTTGTATCTAAGCTAGCCTTAGTCTCACATTTAGCTAGCCTTTGTGCTTTCACTTAGCTAGCCTTCAAGCTCACACTTAACCAACCTTCGGGCTCGCACTCAGCTAGCCTTCGGGTTTGCACTCAACTAGCCTTTGGGCTTACACTTAACTAGTCTTCAGACTCACACTCAACTAGCCTTCGAGGTCACACTCAATCAGCCTTTGGGCTCATACTCAGCTAGCTTTCAAGCTCACACTCAGTTAGCCTTTAAGCTCGTACTTAATCAACTTTCGAGCAAGAATTTTGCCAACCTTCAAATTCACACTCATCCAACCTTTGAACTTGCACTCAGCCAGCTTTGGAGCTCACATCCAAGCTAGCCTTTGGGCTCGCACTTAACTAGCCTTCAGGCTTGCACTTAGCTAACCTTCGAGTTCATACTCAGCTAACCTTCGTATTCGCATCTAAGCCAATCTTCAGACTCGTACCCAGCCAGTCCTCAGGCTTGCAATAAGCTAGCTTTTAAGCTCATAAATTAATTTGTACATCTAAAATTGGGCTAGGGTTTGCCTAAAATTATCATAAACAGCTAAGGACCAGCAAATCAAATTGATTAATATAAAATAACTCAATCATAATGAATGTACAAAGGCCAAGTTGGCTCAAATAAACTTAAATTGGTCAAATAAATAGACTAAAATCTAAATCAAGCTGGACTTTAAAAATCTAAATTGAGTTAACCTAAACCAAATAAACTCAGAATTAACCCTAATTAGACTTGAGATGGGTTAATTTAAAATCAAATTAAGTTCAAATCAAATCTAATATGGATTGAACTAAGCTCAAATTAAACCCTAATTGAGTTAAATCAAGTCCAAACTAAAAGGCAAACTCAAAGTCAAACCAGAACTAAGCAAGCTTGAGTCTAAACCAAAATCATGTTGAACTAAATTGACTTGAACTTGAGCCGAAGTCCATCAAGATGTAGACCCAAACTTAATAAAGGTCTAACATCAAACCGAGCTCTACTGGGTGTACTAAACTTTCGACAATTCTCCAAGGCCATGAATAAAGAGTGATGTTACCACTCTGACCTAAACCAAAATTAGTTTAAATAGAATTAAATAAGATTAAATTAAGTCTTGTTGGGTATGTAACAAAAGCCTTTAACGATATTTCAAAGCTATATCCAACTCCATAAGCCATTAGTGACGCTACCAAACCAAAGAAGTTAATTGCCAACATGCTCAAAACTATCGATCATACTTCAAAGCTATATCTAACCCCATAAATCGTTGGTGATGCTACTAGACCAAAGTAAGTTAATAACCAATATGCTCAAATTTGTCAGTCATACTTCAAAGCTATACCAAACTCCTTATGTCATTGGTGATACTATCAAATCAAAGAAGTTTATCACCAATATGTTCTAAGCTATCAGCCATACTTTAGAGCTATACCCAACCCTTTAAGCTGTTGGTGATGCTACCAAATCAAAGAATTTAATTACCAACATGCTCAAACCTGTTGGTCACACTTCAAATCTAGTCAACCCCTAGAAGCTGTTAGCGATGTGCATTTCAAACTAGTCAACCTCGAAAGCCATTGACGAGAGCCGTACAAGCTAGCCAATCCTAGAAATAGTTGGCAATGCGCTCTTCAAGCTAGTCAATCCCTAAAGCAGTTGATAATCCACCCTTCAAGCTAGCCGACCCTAGAAGTAGTTGGCGATGCATCCTTCAAGCTAGTCAGTTCCAGAAGTCATTAACGATGCACCCTTTCAAGCTAGTCAACCCTAGAAGCAATTGACAACACACCCTTCAAACTAGTCAACTCCAAAAGTAGTTGATGATGCGATTTTCAAAGCTATACCCTACACTGTAAACTATTGGTAATGCTACTAAAACCAATGAAATTATTACCTATGTCCTATTGGCTATGAAAATACTTAAAAAAATTTAAAGAATTTATCGCCCACAAGGTCAACAGAGTTATTGCTAATGCCTTATTGGCTAACGAAAATACTCTAATCCAAATAAAGTTATCACTGATGCCTTATTGGCCAACAGAAATACTTCAAATCACGAAGTTATCACCAAAACCTAAAGCTATTAAAAATACTTCAGGCTAATCCTGATAAGTTGTTGACAATGCCATCTAGTAAAGTTACTGTCAATGTTCAAAGCTATTGAAAATGCTTTGAACTTCTCCTATTCTCTTCCATATCCCATCAGACAATGTTATCAATACTTATTTAAGACCAAGCCGATTTGGGTTAGACACCATATGGTCTAGAGTAGGGGAGCAAGACAACAACACATATCAAAGTTTCTTCTCCACTTGTTCTCTTTCTTTATTTCTTTCATATTTGCTATAATTTCATGTTAAAATTCACTATAAAATGAGAGCATACTCTTGCTTAAGCCATATTTCATCTTTTTTATATAAATCAAATAATGCTTTCTTCTTTTTTTAGTATTTCTATTTTGTTAGCTCGGTTTCTCACTTTAGGTAATAATTGTCGGGGTAATTAACAATAGGGGCTTGTGCTTATTAGAAGTTAATAATTTCACAACACCTGATAACACAATTCAAATTAGAATAAATTTTGATTTGTGATTCAAGATTACTCTTCGGGATCTTTGCTATCCCGGGTGGTTAATCTCGATCCCACAAATTCTGGCATGTCCAATGGGACTAAGTTTGACTTAGTCTTAATCCGAGAAATTTTCTTTAATTTGTGATAGTCTTGTGTGCTATGAAAATTAAACACATTATAGCACTAGTCGACTACAAATTCTGGCATGTTTGGTGGGATTTGACTTTTTCTCTAAGTGTAGAAACCTATTTAATATGATAGAGACATTGATAAGGTAGAACTACGCTTGAAAACTGATCAATTATATTTTCCTTTGCATAAGAAAGAATTAAATGATAACAACAAAGAACATCTCCACTCCAAGATACACTATCATCCTGGGGGCAAGATCAACTATCTATTTTCATTAGTTAATAGTTGCTATAAAAGCAACTAAAGTTCAAATCAAGTTCGGGCTTATTTCTAAGGTTATCCAGTTTAAGAGAGCACCTGCTACTACATCGACTAAAGTTGCTATCATACAAAATTAGCCTATTTTTTGCCTTCTATCAAAGGGAAGGAGGCCCAATGTCATTATCCTTAATGAGAAAGGCTATTCGGATGAAAAGCTAGAAGCCATACCTCAACCAAAAATGATATCAGTCTTTTAGAGGCTAGGACCGAAATGAAGCTCAGTTTTTGGCCACTTTCACCCAGTTCCATATAGGGGCCAATCAAAAGTAAATTTAGGCATAGGCATCAATGAAGAAGATCTCATTTTGGCTGTCACAAGTAAAGAAAAAGTTGCTTAAATTTTTAGTTGACTTGCAAAATCTACCTCTTAAATGAAGTCAGTCATTACCATCTCTATCTCTAACTCCTTCACTCCATTATGGGAAAAGAGTGAATCACCAAATAAAATAACAAGAGCTATCATAAGACTACAATTCGATATGGGGACTCACGAAAGGAGACCACCCATACTTTTAGAGTCATTTCTCACCATGACTCTAAGAGGGACCACGAGCCCGCACCCCAAAAGGACAAATGCCAAAAGAAGACTACCCGAGTAAGATTTACTGATGAAAAAAATTCAAGAGGAGAGGACCCTTCTGAACCAATCCTTGCTAGCATGCTAAAGAGAAGGTGTAGTGACCCACTCCATGAGTAGGCTCTTGAGTGAGATAACTCAAATGATGGGAGAAGTTAGCTGCAACCCAAAGCCTAGACTTGATTCTCAAGATATAGACCATCATGTTCTGATAGAAGCCTTGGTCATAACTGAATGCTCTAATCAAGAGATGACCATAGAAGCACTGCAAGAATAGTTGAGACAACAAAGCAAAGAGAAAGATGAATTTCAAAAGAAGGTTATAGAGTTGATGGAGATGATACTACAAATAAACCAAAAGCTTGATAAGTTAGAATGATCTCAACATCCATCTCAAGCAGTAGAGGTTGCAGAAGGTATATCTCCTATAGATGAGATCCATGAAAATGTAAGCCTATTACAAGCACCTCCTCTGGTAAGGAATACCCAATCTCTAATTTCAGAGATCCCTGACAACATGAAACTCTTAGCATGCATATAACAATAGGTATAATAAATAGTAATTACACAATTAAAATAAGGAAGTGGGATGGGCAGGGTAAATGATGTTGACAAATCATACCCTAGCCATCACAACCGAATGCCATATCCCAAAGGCTATGCAGTACCTAGTTTTAAATAGTTTAATATCATGGGTAATCTTGAATAGCACATATCTTACTTTGTGACTCTGTATGGAGATTCAAGTAATAATTTATCACTCTTACTCCACCAATTTTTAACAAACTTGACATGAGTAGCATTTGAGTGGTATACTAGTTTGCAACTAAAATCCATACAAACTTGGGCACAAATGAAAGAGACTTTTCAAATGAGGTTTGGAAGAGTCAGCAATAAAGCGACCATTCCAGACTTTGTCTCAACACCAAAAATATGACGATGAGTTGATTTTGGATTATATCACACTATGGAGAAATCTTAGCATTAAGTATGAACAACCCATGAGCCAATTTGAGACAGTAAACCTAGTCCTTGGCAATATAAGGGGAGAATAGATGACATTCTATCTGAGTGTCTCTTCTATTCATGCTTTCCAAGACCTCATCATGTAAGTTAAGAAGCTGAAAAGGATTGGTCCACCAACCTTATCTAGTTCACACAATTTTAAGCTAGAAAAAGATAAGGTAAAGCATAGAGAGCCTTACAAAAATGTGAGGGCTACATTCAAAGCAACTAACAAAAAAAAACCTCTGAACCTCACTATGAACAAGGGCAATCCTCAGAAGTCACCAACTCTTGGAGGAGAGGGACAAGTAAAACAATCCAATGATCTCCAACAAAGGCTCAGAAAGAAATGCTCTTTCAAAAGAGAAAGAGAAGGCAAAATCTTTTAAGATGCACTGAAGTTAGGCCTCCAATTGCCAGAATCAAAGAGGACAGACGAGGCTAACCAAATAGATCACCCGAATTATTATTCTCGCCATAGAGTCTTGGAGCATACTATTAAAGACTATTATGTTTTCAAGGATTAGGTTAAGAAGCAATACCAAGAAGGCAAACAAACTCTCTTGAAGGTAGCCCTGTTAGAAATACCCATCGAACACATCAATTATAAGTATTGTATTTGATGACCATGAATCCTTGTTGAAATCCTCTTTGGAGAGGAAGCGCAATGTACCCTTGAACAAAGGCATTTATGGAACATCTATATTTCAGAAAGGCTAAATAAAATGATGGAAAAAATGACTAAAAACCCTAAAGAGGTTGGGATGGAGATGAAGAAAGCCTCATCAAAGCGAATTGCCTTATCTGCTTGAAGCATCAAGAAAAGAAAGAACAAAAGCAAGAAGAAGAAGCTGGTTTAGCTAGATGAATATGATGTCAAATAATTGGCCATCCAAGAATACATCGATGTTCTATATAAATATTTTCAGGGAGAAAGAAGTCAAGTAACTCTTAAAGAATTCTTCCTTGACAAACTCAAAGCTTTACTAGAGGACCCTGATGTGAGAAATGAGGAAAGTGAACTTCTAGTGGCAACATGTTCTGCCATATTTACAATTGGAGGTTTACAACCAAGCTGATCCCCACCTTGTCGCTTCAATGATGATAAAATTTAGGGTGTAAGGTAAGAAGAAGTGAATGAATTCACTGAGGATGTTGCTGTGAAATGAGATATCTCACAAGTCTCCCTGAGAGTTGCTCTTGAGATGCTTATCTTAGAGAGTGGTTCGCCGATGAATACGACTATGACATGCTCAAACTATAGCTAGATACTATAAAAGAGCTATCAACAAGTAACATGAGGTTTGTCAAGTGGCAAATGTAAATATTAAACAAATACATACAAGCTATGATTGCCCATATGGAAAGTGTGATAAATATGACCACCATGCTTTGTGAGAAAGTTGAGAGGATGGAGAAGGTGCTTGCAGAAAAGACAAAGTCATATAAAAGATCTTATAGGGATGGTGAGAGACCACTTATCGACCCTTCTCAGGATCAGAATGTTCACTCGTGCCACTTATTCCAGAGATGGGTCAAGAAAGTTAGACACTATTGAAGAGAGTTATCCAAGTTTATGACCTCTTGTTGCATGGTGACTTATACATCCAAGGTAAATGGCGACTGCTGCTATCCTAGCCTATATCAGGCAATCTAGTGACAAATACTCAACCTATTAGGTTTGGTGGGGTCCCAGTCCTAGAACTTGTGGAAGGATGCACTTTGCCAACTTTAGAGAAATTATGCATACAAGGCATAGATAATGAATGTAACTCTATGTTTGACTTAAAGCAACTTTATGACTAGTTTAGAAGGCCCCACACTAGTAAGTGCCAAAAGAAAAAGCAAGTATTTTAGGAGAGGATCAAATAAGCAAACACCAAAGCTTATTCCACCCACGCATCAAGTCAATCTGAATATCCACAGTCAAGCTAGTCTAGATATCTATAGAAGAAACGTTCTAAATATAAAGTCTTGAAGAAGGTCATACTAGTAGACAAAGTAGAACAATTCATTCAAAAAGTCTCTAAAGATCTCTCTATAAGAAAATCTCACGTACCTAATTTTAATAAAGATGATAATAGAGGTCAAACAGAAAATACTCTCCATGTTTCTAAAGTTTCAAAAGGCTTGTTTAAGTTATTAGATAAGCTAAGTATTAATATTGTAAAAGAATTAATGACTTTTTACATTCCTCCAGGGCACAAAAGGAGAAAAGAAAGGACTATTTTACAAGGCAATTTCTTGTGCCCTAAGCATACATGAAATCCCAGGGACTGGAGATCTAGTGGATGATGGTGACCATCAACCAATAATCATGCCTAAATATTTCTTAAACGAACTTCATTAGATAATTAACAAATCTAGCTGTGGACATCCACAAACAAAGAAAGAGAGTTGTTTCTTCAAGAATCTATGGAATCCTACTAAGGACGTGCTTATATGCCTAGAAGAGGAAACAAGAACATCGAAGGGCTGGGGTATATTACTCTAGATACTCACACATGTCTTATGGCCAAATAATATCAATATCCCTTAACACTTGCACCAAGGTGGCCGCAACTTTTTAGACATCACAAGAAGGTGACATCCTTAGTGGGATTTCATCAGAATTAAAAGAAAGGGGACATGATGCAGTTGAAATACCTTCAGACAAACCTTCGCCACACCTCACTCAACATGATGAATCACTTAGTAAAAAAATACAAACCAAAAGGAGCTCTACCAGAACTAGAGGACCGCGGGGGGTTGCGGGGGGGGGTGCTTTGCAAGTCATAGTCGACGAACTGATGCAGATCAACCTAAGCTCATAGGAGGACCCCAAGCCTATTTGAGATGATTCTACCATACTCAAATTTAATTAAAATATGATTAAAATTGAGCCTTATATGTCACTAAATTATGTCTCAAACATGGGCTCAGTCAAACTTAAATCACGCTCGAGTTTAACCAAAAATTGAGCTCAATTTAGACTTGAATTATTGAGAATTTCGGGCTCAAACTAAGCCTAATCCAAATGGGCTAATTGGACTGAATTTTGGAATAGAATTAAGCCCAAAATTTATTTAAAACTTGGGCCAATATGACACAATACAAAAATTTTACAAATAGACCCTTGAATTGAATAAATCTTCATAAATAAATCCTTGACTAGATTTTTCTTATAAATAGGCCCTTGAATTGAATAAACCTTCATAAATAGGTCTTTAACCTGATTTTTCTTATAAATAAGTCTCTGAAATAGAAATTTTATAGAAAAGTTTAATAGAACACTAAAATTGCAAAATAGTATCGTAGCATTTAGGGTTTGCAATTGTGATTTGATCCTTATGAAATCCAAGGTTTATAAATAAACCCTTCTAATTTTTTATTTACAAACAAATCCCTAAAATTTTAATTTTTTACAAATAAGTCCCTCGAGAATCTTTTTTTGTGAATAGGTCCAAATTTTATTCAAAAAGAACTCTAAAAATTTCGAAACTTTATAAATGAGTCCTTTTGTAAAAAGACTCCTAAAAATCATAAAATTATAATTTAGTTTAATTTTTTCAAAAAAATTTAGAAATAACCCTTTGCAAATTCAATATCCAAGGTGAGTATATATTTTAAGTTTACAATAGATAAACTCATCTATAGCTCTCCAGGGACTTATCTAATTTCAAACCAAAACACTCATCCAATCCAATCATATCCATATTTGAAGCGATTTTTGCAACAATCAAAATTTGATTAAAATATGATTAAGATTAAAATTTATATATCACTAAATTATGGTTCAAATGTGGGTCATGGTTAGATTTAAATCGTATCCAAATTTGACCAAAAATTGAGTTCAAATCATTAAAAAATTTAGACTCTAGTTAAGCTTAATCTAAATGGACTGAGTGGGTTGGATTTTTTGGACCAGAATTGGGTTCAAAATTCATCTAAAACTTGGGCTAAACTAATAAAATACAAAAATTTTATAAATAGGCTTTCTAGATTGAATGATTTTTCATAAATGGGTCATTGGCCTAATTTTCTCTTACAAATAGGTCCCTAAAATAAGAAATTTTATATAAAAGTCTAATAAAATTCTATAAATTATAAATTAGTCCCGTAAAATTCAGGATTTACAAGTAAGCCCCAAAAGCAGATAGTTATGATTTGGTCCTTATAAAATTTAAAATTTACAAATAAGACTCTCTAAAATTTTTTATTTACAAATAAGTCCCTAAAATTTTAACTAATTGTAAATAAGTCTCTCAAAATTTTTTATTTATAAATAAGTCTAAATTTTGATTCAAAAAAGACCCTAGAAGTTTTAAAACTTTATAAACAAGTTCTTTTCTTAGAAAAGTCTCCTGAAAATTATAAAATTATTATTTAGTCTAATTTTTGAAAAAATTTGCAAATATCTCTTCTGTAATTTTAATATTTATGATGAGTACTACTTTCAAGATATTATCATCTATAATAAACAAATATACACATATCTCTTCAGAAGCTCATTCAAACTCTGGATAAACTCCATCCATATTCGTCTATATTCACATCCATTATTCAAAATTAAAACAAATGAATTCAATTCTAACCCAACTCTATCTCTTTAGCTCCTACAAAAATTTGCGATACCTACAAATCAGAAAAAAAGAGAGATCAGAGATGAAGAGAAGGAGATCAGCACAACAGACGAGAGAAAGAGATTTGAGAATAGAAACAAAGAGAAGATCAGAAAAGCATCACAGTTAAATTCTTACCCTATTTTTCTTCTTCTTCTTGATTGCTTTCGTCTTCCTCCCCTGCCCAAGCTCTTTCTGCTGCTCTCGTGTTGACTTGCTGCCCCCTTCCATCGTGGTTGCACATGTGCTGATCACCACCTTGATCGAACCCACTGACTATTGCCGAGAGCCGTCTGGCCTACTCCATGCTCTGCTGTAGCTGCCCCATGCTGGATCGAAGCCACCATAGGATAGGTCAGATCCAGCCAACGGAAGAATCGCGGGGCATCCCCCACCTCGCCATAGCACATGCTAGGCCCGATCAAGCTACTGGAGGAAGGTGCGGGGTGCCTCCCTACCTTACTGTAGTAAGCCCAACTAGGAGGCGGTCGGATCTGGCCATCAAATCTGGCATCTCAACTAGCCGTTTGGCTCGCACTTAGCTGCCTTTGGGCTTACACTCAATTCACACTTAGCTAGCCTTCGAGCTCGCATCTAAGCCAGCCTTTGGTTTCGCACTCAACTAGCCTTCGAACTTGCATCCAAACTAGCCTTTGGACTTGCACTCAGCTAGCCTTTAGACTCACATCCAAGTTAAACTTTGGGCTTGCACTTAGCCAAACTTCCAGCTCGCACTTAGTCAACCTTTAGGCTCACACTTAGTCAACCTTCGGGCTTGCACCCAACCAAGCTTTGGGCTTGCACTCAGCTAGAATTCAAGTTCACACTCAGCCAACTTTCGAGCTCTAGTCTGAGCTAGCATTTGGGCTCACACTCAACTAGCCTTTGGGCTCATACTCAGTCAGCCTTCAAGCTTACACTCAGCTAACCTTTGGACTCACACTCAGCCAACTTTTGAGCTTTTGTTTTAACCAGCCTTCAGGCTTGCACTCAACCAACTTTTGAGCTCATATTAAGCCAGCCTTTAGGCTCGCACTTAGCCAGCCTTTAGGGTAGCATCTAAGCTAGTTTTCGAGCTTACACTCAATTAGCTTTTGGGCCCATATCTAATCAGCCTTCAGACTAGCACTAAGTTAGCATTTGAGCTCGTGAACTAAGCCAACCTTCGGGTTCACAAATTTGAACCTAGGCTATGAGTCCATCTAAAACCATCATAAATAGCTAAGGACACTAAAATTAAATTAATTAATATTAAAATTGAACTCAGTCAAAATAAATGGATAAAGACCAAGTTGGCTTAAATGGACTTAAATTGGTTAAAAAATTAGACTAAAATCCAAATTGAGCTGGACTCCAAAAATCCAAATTGAGTTAGCCAAATAAACTCATACTCAACACTAATCAGGTTCAAGTTGAGTTAACTTAAAATCATAGTGGGTTCAAATCTAAATTAAATCCAATAAGGATTGAACCAAGCTCAAATTAAATCCACATTAAGTCCAAATTAAAAGCAAACTCAAAGTCAAATTAGAACTAGATTAGGCTAAGCCTAAACTAAAATCAAGTCAAACTAAATTGACTTGAACTTGAGCCAAAGTCTAACAAACCTGAACTTGATAAAGGTCCAACACAATGTTGAACTTGACTCAAGTTAAATGAAATCAAACTTTGACCTGACCTAAATAGGGTCAAACTAAGTCCCATTGGGTGCACTGAGTCTTCGACTATACTCTAAAGAAGTATGACTAATAGCTTTGAGCATGCTAGAAATTAACTTCTTTGATTTGGTAGTATCACCAACAGCTTATGGGATTGGATATAGCTTGGAAGATATGTTGTCAATGGCTTCTAGAATTAACCAGCTTCGAAGTGTGGCCAATGACTTTGAACTTGTTGGCGATTAACTTCTTTGATTTGGTAGCATTACCAATAGCTTGTGGAAATGGATATAGCTTGGAAGATGCATCGGCAATGACTTCTGGGGTTGACTAGCTTCAAAGTGTGGCTAATGACTTTGAACATGTTGGTAATTAATTTTTTTGGTTTGATAGCATCACCAACGACTTATGGGGTTGGATATACCTTGGAAGTATTGCTAAATGCTTTTATTGTGCACTTAGTGAGACCCAGTTTAACCTTACTTAGTTTCAGACCTCCTCAGCTATTGATGACACTACCAACAATGCACTCAAAGCCATTGGCTACATTTCAAGCTAGTCAACCCCACAAGATGATACTGATGAAATAAGAAATCCCACAAGTCTTCCTGACAGTTGCTCTCGAGATGACTATCTTATAGAATGGTTCACCCATAAGCATGACTATGGCATGCTTAGACAAGAACTAGATACTGTGAAAGAACTAACTACAACTAACATGAGTTTTGTCAGGTGGCAAATACAAATATTGAACAAACACGTGTAGGCTATAACTGCCGGCATGGAAAGTGTGATGAATACAACCACCATGCTCTGTGAGGAAGTTGAGAGGATGGAAAAGGTGCTTGTAGAAAAGATAAAACCATACAAAAGACCTCATAGGGGTGGTGAGAAACCACTTACCGACCATCCTTAGGATCAGGACGGCCATTTGTACCATTTACTCTAGAGATGGGTCAAGAAAGCTAGACATTATCGAAGAGAGTTAGCTAAGTTTATGACCTCTTATCGCATAGTGACTTATGTGTATAAGGTGAATACTGATGAGCTACTATCTCAACCTTCATCAGGCAATCCAGTAACAAATACTCAACCCACTAGGTTCAGTGAAGTTCCAGTCCTAGAGTCCATAAAAGGATGCACTTTGCCAACTTTAGATGAATTATACATATAAGGCATAAACGATGAATATGATTCCATGTCTGTCTGACTCAAAGAAACTTAATGCTCACTTTGGGAGACCTTACACGAGCAAGTACCAAAGGAAGAAGCAGGTATTTTGCGAAAGGATCAAGTGGGCTAATGCTAAGTCTTATTCTGCCCCTGCATCAAATCAATCTAAGTATCCATAGTCAAGTCAGTCCAAACATCTACAGAAAAAGTATCCTAAATACAAAGTCCTGAAGAAGATGCATTTTGATGAACCTTCACCAAATCTCACTCAACATGTTACTCAGTTGGTGAAGAGATAATTCCTAAACCAAAAGAAGCTCCCCCAAAACTTGAGAATGGGGGGCAAGCCACAGTAGATGAACTGATGGAGATCAACCTAGGCTTAGAGGAGGACCCCAAGCTGACTTTCATCGGCATTCAACCTTCAGAGGAAAGCCAAATTTAGCTTAAGGTGCTGCTCCAAGAGTACATTGACTACTTCGCATGGAGCTACAAGGAGATGCCTTGGTTGGATCCTAAAGTTGCAGTCCATAAGCTAGCCATCAATTTCGAGATTTCATCTATCAAACAAGCACTTAGGAAGATGATATTGGACCTAGAATAGAATGTGATAGAAGAAACAAAGAAACTAATTGAAGTATGCTTCATCAGAGAAGAGAAATACCCAAATTTGGTAGCAAGCGTTATGCTAGTTAAGAAAAAGAATGGCCAAATCCACATTTGTGTGGACTACAAGGACTTGAATAAAGCATGTCCAAAAGACAATTTCCCATTGCAAATAATGGAAATTATGATTAACAACATGGCTAACTTTGAAATATTCTCCTTCATGGATGGTTTTTGGGATATAACCAAATCAAGATGCATCTTGATGATGAAAGATATATGGCCTTCCAAATACTAATCGGTATTTATTGCTACAAGGTGATGCCCTTTAGGCTCAAGAATGCAAGAGCCACTTATCAAAGGACCATGGCTCAAATCTTTAATGAACTTATTCACTAGTTAGTGAAATATTATGTGGATGACTTGGTGGTGAAAACCAAGTCCAAAAATAGGCACGTCCAAGACCTAAGAGTGGTGTTCGACTGCCTTAGAAAATATAACTTGAAGATGAATTCTATGAAGTATGCTTTCGGCGTATCATCAGGAAAATTTCTTGACTTTGTTGTCAGACATTGAGGGATTGAATTTGATCCATCTAAGATCAAAGCCATCTTTGATATGCCACCACTCAACAACTTAAAGCAATTGAGGTAGTTCCAAGGTCGATTGGCATATAGAAGAAGATTCATTTCAAATCTCTCTAGAAAATACAAGCCTTTTTCCTAGCCGATGAAGAAGGATGATTCATCTAGGATCAAGACTATCAATAGGCCTTTGAAGAGATTAAGTAGTATCTCCTAAAGCCACCAGTTTTGGTAGCACCTTTACTAAATAGAGCCCTTATCCTCTACATAGCAGTAATGGAAGGATCTTTGGGGTATTTCTTGCCCAAAATAATGAAGAGGGTAAAGAAAATATACTCTACTATCTGAGTAGAATGCTAGTGGGGGTAAAAAATAACTACTCCCACATCAAAAAGCATTGCCTGGCACTTACATTTGCGATTATGAAGTTGAGATATTATTTATTTTTTTATCAAGTCATTTTAATATTAAAGATTGATTCCATAAAGTACTTGATGACTAGGTTTGTACTCAATAGAAGGCTAGAAAAGTGGGCATTAATTCTCATGGAATGTGATATTAAATTCACTCCCAAAAAGACAATTAGGGAAAAGACCTCGCCGATTTCTTAATAGCTCATCCAGTAGCAGACGATTCTCCTCTGAATTGTAAGCTCCTCAATAAAAAATTCCTTTTGATCAAAGGAGGAGAATCTTACTGGAAGCTATACTTTGATAGAGTATCATCCATCAAGTCAGGGATCAAACCAAAATTTTCTCAAATCAAAATAGGCATTAGACTTGTTTATGTCACTCCAAATGGAGACATTTTACAATACTCTTATTCCCTCTCAAAACCATGCGCAAACAATGAAGCTAAATATGATGCCCTAATTGCAGGACTTGAAATGACCCTCAGTATGAAAATATCATGCCTATATTTTGCAACTAGTTATCAACCAAATTCAGGTAAATATAAAATCCACATATTTGAGCTCCTAAAATATCATGAAATGGCTTAAGAGTTCATAGGACAAATTCCTTATGTTTAAATAACTAAAGTCTCTCAGTCCATCAATGTGGAGGTTGATTTCTTAGCCAAACTAACCAAGGCACTGACTGATCCTGATCAAGAAGAAATTCTAATCATAGTCCATAATAAACAGGTGATGAACTCAGTCTTCAGCATCAAGCATGAGAAGGCTAAATCTAAACTAGTAGAAGAGACCACAAATTAGAGAATACTATTCATCGATTATCTCAAAAGAGGAGAACTCCCAAAAGATAAATATTTATGAACACAACTTAGAAAGAGAGCTATGCATTTTTTGCTTATTAATGATACTCTTTATAGAAGATCTTTCGATCAACTACTTTTGTGTTGTCTTTCACATAAAGAGGCCAAAGAGGTTATGTATGAAGCAAGGTTTTAAATCTCAATTTCGGTTTCGGTTTCAGCACCTAACGAAATCAATATATTTTTGCCATTTCGGCCGTTTCGGTTTTAGTTTCGGTCGAAAGATTTTTTTTAGTTATTAATTATATCTTGACCAGAATTTGACTATATTTTGACTGTACTTTGACTTCAAATTAAAAATATGATAAAATTTTGAAATTTTTTTATAAAAATTTAAAAAATATGAAAGAATTTATAATTAATTTTACCATAATATTAAATATTATTTTAATTAATTAAAATTAATTTTTATAGTTAACCACTGATATAGTAATAATATGAATATGATTAAAAGGTAAAAATTAAGATCAGCAAATTTAACTTATTATTAAAATATACTTGATATATACATAATTTATTAATTATAACGTAATACAACTAATCATCATCATCATTATAATCATCATCAGTTGAGTTTGGAACATCTCGGTGTGAAATTATAAATTCAATACTTGGACGATTCAGATGAACATTTATAGACATACAAGTCAGAAAAACTAGTTTTGTGCGATCTCGTGACAGTGGTTCACATGAGGGTGGGACCGACGCAATTTTTTTTTGGCTTTGCTTTCGGTAGAATAGTTATGCACGCATGCACGTGAATAGAGAAATCAACGCGTTTCGGTTAAAACTATTTCCATTTCAATTTCAACCAAAATATATCTTTTTTATTAATTATATTTTGACCAAAATTTAACTTTATTTTAATTATTTGTTAACATCAAATTAAAAAAATTATAATATGTTTAAAAATTTTTGAAATAGTGAACAGTCGTACCATACATTAAAATTCATACACGCAAACAGTCCCATGTACGTGAATAGTATCTGGCAGAGACCGGCGAGGGCAAAGCACCGGCGCGGGGGTCAGGCCGACGAGGGCACCGGAGCTGGGTTGGCGATGGTGTTGGTGCGGGTGCAAAGCCAGTGTAGCTCGCGGAAGCAGGGGCTAGGCCAGTGAGGGCGCGAGGCTGGCGAGGGAGCGGTGGTAGGCTGGCGAGTGCGCGGGGGCCAGGCCGGTGAGGGAGCAGGCGCGGGGGCTAGGCCGGCAAGGGTGTGGGCGCAAGGGCGGCAACGGTGCGGGCGCCAGGCTGGCAAGCCCGCTCGTGCAAGCGCGCGAGTGCAGGCGCCAGAGGCCGGCTTAAGGGCATGGACTTGGCCACAAAGCCGATGTGAGGGCGCAAGCGCGGCGATAGCTGTGCGATCTCCCCACGCAAGCTGTAGCACGAGCTCCCCACGCCATCAAGCTCACCCCGCGATCGCCTAGAGCACTACGCGATCTCCCTCTCACTTTGCGCTCGTTGCACTCACCATGCGATCTCCCTGCGCACTGCGCTTGCCCTGTGCGAGCTGTGCGGTCTCCTGCTCGCTCTATGCTGGCCGCGTGATCTCCCCGCGCGCTGCGCTCGCCCTGCGCTTGCCGCCATCGAAAACCCTAACCCTAAAATCGAAACATTTTGGGCCAATACGTTGCGGCACTAGCCGAAACGTTTCAGTTTCGGTCAAGATTTGAAACCTTGGTATGAAGTGCATTCTAGAGTTTGTGGAGCTCATTAGTTTTGCCTATAAATGATAATGAAGATTAAGCGTATGAGCTACTATTAGCCTATGATGGTGGAAGACTGTATTGAATACATAAGAAAATATCACCTATGCTAAATTCATGTTGACTGTATTTATCAACACCCAAATTCTTTACATCCAATAGTTCCTTATAGCCATTTAATTGAACCATATTCTTCTGGAGGCCATCACTTCATACTGGTGACAACCAATTATTTCTCTCAGTGAGCTGAAGCAATTTTATTGAAAGAGGTAAAAGTGGATATTATTATTTGCTTCTTTTAAGAAAATATTTTGTATTGATTCGATATTTCTCGAAGAATCATTTTTAATAATGAATCGTCCTTTAGAAGCTTCAAGATAGGACGCTTTGCACATTATTACAAAATAAATTAGAGATATTCATCTATCTATAATGTCAGAGGCATTCAACAAGATTCTTTCCAAGATCTTAAAAAAGGTTGTTGCTGGAAATAAGAAATATTGACACCAAAAGCTTGCTGAGGCAGTATGAGCCTATCACACCATATATCAAACTCTTACCCAATCAACGCTATATGCATTAGTGTTCGGGATTGAAGCAGTCTTACCATTAGAAGTACAAATCCCCTCTGTAAGGATTGCTTTGAAAGAAGAAATGACAAGAAATGACAATGTTCATCTTCGCTTTAAAGAGCTAGACTCCTTGGACGAAATAAGGTTTACAGCACAACAAAACCTGAAAATGTATCGAGCACAAATAACTAGAGTGTACAACAAGATGGCTTGGCTCAGGTCATTTTAAAAGGGAAAAATAGTCTTAGTTTTGAAAAAACTCATAATCCCAAACCGAAATAAGAAGGGCAAATTTGAGCCTAATTGGGAAGGTCCTTATATTGTTAAAAGAATATTTGAAGAGGGATCCTATCAATTGATCTATGACAAGGGGAAAAGGCATATACCACCAATCAACGGTCGATTCCTCAAAAGGTACTATGCTTAAGTCCTAGGTGGTAACAATATAACAACCAAAAGTGTATGTTTTCTCTACGAGGAAACGTCTAGCTTCCTCGAAAGGGAATGCTTGGTCAACATGTATTCCATGTTTCTCGAGGTATAACATGGACATAAAACTCCACCCATCTTGTGTGGTTACTAAGCTCACATTTACATGACATATCAAGTCCATTCTCACATGACAAACCAAGTCCACTTTCACATGACAAACCAAGTCCACTTTCATGTGGCAAATTAATTCCACTTTCATATGCCAAATCAAGTCCACTATCATGTGGTAAGCCAAGCCCACTTTGATGTGTCAAACTAAGCCTATTTTCACATGACAAACTAAGTCCACTTCCACAGACAATTTAAGTCCACTTCCACATAGCAATGTAAATCCACTTCTTGTGGCAAATTAAATCTATTTCTATGTGACAGACTAAGTTCATCATTGCATAACAAATAAGTTTACTCTTGTGTGGCAACTGAAACTTATATTGTCAACTCCTAAAAAGTTGATGCATGGACAAGTATTTGAAAATTGTTTGTACCCTCGTCTCTCACCAGAACTTGAGAGAAAGTTGTGAAGGAGACAATTTATTTGAAGTGATTTTTGTTATAATCAAAATTTAATTAAAATATGATTAACATTAAAATTTATATGTCATTAAATTGTGGTTCAAATGTAAACCTCAATCAGACTTAAATCGCATTTGAATTTAACCAAAATTGAGCTCAAATCATTGGAAGATTTAGACTCTTGTTATATCTAACTTAAATGGATTGAGCGCATTAAATTTTTGGATCATAATTAAATCCAAAATTCATCTAAAACTTAGGCCAAAATAATAAAATACAAAAATTTTGTAAATAGGCTCTTAGATGGGTTCTTGGCCCAATTTTTTCTTATAAATAGGTCTTTGGAACGAGAAATTTTACAAAAAAATCTAATAAAATCCTAAAATATAAATTAATCTCACAAAATCTAAGATTTATAAATAAGCTCCTAAAGGATTTATAATTATAATTTAGTCTTTATAAAATTTAGAATTCACAAATAAGTTCATCCAAATTTTTTTATTTATAAATAGACCTCTGGAATTTTGATTATTTATAAATAAATCTTTCAAAATTTTTTATTTACAAATAAATTTAAATTTTATTAAAAAAACCCTAAAAATTTTAAATTATTATAAACAAGTTTTTTTAAAAAAAATTTCTGAAAAATATAAAATTATAATTTAATCTAATTTTTGAAAAAAAATTTATACATATTTCCTCTATAATTTCAATATTTTAGATAAATACAACTTTCAACGTATTATCATCTATACCAGATAAATATACACATATCTTTTCACAAACTCATTCAAATTTTGAATAAATTCTATCAAGATCCATCTACATTTGCATCTATTATTCAAAATTCAAACGAAAAAAACAAGATTTTAGTCCAACTCCATATCTTCGGGTTCTATAAAAATCTGCAAAACCTGCAAATCAGGAAAAAAAAAATAGAGATAAAGAGAAGGAGATCCGCACAATAGAGGAGAGAAAGATCTGAGAACAAAAATGAAGAGAAGATTAGAAAAGCATCACAGGTAAATTCTTACCTTGTTCTTTCTTATTTTTCTTGATTGCTTTTGTCTTCCCTAGCCCAAGCTCTTTATGCTACTCCCGTGTTAACCTGCTGCCCCCTTCCACCGTGGCCGCACCTGTGCTGATCACCACCTCAATCGAACCCGCTAGCCATCGCTGAGGCGACCAGCCTCCTCCACACTTTATTGTAGCTGCTTTGTGCCGCATCGAAGCCGCCACAGGACAAGCCAGATCCGGCCTAGAATTGTGGGAGTCGGCTAGAGGAAGAACGACAGGGCATCCCCTGCTCCGCCGCAGTCAATGCCCGGCCAGATCCGGCTAGGAGGTGGCCGGATCTGGCCACCTGAGGAAGGGGCGGGGCACCTTCCCGCCCGGCCATACTAGCCCTGGCCGGATTCGGTCATCTTCGGTTGGATCCGGCCAAGAAAGGGACCGGCCCCATCGGGCCCAGCGAGGGTTCGTGAGAAGCCAAGAAGCTTCAAAAAAGGAGGAAGAAAATTTTTAAAAAAAAAGCTTATGCAGAAAAAAAATCTGGCTAAAAAATAGAAAAAATGGGGTTTAAGTGTAAGAGGGGAAAAAATAATAATAAAAAATAAAAATAAAAATTATTATTAAAAAGGGAGAATTGAAAAAAAAGTTAAATGAAGTTTTCAATATCGTGACTCTTCGTAATTTTTGGCGTGATGGCGACAATAATGCGGTTTTCCACGGCCCTCGGTAATGGAGATGATGAATTTATAACTTTACTGTTACAACTAGCAGTCTTTTGAAGACATTGAATTTATAACACTATTTCTGACTTTGGATTCACACTTAATTAGGTTTTGGGCTCGCACATAACCTATCTTCGGACTCGTACTTCAACTAGCTTTCGGGCTCACATACAATTAGCCTTCGGGCTAACATCGAAGTCAGTCTTCGGGCTCACACTCAGTCAGCCTTAAGCTCGAATTTAGTTAGTCTTCGACCCCACATTCAGCTAGCCTTTATACTCATATTTAGCCAACCTTCGAACTTGTACTTAGTCAGCATTTGAGTTCGCACTTAGCTAACATTTGGGTTCGTACTCACCCAACCTTTGGGCTCGCATTCAATCAACTTTTCAGTTTTTGGGCCCGCACTCAACCAACTTTCGGCTCGCATCGAAGTTAGTTTTCGAATTCGCGCTCAGCCAGCTTTCAGGTTTACATTTAAACGAGTCTTTAGACTCGCACCCAATTAGCTTTGGTACTAGCACTAAGTAAACTTTTGATCTCGTGAACTAAGATAACTTTCGGATTCGCACATTTGAAACTGGAATATGGATCCATCTAAAACATCATATACTGCTGTTTGAAGCAATTTTTGCCACAATAAAAAATTGACAGTAATATGATTAAAATTAAATTTATATAACACTAAATTATGATAAATGTAGATTTCGGTTAAACTTAAATCATGACCAAATTTGATAACAAATTGAGCTCAAATTGTTCGAAAATTCGAGCTCCCTAAACCCTAAACCTTAAACCCTAAAATGATAATACAAGAATTTTATAAATAAACCCTTGGATTAAATAAATTTTCATAAATAAAATTTTTGTCAGATTTTTCTTACAAATAGGTTCTTATAATGAGAAATTTTACAGAAAAATCTAATAAAATTTTAAAATTATAAATTAGTCCTGCAAAATTTAGAATTTATAAATAAGCCTATTAAAAGATCAATAATGATGATCATGTCCCTATGAAATCCAAGATCTGTGAATAAACTCTCTAAAATTTTTTATTTACAAGTAAACTCCTAAAATTTTAACTATTTAAAAAATAAGCCCATCCAAAATTTTTTATTTATAAATAAACCCTAAAATTATGACTATTTACAAATAAATTTCTCAAAATTTTAATTTATAAATAAGTCTAAATTTTATTTAAAAACCCTAAAAATTTTAAAATTTTAAAGATAATTTTTTTAAAAAAAATATCCTGAAAATTATAAATTATAAATAAGTTTAATTTTTTTAAAAAATTACTAATATCTTGAGTACAATATTCGAGATACCATCATTTACCATAACCAGATTCAGAAATATCTCTTCCCCAACTCATCCAAATCCAAGATAAACTCCATTTATATTCCTCTGTTTGCATCCATCGTTCAAAATCCAAACAAAAAATTTGATTTCAGTTTACCTCTGTCTCTTCGCGAGAATATAAAAATTCATGGGAACCTGCAAATCAAAATATTCAAGGAAGAGATTGGAGATGAAAGAAGAGAAGAGATCAAAGAGAGAGGACAAGGGGATCGTTGTAGAGAAAAAAAATCAGATCAAGAGACAAAAAAGAGACCGAAAAAGAAGAGAAGGAAGCGTAATTGCTTAACTTTTTCTCTTGTCTTCTCCTTTCCCTTTTTTTTTCTGTGCCTATTTGCTTTTGCGAGGACTTCATTGTTTCGTCACTTCATCTCCCCTCCAACCGACTTCCCTCCTGCACCACCCACCAGCTTCCCCTGATTCTTCTCCCTTGCCAAGAATTAGAGAGAGAAAGAAACCCTAACCATAAAGAGAGAAGCAACAATCTGGCTTGTACTCCTCGCCTTGTTTCTCGTCTACATCGACATATTCTACCACTATCCAAAACTCTCTGGTGCCTCATCGTGCCCATCAACCGCTGCCTTTGACCTCCCACGGTACAGCTTCCTCTTCAACCATCCATCTCCATGAGGCCTGCACTCGTGGCCACAGCATGCTCTCTGGTCTGCTCTGCTTCTTCGGCTATGAGACTTTCCATCCTGAGCATCGACATTCACAATTTAGAATATCAAAATTGAGCTTTAGGGGTTTGAGGTCGATCGATTGCTCACCGTCCGTCGTCGTCGTCAATGCTGGTGGAATGGAATGAAGTGCAAACGCCACCCCTATGAGATCAGCGTCGGCGTCTGCGCCTCCTACCTCCACAAGCGCGTCCTCGCCCTCGCCCTCGCCCTCGCCCTCGCCCGCTACACTGTCACGGACCCACCCTGTCGTGGCTTGACTTTCCCCAATCCGTCCCAACGTACCTCTCCCATAGCCGATCCCTCGGCCCTAATGACCCCCGCCACGGCCACACCTTGGCTAGATCTGGCTGTTTTCGGCCGATCTGGTCAGAGGAAAGGTGCGGTGGGGGTGTCTCCTGCCCCGCTGTGGCCGTGGCTGGCCCGATCTGGCCAGGGAAGGAGACTAGGCCACTCCCGGCCCGGTCGCGGAGAATCCAAGAAAAAAGATGGGGCTACGGGTTTGGGCAAGAGAGGAAGAAGTATAAAAGAAAATAATAATGATAATAAAAGAAGTTGACCATGATTGATTTTAATGGTCCATGATAATAGAATCCTGAAAAATAATTTCAAATTATAAATTAAAATTTATTTTAATTTAAATTATATTATTGTGAGGTGTGAAAATATTAATTTCAACAAGTATAATTTTTTATTATTAATTATTCTGATAATTATTAAAAATTTCTTAAATCGAAAAGTTTAACTAATAAAATAGATATACACAAAAAAAAAGTAATATTTAATTGATTTATAAAAACAATACATGGTTTATGTAAAGACATTCTCATTTGATAATGAATTACATCATATAATTAAGAAAATATGAAAAAAAAAAAGAGAAGGAGTGGGGAAGAAGTTTTGATCTACTGCTATCATGCTCTCTCTATTCTGGACCACGTGGCATCTGACCTAAACCGTAGAAAGAAATAGGAGAAGTTTCAAGTGTTTACAATTGTTTTGAATATTGATGATAACTTCGAGATTTGAAGTATTTCTATATCTAGTAAGACATAAGCAATAATTTTATTTAGATTAGAGTATGTGTTTTTGTTTCCAATAAGGTGTTGGTAATAATTTCTTTAGTTTTAAAAGTATTTTCATAGTTAATAAGACGTATGTGATAAATTCTTTGATTTTGAAGTGTTTTCATGCAAATAGGATATAGACGATAACTTTGTTAGTTTTAAAGTGCTTCCATAATCCATAAGTCATAGGTGATAATTTTATTGGTCTTTGACGTGTTTTCATAACTAATAAGATATAGACAATAACTTCATTGATTTTGAAGTATTTTCATAACCCATAAGGCATAGGCGATAACTTCCTGATTTGAGTAGCGTCACCAATGGCTTATGAGGTTAGATATACCTTAAAGATGCATCGTCAACTGCTTATGGAGTTGATAGCTTAAAAGGACATGTTATCAATTATTTGTACGGTTGACTAGCTTAAAAGAGTGCGTTGTCAACTGTTTGTGGGGTTAATTAGTTTATAGGGGCGCATCATCAACTGTTTGTGAGGATGACTAACTTGAAGTGTGACCAATAGCTTTGGATGCATTATTGATTGACTTCATTGGCAGTGTCACTGATGGCTTAAGGGGTCAAGTATAGCTTTGAAGTGTGGCTGATTACTTTAAGCATGTTGACGATTAATTTCTTTGGTTTGACAGTATTATTAATGGCTTATGAAGTTGGGTATAGTTTTGAAGTATGGCCAACAGTTTTGAGTGTATCGGTGATTAACTTATTTGGTTTGACAGTATCATTAACAACTTATGAAGTTGGATATAGCTTTAAAGTGTGACTAACAGCTATGAGTGTATCAGTGATTAACTTCTTTAGTTTGACAATGTCACCAACAGCTCAGGGAGTTGGGTATAGCTTTGAAGTATTGCCAAGTGCTTTGAACGTGTTGGCGATTAACTTTTTGGTGTGGTAATATCACTAACAACTTATAAAGTTGAATATAGCTTTGAAGTGTGGCAACAACTTGGAACGTGTTGATAATTAACTTCTTTTGATTTGACAGCATCGCCAATTACTTGCAAAGTTGGATATAGCTTTGAAGTGTGTCCCATAGCTTGAGTGTGTTAGCAACTAACTTCTTTAGATTGATAGCATCACCAATAGTTTGTAGGTTGGATATAGCCTTAAAGTGTTGTTGAAGGCTTTCATAGCACACTCAACAATGCTCAGTTTAACCTTATTTAGTTTTATTTGAATTAATTTTGGTTTAGGTTAGAGTTGTAACATCACCCTTTGTTTATAGTCTTGGAGTGTTGCTGAAGGTTTAGCACACCTAGTGAGACTCAGTTTGACCTTATTTAATTTTATTTGAATTTAATTTAGGTTCAGGTCAGAGGGTGATATCACCTTTTATTCATAATTTTGAAGTATTACCGAAGTTTCAACACTTCTAGTATGACTCAATTTGACCATATTTAGTTCCATCAGGATTAATATGGTTCAGATCTGAGTTTGATTTCATTTAGCATGAGTTGAGTTTGACCTTATATTGAACTTTTATGGAGTCTGAGTTTGCTGGGCTTTTGACGAAAGTTCTAGTCAATTTAGCTCAACTTGTTTTCAGTTCAGGCTTAGTCTAATCTGATTTTGATTTGACTTTGAGTTTGTTTAACCTAGTTAGGGTTTGATTTGTGCTTGGTTCAATCTAGATTGGATTTAATTTGAACTCAATTTGATTTTTAGATTAACTCATCTTGAGTCTAATTGAGATGAAATATGAGTTTATTTTGTTAGATTAACTCAATTTGGATTTTCTGGAGTTTAGTTCAATTTGGGTTTTAGTCTATTTTTTTAGACTAATTTAAGTCCATTTTAGCCAACTTGGCCTTTGTTCATTTGTTGTGATTGAGTTACTTCACATTAATTTGATTTGAGAGTCCTTGGTTATGACTTCAAATGTGCAAACCTAAAAATTGGCTTAGTTTATGAGCTTGAAAGTTGGCATAGTAGTGTAAACTTGAGGGCCAACTAGGATGCAAGCCTGGAGGTTGGCTAAGGATACGAGCTCGAAGACTGGCTAAGTGTAAGCCTGAAGGCTAGCGAAGGATGCGAGCTCGAAGACTGACTAAGTGTAAGCCTGAAGGCTGGCTTAGATGTGAGCTTAAAGGCTGTTTGAGCCCAAAGGCTAGCTAAGTACAAACTTGAAGGTTGACTGAGTGTGAGCTTGAACGCTAGCTTGGATGTGAGCCCGAAGACTGGCTGGTGTGAGCCTGAAGGCTGGCTTGGATGCAAGCTCAAAGGCTGGCTAAATACGAGCTCAAAGGCTGGCTTAAATGAGAGCTCAAAGGTTAGCTTAGATGCAAGTCTGAAGGCTAAATTAAATGCGAGCCTGAAGGCTGGCATAGATGCGAGCCTGAAGGCTGGCATAGATGCGAGCCTGAAGGTTGGATTAAACGTTAGCCTAAAGGCTGGCTTGGATGCTAGTTTGAAAGTTGGCTTATGGCAATAAGGATCCACTATCTTCGAGGGGCCGAGGTGGCCACAGTGAGGTCACAGGGTTTGCTATCTTCATCGCCATTTTTGAGAAACCACAGGTAGCCATAGGGGGTCATGGAGTCCACCGTCTTCACTGTCATCTTCGAGGAGCTGCGGGTGGCCATAGTAGGGTCACATATTCCACTGTCTTCGAGTGGATTTCATTTTGGCACATGAAAGTGAATTTTGATAGAAGTGGACTTGTTTCACCACATGGAAGCAGACTAGAGTTGGCACATGAAAGTGAGCTTGGGTTACTATGTGGTAGTGGACTTGGTTTGCCACATGGAAGCAAACTTATATTGCCATATAAAAGTAGATTTGGGTTATCACATGAAAGTGGACTTTTACGGAGCATGGATTTAACTATCACACAAACTAAGTAGAATTTTGTGTCTATGTTTTGCCTCAAGTGACATAGAGTACATGTTTGATCGAGCATTTCTTTGTAAAGAAGTCAGATATTCTGTCATAGATAAATATAAACACTTTTGATTATAAATGTTGTTACCATTAGGGCTTAGGTATAATACCTTTTGAGAAATCGTCCGTTGATTGGTGATATAAGTCTTTCCCCCTTATCATCGATCAGTTGGTAAGATCCCCTTTCAAATATCTTTTCGATGATATAGGGGCCTTCCCAATTAGGCTCAAATTTGCCTTTCTTGTTTTAATTTGGGATTATAGGTTTTCTCAAGATTAAGACTATTTCTCCCTTCTGGAAGGACCTAAGGTGGGCCATCTTTTTGTAAGCCTTGGACATTTGTGTTCGATGTATTTTCAGGTTTTGCTGGACCGCGAGTTTTCTTTCATCTAAGGAGTCTAGCTCATCTATGCGACGACGAACATTGTCTTCTCTCATGATTTCTTCTTGCAAGGCAATTTGTAGTGAGGGGATTTGCACTTCCAATGGCAAGACTGCCTTAGTCTTGAACCCCAATGCATAGCATTAATTAGGTAGGGTTCAATATGTAGTACGATAGGCCCACAATGCCTCAGTAAGCTTTTGATGCCAATCTTTTTTGTTTCTGCCAACAACCTTCTTTAAGATCTTGGAAAGGGTCTTATTGAATGTCTTAGTGAGCCCATTAGCTTTGGCATTGTAGATGATTCAATATCTCTAATCTATCTTATGATAATGCGTGAATCATCCTACTTTGAAGCTTTTGAAGGACAGTCCATTGTCAGAGATGATTCTTTGAGAGACACCAAATCGGTAGAAGATATTTTCTTGAAAGAAATGGATAATAGTATATGCTTTTACCTCTTTCAATGGAATCGCTTTAGCCCATCAAGAAGATTTTTTTAATTAGTTACTATCAGTATGAAGCGAGGGTCTCTAGAAGAAGATGGTTTGATTGAGCCAATGATATCTATAACCCATACCTCGAATGGCCATGAGGACATTGTTGGATGTAGAGGATTTAAGTGTTGATAGATGAAGTTGCCACAAATTTGGCATAGGTGACATCTCTTCACATATTCAATACAATCTCCCACTATCGTGGGCCAATAATAGCCCATGCACTTTATCTTCATCATAACTGATGAGCCCTATAGACCACAGAGTGCACTTCATACATAACTTCCTTGGCCTCTTTTTCTGAGAGACATCATGGAAGTGGTTGATTGAAGGATCTCCTATAAAAAATATTATTAAGCAGAACACGCATAACCCTCTTTCTGAGTTGTGTTTGTGCAAATTTATTTTATGGGAGCTCTCCACTTTGGATATAGTTAGTGAATGATGTCCTCCAATTTGTAATCTCTTTTATTAGTTTAGACTTAGTCCTCTCATGCTTGATGCTAAAGACTAAGCTCATCACCTGTCTACTATGGACTGCGATTAGAATTTATCCCTGATCAAGGTCAGCGAGTGCCTTGGCTAGTTTGGTTAGCGAGTTAGCTTCTGTGTTGATAGACTAAGGAATCCTAGTTATTTGAATATATGTGATTTGACTTATGAGCTCTTGAGCCTTTTCATAATATTTTAGGAGCTCAGATTTATGAACTTTATATTCGCTTTGAAATGATTGATAACCAGTTGCGAATCATCAAAAATATGTTGGTGCGATATTTTCATATTGAGAGCCATTTCTAGTTCTACAATTAGTGCTTCATATTCAGTTTCATTATTTGTGCATGGTTTTGAGAGAGAATAGGAGTATTGTAAAATGCGTCCATTCGGAGTGACATAAATGAGTTCAATCCTTGCCTTAATTTACAAAAGCTTTGGTTTGATCCTTGGCTTGATGGATGATGCTCCATCAAAATATAGCTTCCAATAAGGTTCTCCTTTTTTGACAAAAAAGATTTCTTCATTAGGAAAGTCACAGCTCAGTGGGGAATAACCTAGTACTAGATGAGCCCTGAGAAAATTGGTGAGGACTTGTCCCTTAACCACTTTTTGAGAAGTGAATTTGATATTGTATTCCATGAGAATTAAAGCCCATTTTGCTAGCTTCCAAGTGAGTACATGCCTAGTTATCAGGTACTTTATGGGATCAATCATTGATATTAAAATGACTTGATAAGAGAGCAAATAATATCTCAGCTTCTTACCTGTAAATATGAGTGCCAAACAATACTTCTTGATGGGGGAGTAGTTACTTTCTGCCCCCACTAGTATTCTACTAATATAGTAGAGTATATTTTCTTTTCCCTCTTCATTATTCTGGGCATGAAGTGCCCCCAAGGATCCTTCCATTGCTGCCATGTAAAGGATGAAGGGCTTATCGGGTAGGGGTATTGCCAGGGCTCGTGGCTTTAGGAGATATTGTTTGATCTCTCCAAAGGCTTATTGGCAGTCTTGATCCCAAATAAATGGAGTAGGCTTGTATTTTTCAGAGAGGTTTAAAATAAATCTTCTTCTGTATGCAAGTCAGTCTTGTAATGACCTCAATTGCTTTAAGTTATTGGGTGGTAGCATATCCAAGATAGCTTTGATCTTGAATGGAGGCCAAGCTGGTTTAAATGGACCTAAATTGATCAAACAAATAGATCCAAATAAACTAAACTCATACTCAACTAATCAGACTCAAGATGGGTTTAAATTAAATCTAATCATAATTGAACTAAGCTCAAATCAAATCCTTAATTGGGCTAAGTCAAGCCTGAACTAAAAGGGCAAACTCAAAGTAAAATTAGAACCAGGCTAGACTAAGCTTGAACTGAAACCAAGTTGAACCAAATTGATTTAAACCTAAACTAAAGTCCATCAAGATATAGACTTGGACTTGATAAAGGTCAAACATAATATCAAACTCAACTCAAGCTAAAGGACATCAAACTTAAACCCAAATTAAATAGGGTCAAATTGAGTCCCATTTGGTGTATTGAATTTTCAGTAATACTCCAAGATTATGAATAAATAGGTGATGTTATCACTCTAACCTGAACCAAAATTAATTTGAATAGAACTAAATATGTTAAATTGAGTCTTGCTGAGTATGCTACAAAAAAAATTTAGCAACACTTCAAAACTATACCTGATCCCATAAGCTATTGGTGACATTGCTAAATCAAAAAGGTTAATTGCCAACATTCTTCAAGTTATCGACCATACTTCAAAGCTATACCTAACTCCATAAGCCATTGATGATATTATCAAATTAAAGAAGTTAATCATCAATACGCTCCAAACTATTGGCCACACTTCAAAGCTATACCCAACATCCTAAATTGTCAGTGATGCTACCAAATCAATTAATTTAACTAACAATACGCTCAAAGTTGTTGGTCATACTTCAAGCTAGCTAGCCTCAGAAGTAGCTAGTGATGCGCTTTTCAAGCTAGCAAGCTCCAGAAGCAACTGGTGACACTCGCTTCAAAGCTAGTCAATCCCAGAAGCTGTTGATGATGCATCTTCCAAGCTATATCCAACCCCATAAGCTATTGGTGATGCTATCAAATCAAAAAATTTAATCGCCAATATACTCAAAGCTATTGGCCATACTTCAAAGCTATACCTGAAATCCTAGGCCATTGGTGATGCTACCAAATCAATGAAGTCAACCAATTATATGCTTAAGACTGTTGGCCACACTTTAAACTAGCTAGCCCCAAAAGTAGCTGGTGATGCACTTTTCAAGATAGCTAGCCCCAGAAGTAATTGGTGATGTGCTCTTCAAGTTAGGCAACCCCATAGGTAGTTGACGATGCCCCCTTTTAAGCTAGTTAATCCCATAAGCAGTTGGCAATGCATCTTCAAGATATACCTAATCTTACAAGCTATTGGTGGCATTGCTCAAAACCAATAAATTATTACCTATGCCTTATCAGCTATGAAAACACTTCAAGATTAAAAGATTTATTGCCTACCCTTATAGGCTATAGAAACACTTCAACCAAAACCAATAGAATTATCACTTATGCCTTATTGGCTATGAAAATACCAAGGTTTTATGTTTCGGCCGGTATCGAAATGAAATCATAAATTTCGTTTCAGTTTAGGATACTGTTCATATACTACTATTCATCTTCTTCCACGAGAGCGAGCAGAGTGGGCAGAACGAGCGCAGCATGCGCGCTAGGCAAGCTCGGCGTGCGCGCGAGGCGAGCTCGGCATGCGCGTACGGGGAGCTCGCCGGGCTAGCACGCGTGGGGAGACCCGCGACGTCGCCCTCCATCCAAATCGTGACGGGCAGCAGCATCATAGCTACCATGGGCACCATGTACATGAGGAGGTTTATGGAGTTGAGCTTCTCGGCATCTGAGGTGAGGAGGATGCCTTGGACGACGGACTTGAGGGCACGACCAACCGTGGGGCTGAGGCAGACAAGGAAATCGAAGGCGTGGAACAGGGGCTCGCTGTTGCTAGCGAGGACGATGCTGAGGATGACGAGGAGGAGGGAGAGGTATATCGACGCGGACTCGCGGTGGCAGGTGATGGCGAGGGCGAAGATGACGGTGAAGAAGGGCGTGGTGGCATTGACGACTTGGTTGAAGGAGACTGGGAGGTAGCATAGGGAGGTGTTGCCACAGACGACGGAGCAGCAGAAGATGGCGGAGCTCATTGGTTGAGCTTGAGTGGGGAGAGCAGAAGATGGCGGAGCTCGCAAGTTGAGCTCGAGCGAGGAGAGCAGAAGATGGCGGAGCTCGCCGGTCAAGCTCGAGCGGGGAGAGCAGAAGATGGTGGAGCTCGCCGGTCGAGCTCGAGCGGGGAGAGCAGAAGGTGGCAGAGCTCGCCGGTCGAGCTTGAGCAGGGAGAGTAGAAGATGGTGGAGTCACCGATCGAGCTCGAGCGGGGAGAGCAGAAGATGGTAGAGCTTGCCGGTCGAGCTCGAGTAGGGAGAGCAGAAGATGGCGGAGTCGCCGGTCGAGCTCGAGCGGGGAGAGCAGAAGATGGCAGAGCTCTCCGGTCGAGCTCGAGCGAGAAGAGCAAAAGATGACGGAGCTCGCAGGTTGAGCTCGAGCAGGGAGATCAGAAGATGGCGGAGCTTGTCAGTCGAGCTCGAGTGGGGAGAGCAGAAGATGGCGGAGCTCGCTGGTCAAGCTCGAGCGGGGAGAGCAGAAGATGGCAGAGTCACCAGTCGGGCTCGAGCGGGGAGAGCAGAAGATGGCAGAGTCACCAGTCGAGCTCGAGCGGGGAGAGCAGAAGATGATGGAGCTCGCCGGTCGAGCTCGAGCTAGAAGAGCAGAAGATGGCGAAGCTCACCGGTCAAGCTCGAGCGGGAAGAGCAGAAGATGGCGGAGCTCGTTGGGCGAGCTCGAGGGCAGAGCTTGTGCGGCGAGCTTGCGCCGGCTTCGTGTTCGAGCCTGCGCACTCCCTCGCCCGCCTCATGCCCGTGCGGACCTGGCTCCTACTCTCGTAAGCTGAGACCGGCTTTACACTGGGGCCAGTGTTGTTGCCAATCTGGTTTCAACGTCCTTATCGGTTTCTATCAAATACTGTTCACGTACATAATATTATTCACGTAATTATTCATTATTTTAATTTTTTTTTAAATATATTATAATTTTTTAATTTGAAGTTAAAAAATAATTAAAATAAAGCTAAATTTTAGTCAAAATATAATTAATAAAAAAAATATTTTGGTTGAAACTGAAATGAAAATGATTTTGATCGAAATACGTTGAGTTTTTTATTCACATGCATGCGTGCATGATCGTTCCACCGAAAGTAAAGCCAAAAAAATTTTGTTGCAAAATTTAATTGATATACTTGGATAAGCTTTAATTGAGCAGGTATTATAAGACCGTGGAAGAGTAAATGACCAAATTTATGGTGTCTCTCAACAAGGTTCACTTAATGCTATCAATCAGTGTCTTACCGTAATTTCCCCTAAACACTTCGCATAATGTGATATTTATTTCTCATGGGTTATTAGACCACTTTTACTATATTGTTAATGAATATAGTTATCATTTTCATTTTGAACCTTCGATGTATAGTTATATTTCAGAACCACTACCACGAGATCGGGCAAAGCTAGTTGTTCTGACTCGTATGCCTACAAATGCTCGTCCAAATCATCCAGATACTGAATTTGTAATTCCACACCCAGATGTTCCAAACTCAACTGATGATGATTATGATTAGTTGTATTATCTTATAATTTATAAATTATGTACGTGTGAAGTACATTTTAATGAAAAGTTAAATTTACTTATGTTAATTTTTAACTTTTAATTATATCCATATTACTTCTTGTATGTTTTTTTAATACACTAATATATATTAAAAGTAAATTATATCAGTGACTAACTATCGAAATTAATTTTAATTAATTAAAATAATATTTAATATTATGGTAAAATTAAGTATAAATTCATTCCTAATTTTTTAAAATTTTCCAAATTTTTTCCAATATTTTATCATATTTTTAATTTGAAGTCAAAGTATAGTTAAAATATAGTCAAACTCTGGTCAACACTTAATTAATAATTAAAAAGGTTGAAATCGAAACGGCCGAAACTGAAACCGAAATGGCCAAAACGGCCAAAACGTATTGGTTTAGCTTGGTCCTGAAACCGAAACCGAAACCGCAACCGAAAACCTTGGAAAATACTTTAACCAAAACCAATAAAGTTATTGCTTATGCCTTATTGGCTATGAAAACACTCCAACCCAAATGAAGTTATCATCAATACCTTATTAGCTAACAAAAATACTCAAACCTAAACAAAATTACTGTTAATGTTCAAAATTATTGGAAACACTTTAAACTTCTCTCATTTCTTTCTACGATTCGGGTTAGATGTCACATGGTCCAGGAGCGAGGCAGTAGCACACATCAATGCTTCTTCTCCATCCTTTCTTTTTTGCTTTCTTTATTTCTTTCATATTTTTTATAATTCTTTGTTGAACTTTGTCGTAAAGTGACGGTATACCTTTGCTTAAATCATGTATCATCTTTTTTAATTAATTAAATATTTTCTTCTTTTCTTTTTTTGTCTCTATTTTTATTAATTAGGTTTTTTACTTTAAGAGGTTTCTAATAATCATCAGGATAATTAATAATAGAAGTTTGCAACTATTGGAAGTCATGTTCCCATAACACCTTATAGCGCACTTAAATTAAAATAAATTTTGATTTGTGATTCGAAGTCGGTCCTTGGGATTTTTGCTATTTTGAATGCTTAGCTTCAATCCCACAAATTCTAGCACGTCTAGTAGGACTTGACTTCTCCTCCAAGTGTAGAAACCTAGTTTATACTATAGAGACACTCCTAAGGTAGAATTACATGTGAAGATTAATCAGTTATGTTCTCCTTTGTAGAAGGAAGAATCAAATGGCAATAATGAAGAATATCTCCACCCTGAGTTACACCATCATCTTAGGGGTAGGTTCAGTCATGCGGTTATCTCAGTCAATAGTTGCTATGGAACCAGCTGGAGTTCAGATTAAGTTCATGACTATCTCTGAGTTCATCCAATTTAAGAGGACATCTACTACTCACCAGTTGAAGTGGTCAACATTCAAGACTAGTTTGTTTCTCACCTTCCATTAACGAAAAGAAGGCCCAATGTCGTTATTCCTAATGAGAAGGGCTATTCAAATAAAGAGTCAAAAGTCATACCTCAACCAACAAAAACATCAGTCTTCTAGAGGCTAGGATTGAAATGAACTATAGTTTTTAGTTGCCTTCACCCAACTCATCATAGAGGGCAATCAAAAGCAAATCTAGACATAGGCATTGATGAAGAGGAGCTCATATTGGCTGTCACAAGTAAAGAAAAAACTACTGAAATCTTTAGCAGACTTGGGAAGCCTACTCCTTAAATAAAGTCGATCATTATCATCCTTACCTCTAATTTCTTTGCTCCATTAAGCAATTTAGAGAATGATAAGAACAAGCTACAGGGGGCACAGTCTTGCCTTAAAATGGTGACAAAAGGGCAAATCTCCAAATAAAAGTACAAGGGTCACTGTGAAACTACAACCTAGCATGAGGGCTCACAAAGGGAGATCACCGACATTATTAGAGTCATTTCTCACCATGACTCTAGAAGGAACTATGAACTTGCACCCCAGCCCATTAAATGCCTAAAGAAGGCTATCTGAGTGAGGTTTACTGATAAAAAAAATCCAAGAGGAGAAAGCCCTTGTGGACTATTCCTTGCCACCATTTCGAAGAGAAGGTGTGGTGACCCACTTCATGAGTAGACTCTTGAATGAACAACTCAACTGATGGGAGAAGTGAGCCTCAACTCAGAGTCTAGACTTGATTCTTAGGATAGGAACCATCATATTCTAATAGAAGCATTTATCATAGCTACAAGATATAATCAAGAAGTGACCATAGAAGCATTGTAAGAATAGTTGAAATAACAAAGCAAAGAGAAAGATGAAACTCAAAAAAAAGTCATGGACTTGATGGAAATGGTGCTACAAATGTGCCAGAAGATCGATAAGCATCTCAAGCAACAAAGGCAGCAGAAGAAACATATCCTATTGATGAGGTCCATGAAAACATAGACCCTTCACAAGTGCCTCCTTAAGTTAGAGATACCCAATCTCCAATTTCAGGGATCCTTGACAACATGGAACTCCCAACATACATACAATAGCAAGTACAATAAAGAGTAGCTACACAATTGAGACAAGAAAGTAAGACAGACAGGGTAAACGATGTTAACGAATCATACCCTAGTCATCACGACCAAATGCCTAAAAGCTATACAGTGCCTAATTTCAAACTATTCAATGGCTTGGGCAATCCTAAATAGCACATAGCTTATTTTGTGACTCTGTGTAAAGATTCAAGTAATAATCCCTTGTTATTACTCTACTAATTTTTAGCAAGTTTGACAAGAGTAGAATTCAAGTGGTATGCTAATCTATAATCAGAATCCATACAAGCTTAGACATATATGAAAGAGACTTTCCGAATTGGGTTCGAAGGAGTCAACAATAAGGTGACCATTACAGACATCGTCTTGCTACTAAAATATGACAATGAGTCAATTTTGGACTATTTCACTCGGTGGAGAAATCTCAATATTAAGTGTGAACAGCCCATGAGCCAATTTGAGGCAATAAAATTAGTCCTTAGCAAGATAAGGGCAGAATGGAAGGCACCCTATCTAAGCACCTTTTCTATCCATATCTTCCAAGACCTCATACACAAGTCAAAAAGCTAGAAAGAATTGGCCCATCAACCTTATCTAGCTCACAAAGCTTCAGACCAGAAAAAGATAAGGTAAGGCATGGAGAGTCTTCCAAAAATTTGCATGCACAATAACCAAGCAAAAAAACCCTCCAAACTCTACTATGAATAAGGGTAATCCTCAGAAGCCACTAGTACTTGGAGGAAATGGGAAAGTGGAACAGTTCAATGACCTCCAACAAAGACTCAGAAAGAAATATTCTTTCGGCCTCCAATTGCCAGAATCCAAGAGGCCAAGTGAGGCTAACAAAATAGATCACCCAAACTATTGCCCTTACCATAGAGTCTTTGGGCATACTATGTGCTCAAGGATTGGGTCGAGAAGCAATACTAGGAAAGCAAACTGACTCTCTTGAAGGTAGCCCTATTGGAAAAACCTACCAAACACATCAATTATATTAACGTATTTGAGGACCATGAACCACTCATTGAGATCCTCTTTGGGGAAGAAGCACAATGTACCCCTAAATAAAGGCACTTATGGAATATCTATATTTCAAAAAGGCTTAAGAAATTGATGGAAAAAAAAACTGAAAATCCTGGAGAGCCTGGCATGGTGATAAAGAAAACCTCATTAGAACAAACTACCTTACCTACTTGAAGCATCAAGAAAAAGAAAAATAAAAGTAAGAAAAAGAAGTTGGTTCAGCCAGATGAATATGATGTCAAAAAATCAGTCATCTAAGAATACATCGATGGTCTAGATGAATATGTTCAAGGAGAAAGGAACCAAGTTCTTGAGGAATTTCTCCCTGATGAACTCAAAGCTTTACTAGAAAATCTTGATGCAGGAAATGAAGAAAGTGAACCTCTGATGGTAACATACTCTATCATATTTACTATTGGAGGTTTATAACCAAGCGAATCTCCACCTTGTTACTTCAATGATGATGAAATTCAAGATGCAAGGCAAGAAGAGGCAAATAGATTTGTTGGGTATGATATTGATGAAATGAGAGATCCCATAGGTCTCCCTAACAGTTGCTCTTGAGATGACTATGTTTGAGAGTGGTTTGCCCGTGAGTAGGACTATGACAAACTCAAACTATAAATAGATACTATGAAAGAGTGGCTACAACTAACATGAGAATCATCAGGGGACAAATGAAAATGTTGAACACACCCATGTAGGCTATGATTGCCCACACGAAAATGGTGACAAATATGACCATTATGCTCTGTGAAGAAGTTGTGAGGATAAAAAAAGTCCTAGAAAAAAGGATAAAGCCATACAAAAAGACCTCATAGGAGTGGTGAGACACCATCTACCAATCTCCTCGAGATTAGGATGACTATTCATGCCACCTACTCTAGAGATGGGTCAAGAAAGCTAGACACTATCAAAGAGAGTTAACTAAGTCTACAACCTTTTGTCGCATGGTGACTTATACATCTAAGGTGAATGCTAGTGGGATGCCATCCTAGCTTCCATTAGGCAATCAAGCAGCAAATACTCAACCCGCTAGGTTCAGTGAAGTCCCAATCTAAGAACCTGTAGAAGAATGCATTTTGCCAACTTTAGAGAAATTATACATACGAGGTATGGATGATAAATATGTCTTCATGCCTGACTCAAAACAATTTTATAACCACTTTAGAAGGTTCTACACTAGTAAATACCAAAAGAAAAAGCAGGAATTTCGAGAGAGGATCAAATGAGCTAAAGCCAAAGCTCATTCTACCCCCACATCAAATCAAGTCAAATATCTACAGTCAAGCTAGTCTAAGGATCCACAAAAAAAGACATCTTAGATACAAAGTCCTAAAGAAGGTTATGCGAGTAGACGAAATAGAAAGATTCATCGAGAGAGTTTTTGAAGATCTCTCTACAAGAAAACCCCATGTGCCTAATTTTGATATTGAATGGGATGATTATCAACCAATCACATCCTCCAACAATATTCAATGAAGTACTGACTAGGGGCAAGAGTCTTCTACTTTTTGTCATATGATTAGTCTCAAAAGTGACTCTGAAGATGAACTTTATTAGTCTCATGATGCCAAGTTTCAATTGAGGAAAGCAAACTAGGTACAACCCGAAGTGGGAAGGTACTACCCTTGAGACAAGCTCTGGTGCCTAAGGATAAAAATATCCCCAAGGATAAGCAAAAGAAAATTTAGGTAAATGAAGGCATTGAGCCTTCACAAGCTAAACCTACACCCAAAGGGGTAGAATATAACATAGCAGCTCACCTTAAGAAAATTCCTACCATACTAAGTATGTTGGATGCCTTGATGATGTCACAAGAACTCAGGAATACACTAGTATACATCTTGCAGAATCTAGCTAACTATCAAGCATACTTTGTCGAAGAGAAGATAAAGAAGTCCTTATATGCATGCCAAACTCTCGCCATCCCTTTCACAAATAATGACCTACTACTTGGAATAATAGACCACAATAGGCCATTGTATATTTATAGGGAACAATAATGGGATCAAGAAAAATCGCATCTTGATTGACCTAGGTTCCTTAGTAAATTTGATGACTCTTCGAACCCTAAGAGCTCTAACTTTGGATGTGTTCCGCATATCATCTGAGATTATAACCATACAAGGGTTTAATCAAAATAGTCAAAGAGCTCTAGGAGCTATAACTATTCTTCTGAAAATAGGCGAGTTGATGACAAATATCAAGTTTTATGTGATCGATACTAATGCATCATACAAAGCACTACTAAAGAGGCCATGGTTGCATGAAAATAAAGTACTACCATCAACCTTATACCAATGTTTCAAATACTTCGAGGACGGTGAAGAGCACCAAATTGATGGAGATGCATTTTCTTTTGATGTTCATGAGGTATATTATGATGATGTAAAATACTATCAGAGATCTGACGCTAAAAGGGGGTCTGTTTCTATCAGTCAAGTAAAGCAAAAGACTACTAACTTGATCTTTGCTCCTCCTCACTTAGGAAGTGATTCTGACCTGGCCTTTTTAGACAAAGAAGCCCCCAAGTCTACCTTGATGGTTATACTTCTGATGAAGTTGACAATAGAGGTCGAATAGAAAATACTCTCTTTATCACTAATGTTCCAAAAGGCTTAGTCAAGCCATTAGATGAGCTGATATCAATATCGTGGAAGAAATAATGACTTTCTGCATTTCTCCATGGCACAAAGTAGAAAAAGAAATATTATTTTACAAGGCAATCCTTTGTGCCCCAAGCATACATGAAATTCTGGGGATTGAAGATCTAGCAAATGATGGTGATCATCAACCGATAGTCATGCCTAAATATTTCTTAGACCAGCTTCGTTAGATAATCGACAAATCTGGCTGTGCACATCCACAAATAAAGAGAGAGAATTGCTTCTTCAAGAATCTATGGAATCCACCCAAAGGATGTGCTTACAGTCCTCAAAGAGGAAACAAGAATACCAAAGGACTAGGATATATTACTCCAAACACCCATGCATGTCTTATGGTAACTATTGAATCTCTCTTTGGTACTCGAGATGACCAAATGGTATCGACACTTCCTAACATATGCACCAAGGTAACCACGACCTTTCAAACATCACAAGAAGATGACATTCCCAAAGAGATTTCATCCGAACTAGAAGAGAGAGGGCATAATGTAGTTGAAATGCTTCCAAACGAACCTTCACCAAAATATGATGAATCATTTAGTGAAAAAATAATCCTCGAACCAAAAGAAACTCCACCAGAACTTGAGGATGAGGGGCAAGCCATAGTAGGTGAACTAATGGAGATCAACCTAAGCTCAAAGGATGACCCCAAGCTAACTTTCATCAACACTCAACTTTCAAAAGAAAGACAAGCCCAACTCAAAATACTACTCCAAGAGTATATTGATTGCTTCATATGGAGTTACAAGAAAATGCCTAGATTGGATCCTAAAGTTATAGTCCACAAACTGGCCATTAATCCTGAGCTTTCGCTTATCAAACAAGCACCTAGAAAGATGAAATTTGACCTAGAATAGAAGGTGATAGAAGAAGTGAAGAAATTGATTGAAGCAGACTTCATCAGAGAGGAAAAATATATAGATTGGGTAGCAAGCAATGTACCAGCGAAGAAGAAGAATGGCCAAGTCCTTATTTGTGTGGACTATAGGGATTTGAATAAAGCATGTCCAAAAGACGATTTTTCATTGCCAATGATGAAAATTATGATGAATAACATGACTGACTTCAAAATATTTTCTTTCATAAATGGTTTTTCAAGATATAATCAAATAAAATAGCATCCTTATGATGAGAAACATACAATCTTCAGGACACCAATTGGCATTTATTATTACAAGGCGATGTCCTTTGGGCTCAAGAATGTAGGTGCCACTTATCAAAGGGCCATGACTTGAATCTTTGATGGCCTCATACACTAATTAGTGGAATGTTATGTAGATGATTTGATAGTCAAAACTTAGTCTAAAGATAAGCACGTCTAAGACCTAAGGTAGTACTAGACTGTCTTAAAAAATATAACTTAAAGATGAATCCTATGAAGTGTGCTTTTGGGGCATCATCGAGAAAATTCCTCAACTTTGTAGTTAGACATCGAGGGTTTTAGATCTATCCATCTAAGATCAAAGCTATTTTGGATATGCCACCACCGAGTAATTTAAAGTATTTAAGGTCATTCCAAGGCTGACTTGCATACATAAGAAGATTTATTTCAAACCTCTATGGAAAATTCAAGCCATTCTCCATGTTGATGAAGAAGGACACTCCATTCATTTGAGATCAAAACTGCCAATAGTCTTTTGAAGAGATCAAGAAATATCTCCTAAAGCCACCAATCCTAACAGCACCCCTGCTTGATAAACCCCTTATCCTCTACACGATAGCAATGGAAGGATCTCTAGGGGTAATTCTTGCCCAAAATAATAAAGAGGGTAAGGAGAATACACTCTACTATCTAAGTAGAATGCTAGTGGGGGTAAAAAATAACTACTCATCCATTGAAAAATATTGTTTAGTACTCATATTTGCAGTTAAGAAGTTGAGGCATTATTTACTTTCTTATCAAGTCATTTTACTATCAAAAATTGATCCTATAAAGTACCTAATGACTAGGCCTATACTTACTGGGAGGCTAGCAAAGTGGGCTCTAATTCATATAGAATATGATGTCAAGTTCACTCCTCAAAAGGTTATTAAGGGGTAAGCTCTCACCGATTTTCTTGCAGCTCATCCAATATCAAGTGATTCTCCTCTGAATTACAAGCTCCCTAATGAAGAGATCTTTTTGGTTGAAGAAGGAGAACCTTATTAGATGTTATACTTTGATAGAGCATCATCCATTAGACTAAGGATCAAGCCAAAGCTTCCACAAATCAAAGTAGGTATTGGACTCGTTTATGTCATTCCGAATGGGGGCATTTTATGATACTCCTATGTCCTCTTTAAATCATACATAAACAATAAAGTTGAATACGAGGCCCTAATTGCGAGACTAGAAATGGCTCTCAATATAAGAATATCACGCCTACATATTTTTGGTGATTCACAATTAGTTATTAGCTAAGTCTAAGGCAAATATAAAGTCCACTGATTTAAGCTCCTGAAGTATCATGAAAAGGCTCAAGAGCTAATAAGACAAATTTCTCATGTTCAAATAACTAAGATTTCTCGATCCATTAATGCGGAAGCTAACTCCTTAGCCAAACTAGCCAAGGCACTGACTGATCCTAATCAAGAAGAAATTCTAATCACAATTCGTAGTAGATAGGTGTGAACTTAGTCTTCAGCATTAAGCACGAGAAAACTAAATCTAAACTAGTAGAATAGGTCATAGATTAAAGAATACCATTTACCAACTATCTCAAAAGCGGAGAGCTCTTAGAAAATAAACCTACATGGGCACAACTCAGAAAGAGGGTTGTGCGCTTTCTAATTATTAATGACACTCTTTATAGAAGATTATTCATCAACTACTTCTATACTATCTCTCAGACAAAGAGGCCAAAGAAGTTATGTTTGAAGTACATTCTAGAGTTTGTGGAGCTTATCAATCAGGCCCAAGAATGATAATAAAGATTAAGTGTATGAGCTACTATTGGCCTATGATGGTAGGAGATTGCATTGAATATGCAAGAAGATGTCACCTATGCCAAATTCATGGTGATTTCATCCACCAACACCCAAATCCTTTACATTCAATATTATCCTCATGGCCATTTGATATATGGGGTATAGACGTTATTGGTCTAATTAAACCATCTTCTTCTAGAGGCCATCGCTTTATATTAGTAGTAACCGGTTATTTCTCTTGGTCGATTGAAGCAATTCTATTGAAAGAGGTAAAAGCAAAAAACTGTTATCTACTTCTTTCAAGAAAATATTTTATACTAATTTAGTGTCCCTCAAAGGATTATCTCCGATAATAGACTATCTTTCAAAATCTTCAAGGTAGGACGATTCGTGCATCATCATGAGATAGATTCGAGATATTCATCCATCTACAATGCGAGAACCAATGGGCTCACTAAGGCATTCAACAAGACTTTCTCTACGATATTGAGGAAAGTTGTTGGTAGAAATAAGAAAGACTGAGATCAAAAGCTTGTTGGGCACTGTAGGCCTATTGGTCATAAACAGTTGTTTGAGGCGAATTTTGTCATAATCAAAATTTGACTGAAATATTATTAAGATTAAATTTATATGCCACTAAATTATGATTCAAATGTGAGCCTCCATCAAACTTAATTCATGGCTAAGTTTGACCAAAAATTGAGCTCAAATCATTGGAAAATTTGAGCTCTAGTTAAGCCTATTCCAAGTAGACTAATTGGGCTGGATTTTTGGATCAGAATTAGACCAAAAATTTATCTAAAATTTGGGCCAAAATGATATGATACAAGAATTTTGTAAATAGACCCTTGGATTAAATAAATCCTCATAAATGGGTCCCTGACCGATGTTTTTACAAATAGGTCCCTAAAATGAGAAATTTTACAAAAAAATTCAATAGAATCCTAAAATTATAAATTAGTCCCGCAAAATTTAGGATTTGTAAATAAACTCCTTAAAGGATCAATAATTATTATTAGGTCCCTATAAAATTCAGGATTTGTGAACAAACTCTCCAAAATTCTTTATTTACGAATAAATCTCTTCTAAAATTTTTATTTACAAATAAGACCCTCCAAAATTTTTTATTTACAAATAAGCTCCCAAAATTTTGACTATTTGCAAATAAGTCTCTCAAAAAATTTTTATTTGTGAATAAGTCTAAATTTAATTCAAAAAAGACCTTAGAAATTTTTAAACTTTATAAACAAGTTCTTTCTACGAAAGTCTCCTGAAAATTATAAATTATAATTTAGTATAATTTTTGAAAAAATTGCTAATATCCCTTCAATAATTTCAATGTTCGAAATGAGTATAATATTCAAGATATCCTCATCTACAACAAACCAATTCGCACATATCTCTTCACAAACTCATCCAAATTCGGGATAAACTCTATCCATATCCGTTTGCACCTCTTGCCTCCACAAGTGCCTCCTTTCCCTCGTCGTCACTTACAACACTATTGTGGACCTCACCCCGCTGCAGCTCAACTTCCCCCGATCCGTCTCACCCTACCTTTGATCGGATCCGAACAGAGGAGAGCAAGGTGGAGCGGCTCCCACCCCACCATGGCCATAGCTTGGCCAAATCTAGCCATTTTTAACCAGATTCGGTCGAAGGAAAGGTGTGGCAGGGTGTCTCCCGCCCAGCCACGGCCGTGGCAAGCCATATCTGGCTGTGGCCAGGGAAGGAGACCGGGCTACTCCTAGCTCGGTTGTGGGGGAATCCAAAAACAAAAAAAAAAAAAAAAATGGGGCTGCGGGTTTGAGCAAGAGAGGAAGAAGAAGTACAAAAGAAAAAAAATAATAACAAGAAAAGGAAGTTGACCAAAGAAAAAGGGGAATGGATTAAAGGAAGTTATGCCAAAAAAAAAAGTTGCGTCTTACCTTGATTTCTATGTCATTATCACCATGGCCACCTGTGAATTTCTTGAAGATGATGATAAAGACGATAGACTCCATAATCCTACTATGGTTATCTACAGTCCTTCAAAGATGACAGATTTTGTGACCTTACTACAACCATCCACGGTCCCTCGAAGATGGCGAATTCTCATCGCATTTCAACTAGTCATCAGGCTCGCATCTAAGCTAGCCTTTAGCCTCGCATTTCAGTCAATCTTTGGACTTGCACTTAGCTAGCCTTTGGCTCGCACCAAGCCAACTTTCATGCTTGTATTTTAGCTAGCCTTTAGGCTCATACCCAAGCTAACCCTCGGACTTACACTCAACAAGCCTTTGGGCTTCCATCTCAATCAGCCTTTAAGCTCACATTTCAGCCAGCCTTCAGGCTCTCATCAAGCCAACCTTCAGGCTCACATTTTAGCCAACTTTCGAGCTTACACCGAAGCCAGCCTTTGGGATTGCACTCAGCTAGCTTTTGAGCTCACACTTAGCTAGCGTTTGGGCTTGCACTCAGCCAGCCTTCGAGCTTGCACCCAAGCCAGGTTTTAGGCTCACACTCGACCTATCTTCAGGCTCACACCCAAACCAACCTTCAGGCTCGCACTCGGCCAGCCTTCGGGCTCTCACCCAAGCTATCCTTCGGGCTCACACACAGTCAGTTTTCAAGCTCACACTTAGCTAGCTTTCAAGCTCACAATCAACTAAATTTCAATCTTACACTCAGTTAGTCTTTGGGCTCACACCCAAGCAAGCCTTCAGGCTCAGACTCAGCCAACCTTTGGATTTGCACTTAGCTAACCTTCAAGCTAGCATCTCTACCAGTGTTCAGGCTCACACTTAGCCAGTTTTTAGGCTAGCACCCAACCAACCTTTAAGCTCGCATCTCAACCAGTGTTTAGGCTCACACCCAAGCCAACCTTCGGGATTGCATCTAAGCCAACCTTCAGGCTCGCACCAAGCTAGCCTTTAGGCTTGCATCAAGCTAGCCTTCAGGCTCACACTCAACTAATCTTTGGGTTTACATTAAAGCTAGACTTTGAGCTCATATTTTAGCCAACCTTCAGGCTCGCACCTAGCTAGCCTTCGGGCTCATATTTCAGCCATCCTTCTTATTTGCACCTAAGCCAGGCTTCAGACTTGTGCTCAGCTAGCCTTCGGGCTTGTATCACATATTGCCTTCAGGCTCACATCTAAGCCAGACTTTGGGCTTGCACTTAGCTAGCCTTTGAGCTCACATTCAACTAGCCTTCGGGCTCACATCTCAGCCAACCTTTAGGCACACACCTATCTAGGCTTCGGGTGGCACCAAGTCAGTCTTTAGGCTCATATTTCAGCTAGCCTTCAGGCTCTCACCCAAGCTAGCCTTTAGGCTTACATCTTAGCTAGCCTTTGAGTTCGCACCCAAGCTAGCCTTTAAACTTACACTCAACTAGCTTTCGAGCTTACACTTAGCCAGCCTTTAGGTTCACACTCAGCCAGTCTTTGGGGTTGCACCCAAGTTAGCCTTTGGACCTACACTCAACCAGCCTTCAAGCTCACACCATGCCAACCTTCGAGCTCGCACCTCAGCTAGCCTTCAGGCTCACATCTCAACTAGTCTTTGGGTTTGCACCCAAGCCAACCTTTGGATTTGCACTTAGGTAGCCTCTGGGCTCATATCCGAGCTAGTTTTCAGCTTCACACTCAACGAGCCTTCAAGCTTGCATCTCAGCTAGCTTTCAGGCTTATATTTAGCTAGCTTTCGAGCTTGCCCCTTAGTCTACCTTCAGACTCGCATCTAAGCTAATTTTCGAACTCGCACCTAATCAACCCTCAGGCTCACACTAAGCTAGTTTTCATGCTCATGATCTAAGCCAATATTCAGGTTTACACATTTAAAGCAGGGTTATGAATCCATTTAAAATCATCATAAACAGACAAGGACTCTCAAATCAAATTGATTAAGCTGAAGTTACTCAATCAAAATAAATGGACAAAGGCCAAGGTAGTTTAAATAAACCTAAATTGATCAAGTAAATGGACTAAAATCCAAATCGAGTTAATATAAACTCATACTCAACCCTAATTAGATTCAAGATGGGTTCAAATTAAATATAATTAGAATTGAACTAAACTCAAATCAAATCCCTAATTGGGCTAAATCAAGTCCAAACTATAAGGACAAACTCAAAATTAAATTAGAACCAGGAATGGCTGAGGCTGAATTGAAACCAAGTTAAACCAAATTGACATAAACCATAACTGAAGTCCTTTAAAATGAGAACCTAGACTCGATAAAGGTCCCACATAAGGTTAAACTTGACTCAAGCTAAATGATATCAAACTCAAACCTGAACTAAATAGAGTCAAACTGAGTCCTATTGGTACATTGAGTTTTCAGTAATACTCCAAGACTATGAATAGATAGGTGATGTTATCACTCTGACTTGAACCAAAATTAGTTCAAATAGAACTAAATAAAGTTAAATTGAGTCTCACTGAGTGCGCTACAAAAGCATTTAGCAACACTTCATAGCTATACTCAACTCTAGAAGCTATTGGTGATGCTACCAAATCAAAGAAGTTAATCACCAACATGCTTGAATATGTCAGCCATACTTGAAAGCTATATCCAACCCCATAAGCCGTTGGTGATGATATCAAATCCAAGAAATTAATTACCAATACGCTCCAAGTTATTGGCCACACGTCAAAACTATACCCAACACCCTAAATCATTAATGACGCTACTAAATCAATGAAGTCGACCAACAATATGCTCAAGACTATTGGCCACACTTCAAGCTATCTAGCCCCAGAAGCAGCTCGTGACACACTTTTCAAGCTAGTCAGCTTCAAAAGTAGCTGATGATGCGCTCTTCAAAGCTAGTCAACCCCAGAAGCCATTGACGATGCATCTTTCAAGCTATATTCGACCCCCATAAACTATTGGTGATGCTATCAAATCAAAGAAGTTAATTGCCAACATTCTCAAAGTTATTAGCTACACTTCAAAGCTATACCCGACACCCTAAGCCGTTAGTGATGCTACTAAATTAATAAAGTCAACCAATAATACACTCAAGGTTGTTGGGCACACTTCAAGCTAGTCAATCTTAGAAGTAGCTGGGGATGCATTTTTCAAGCTAGCCAGCCCTAAAAGTACCTGGTGGTGCACTCTTCAAACTAGTCAACCCCACAGGCAGTTGACGTTGCCCCCTTTTAAGTTAGTCAACCCCATAAGTTATTGATGATATTCCCTTTAAGTTAGCCAATTCCAAAAGCAGTTGGTGACATATCTTCAAGCTATACCCAACCTTACAAGCTATTGGTGATGTTGCTCAAAACCAATGAAGTTATCGCTTATGCTTTATTGGCTACAGAAATACTTCAAGATTAAAAGAGTTATCGTCTATGCCTTATAGGCTATGGAAGTGCTTCAACAAAAATCAATGAAGTTATTGTTTACACCTTATTAGCTATGGAAACACTTCAACCAAAACCAATGAAGTTATTGCCTATATCTTATTAACTAAGAAAATACTCCAACCCAAATAGAGTTATCACCAACACCTTGTCAGCTAATGAAAATACTCCAACCTAAATGAAATTATCGTTGATACTCAAAATCAGTGGAAACACTTTAAACTTCTCCCATTCCTTTCTACGATTCGGGTCAAATGTCACATGGTCTAGCGCAGTGAGGAGTGGGGTAGCAACACACATCAAAGCTTCTTCTTTGTCCTTTCTCTTTTGCTTTCTTTATTTATTTCATGTTTTCTATAATTCTCTATTGAATTTCATTATAAAGTGAGGGAATATCTTTCCTTAGGTCATGTATCATCTTTCTTAATTAATGAAATACTTTTTTCTCTTTTTGTGTCCCTATTTTTATTAACTAGGTTTCTTACCTTAGGAGATCCTGACAATCATCGGAATAATTAATAACAGGGGCTTGCGCCTGTTAAAAGTCATACTCCCATAACACCTAATAGCACACTTAAATTAAAATAAATTTTGATTTGCTATTCAAGGTTGCTCCTTAGAGTTTTTGCTATTTCGAATGCTCAACTTCGATCCCATAATAGTCAAGGACTCTCAAATTAAATTAATTAATATTAACATTGAACTTAGTCAAAATAAATGGATAAAGATCAAACTGGCTCAAATGGACTTAAATTGGTCAAAAAGTTGGACTAAAACCCAAATTGAGCTGGACTCTAAAAATCTAAATTGAGTTAACTAAATAAACTTAGGCTCAACTCTAATCAGGTTCAAGTTGAGTTAACTTAAATCAAATTGGGAATCCTAATAAAATCCAATCAATATTAAACTAAGCTCAAATTAAATTTGCATTAAGTTCAAACTAAAAGGCAAACTTAAAGTCAAATTAGAGACAGGCTAGGCTACGCCTAAATTAAAATCAAATCAAACTAATTTGACTTGAACTTGAGCCAAAGTCCAACAGACCTGAACTTGATAAAGGTCTAACACAAGTTCAAACTTGACTCAAGCCAAATGAAGTCAAACTTGGACCTGAACTAAATAGGTTCAAACTGATTCCTATTACGTGCGCTGAGTCTTCAATAATACTCTAAAGCTATAAGCAATTGGTGATGTTACATCTTGACCTGAACCAAAATTAGTTCAAATAAGAACTAAGTAAGGTCAAATTAAGTCTTAATAAGTGCACTATAAAAGTATTTAGCAATACTTCCAAGCTATATCCAACCTCATAAGATGTTAGTGATGCAATCAAACCAAAGAAGTTAATAGCCAACACATTCAAAATCGTTGGCTACACTTCAAAGCTAGTCAACCCCAGAAGCTATTGACGATGCATCTTCTAAGCTATATCCAACCCCACAAGTAGTTGGTAATATTGCCAAATTAAAGAAGTTAATCACCAATATATTCAAAGTCGTTGGCCACACTTCAAAGCTAGTCAACTCTAGAAGCCATTGACAATGCATATTCCAAGCTATATCCAATCCTATAAGTCATTAGTGATATTACCAAATCAAAAAAGTTAATTTCCAACATGCTCAAAGCTATTGGCCAGACTTCAAAGCTATACCTGACCTCCTAAGCCATTAATGATGCTACCAAATCAATAAAGCCAATAAAAAATTCACTCAAAGCCGTTGTTCATACTTCAAGCTAGTCAACCCCGCAAGTAGTTAATGATGCACCCTTTCAAGCTAGTTAATCCCACAAGCAGTTGATGACATGCCCTTTAAGCTAGCCAACCCCAGAAGCAATTGGCGATGCATTTTTAAGCAGTACCCAACTTGATAAGCTATTGGTAATGCAACTCAAAACCAAAGAAGTTATCACCTAGACCTTATTGGCTATGAAAACACTTCAAAGTTAATGGAGTTATCATCCACGCCTTATTGGCTAATGGAAAAACTTTAACCCAAATGAAGCTATCATCCATGCCTTATTGACTAACGAAAATACTTCAACCCAAATGGAGTTATCGTCAATGCCTTATTGGCTAACAGAAACACTCTAATCTAAATGGAGTTATTGTCAATAACTTATTGTCTAACGAAACACTCCAACCTAAAAGAAGTTATCACCTACTCATTATTGGCTACAAAAATACTTCAAATATCAAAGTTATTGTAGATGTTCAAAGAACTTCTCTCATTCCTTTCCACAATTTGGGTCAGATGCCACATGGTTCATTGTAGGGGGAGCAGGGTAGACAAACGTAGAGATCAGAAAATTGGAGGAGAAGAAGAGGATTAGTACTTGGAGCATTCAAGCAAGAGGAGAATTCAACACCAAGAGCAAAAAAACGTGGTTGAATTTTATCTTATGTTGGACTTTTTTCTGTGTTTCTTTGCTCTCCTCCTCCTTAATGCTATAGAACTACCTCCATTGATCATTGACTACTCGAGCTCTTGCTGTCCCAAGGGTGAAGTCCGACCGGACATGGTCAAGCTCGGCCAACTTCTCCTGTGAGCTATCGCACGAGTCTGTTAAAGGAGCCAGCCACTACCCTACCTTCCCCGAGCATGCCCACTAGCCTTTGTCTCCATGAGCTCTACCTGAGTTCACTTCCATGAGCCACTCGTCGGCCTCCTTTCCTCCACATAGTCACTTGTGAAACCCTAGCACCACCTCCATCACCACCACCACCCACTTGTGAGCCTCCTTCGACACCCAAACTCACAAAATGCCTCTGCCTCCTGAGCCTGTGAGCTGCCTCCACTACCCGTGAACCTCATCCATCACTAGCTGCCACCACATGAAGTCCACCACGAATTAGTGCTGATAAGAACCAGATCTGGTTGGATCTGACCATGAGATGAGGGGAAAACGTGCCCCTTCACCTTGCCATTGGGAAAGAGAGGCTAGATTTGGCTGGAAATAGCCAGATTCAGCTAAAAAGGAGATCATGCTACTTAGTCCCAATTGTGCTTTGTGAAGACAATTGGGTTTTTTGGGGGGGGGGGGGGGGGGGGGGGGGGGGGGTGGGGGGGGGGAGGGGGAGGTACCGGGGGGGAGGGCTAGAGCTTGAGGAAGAAGATAAGGAGGGTAAAAAAATATTTTAAAAACTTGTTGGCTCAAAGAAAAAGAGAAACAAATCCAACCAAAATAGGGGAGGAAGGTTTTGGGCTTGAGGAAGAAGAAGAGAGAAAAAAATAAAAATATATAAAAAAAATTTGTGTAAAAAAGAGGGAAAATTTGGCAAAAAAAGACCAAACAAGAGTTTTCAATATTGTAGCCACCCTCGATCCGATCCTCAGTGATGAAGATAGCGAATCCATAGCCTTGCTATGGCCACCCATGACCTCTCAAAGATGGTGATGAAAATGGCAATAAAGACGGTGAACCCATGACTCCACTGTGGCCAATCGCAGCTCCACAAAGATGGTGAATCTTCATCACATTTAGTCAGCCTTCAGGCTCGCATTTAGCCAGCCTTCAGACTTGCATCCAATCAGCCTTCAGGCTCACATTCAATCGGCCTTCAAGCTCTCATTTAGCCAGCCTTCAGACTTGTATTCAGCCAGCCTTCGAGCTTGCATTCAGTCAACCTTCGAGCTTGCACTCAGCCAACTTTCAGGATCACATCTAGATAGCCTTCGAGCTTACATCCAGCCATCCTTTAGACTCACATTCAGCTAACCTTTGAGCTCGCACTCAACTAGCCTTCTGACTTGCATTCAGCTAGCCTTCACACTTGCACTCAGCTAGGCTTTGGGCTCCCACTTAGTTAACCTTCATATTCACATTCAGCCAACCTTTGGGCTCACATCAAAGCCAACCTTCGAGCTCACACTCAGTTAGCATTCAAGCTCACATTTAGCCAGCTTTTGGGTTAGTGTTCAGCCAACCTTCGGGCTCGCACTCAGTCAGCCTTCAGGCTTGCATCCAACCTAGCCTTTGATCTCACATTTAGCTAGCCTTCTGGCTCACATCCAAGCCAACCTTTGGGCTCACACTCAATCAACCTTTGAGCTCGCATCCAAGCTAACCTCCGGGCTCACACCTAGCCAGCCTTCGAATACATTCTAGCTAGTTTTCAAGCTTACACTTAGCCAGTCTTCAAGCTCGCACTCAGTTAGTATTCAGGCTCACATCCAACCTAGCCTTGAAGCTTGCACTTAGCTAGTCTTTGGGCTCGCACTCAACTAGCATTCAGGCTCACACTCATCTAGCCTTTGGGCTCTCACCTCAGCCAACCTTTGAGCTCACACTAAACCAGCTTTCGAGCTCATAAACTAAGCCAACCTTTGAGTTAGTACATCTTAAGCTAGGCTATGGGTTCATCAAAAATTATCATAAATAACCAAGGACCCTCAAATCAAATTGATTAATGTGAAGTAACTCAATCACAATACATGGATAAAAGCCAAGTTAATGCAAATGGACTTAAATTGATCAAACAAATGGACTAAAATCCAAATCGAGCTAGACTCCAAAAAAAAAATCCAAATTGAGTTAACCTAGACCAACTAAACTCATACTCAACTCTAATCAAACTCGAGATAGGTTAATTTGAAATCAAGTTGAGTTCAAATTTAACGCAATTTGGATTGAACTAAACTCAAATCAAACCCTAATTGGGTTAAATCAAGTCCAAACTAAATAGGCTAAGTTCAAAGTCAAGTCAGAACCATGCCAAACTAAGCCTGAACTGAAATTAAGTTGAACTAACTTGACTTAAACTTGAACCAAAGTCCATCAAGATATATGCCTGGACTCGACAAAGGTCAAATACAATGTCAAACTCAACTCAAGGTAAATGAAACCAAACTTAGTCCTAAATCATATTAGTCCCGACGGAACTAAATAGGATTATACCAAGTTCCACTGGGTGTGCTGAACCCTCGGTAATACTCCAAGGCCATGAACAACGAATGATACTATCGCTCTAATCTAAACCAAAATTGATTCAAATAAACCTAAATAAGGTCAACTTGAGTCTCACTGGGTGTGCTACAAAACCTTTAGCAATATTTTAAAGCTATGCCCAACCCCATAAGCCATTGGTGATGTAGCTAAATCAAAGAAGTTAATTGCCAACACACTCCAAACTGTTGGCCACACTTCCAAGTTATACCCAACCCTATAAGCTATTGGTGACAATGTCAAATTAAAGATGTTAATTACAAACATAATCCAAACTGTTGGTCACACTTCCAAGCTATACCCAACCACATAAGCCATTGGTGATGCTACCAAACTAAAAAACTTAATCGCCAACACGCTCCAAGCTGTTGGTCACAATTCAAAGTTATACCCAACCCTCTAAGACATTGGTGATGCTACCAAATTAATGAAGTCAACCAACAATATACTCAAGCTACTATCCATACTTCAAGCTAGTCAACCTTAGAAATAGTTGACAATGTGCTCTTTCAAGCTAGCCAACCCCAGAAGTAGTTGGCAATGCACTCTTCAAGTTAGCCAACCCCAGAAGCAATTGGTAATGTGGTCTTCAACTAGTTAACCCCAAAAGCAATTGACGACATGCCCTTTCAAGCTAGTCAACCCCAAAAGTAATTGATGATGCGATTTTTGTAGCTATACCCAACCCCATAAGTCATTGGTGATACTACCAAATCAAATAAAGTTATTGCCTATGCCTTATCAGTTATGGAAATACTTCAAAAACTAAAGATATTATTGCCTACACCTTGTCGATTATGAAAACACTTCAAAACCAAATGAAGTTATTGTCTATGCCTTATCGGTTATAGAAATACTTCAAAAACCAAAGAAGTTATTACCTACATCTTGTTGGCTATGGGAACACTTCAAAACCAAATAATGAAGTTATCGTCTATGCCTTATCAACTATGAAAATACTTTAAAAAACCAAAGAAGTTATTGCCTTCACCTTGTCGAATATGGAAATACTTCAAAAACCAAAGAAGTTATCGCCAATGCTTTATTGGCTAATAGAAACACTTCAAATCATAAAATTATAACCAAAGATCAGAGCTATTAGAAACACTTCAAACTTCTCCTATTCCCTTCCACGTCCCATCAGATAATGCCATTAATAACTGCTTAAGATTGAGTCAATTTGGGTAAAATGTCACATGGTCTAGCACAAGGGAGTAGGGTTGCTCAACACATATTAAAGGATCTTCTTTACTCTTTCTCTTTCTTTATTTATTTCATGTTGAAATTCCTTATAAAGTGAGGGCTTACCCTTACTTAAGCCATGTATTATCTCTTAATATCAATCAAATAATACTTTTTTTATGTCTCTATCTTATTAGCTAGGTTTCTTATTTTAGAAGGTTCGTGACAATCATTGAGGTAATTAATAATAAGGGATTACGCCTGTTGGAAGTCATGTTCCCACAGCACCTAATAGCACACTTCAAATTAAAACAAATCTTGATTTATGATTTGAGGTCACTCCCCGATGTCTCCACTATCTCGGGTGGTCAATGTTGATCCCACAAAGCCAACTTTCATCAGCACTCAACTTTTAGAGGAAAGCCAAACCCAGGTCAAAGAGTGCTCCGAGAGTATATTAACTACTTCATATATAACTATAAGGAGATGCTTCAACTGGATCCTGAAGTTGCAATCCATAAACTAGCCATCAATCCTGAGCTTCTACCTGTCAAACAAGCACCTAGGAAGATGAAACTTAACTTAGAATAGAAGGTGATAGAGGAAACGAAGAAATTGATTGAAGCAAGCTTCATTAGAGAAGAAAAATATCCAAATTAGGTGGCAAGCACGTGCCAATCAAGAAAAAAAAGGCCAAATCTGTATTTGTGAGGATTATAGGGACTTAAATAAAGCATGTCCAAAAGATGATTTTTTATTGCCAATAATGGAAATCGCGATTAACAACACAACTAACTTTGAAATATTATCTTCCATGGATAGTTTTTCAAGATATAACCAAATCAAGATGCATCCTGATGATGAGAAACATATGGCCTTCAGGATACTAATTGGCATTTACTATTATAAGGTGATGCCCTTCAGGTTTAAGAATGCAGATGCCACTTATCAAAGAGCTATGACTCAAATCTTTGATAACCTTATACATCAATTAGTAGAATATTATGTGGATGACTTGGTAGTCAAAACTGAGATCAAAGATAAGCATGTCCAAGACCTAAGAGTGGTATTCGACTGCCTTAGAAAATATAACTGAAAGATGAATCATATGAAGTGTGCTTTTGGGGTATCATCGGAAAAGTTCCTTGGCCTTGTTATCAGACATTAAGATATTGAAATTGATCCATCTAAGATCAAAGCTATCTTGGATATGCCACCATCCAGTAATTTAAAGCAATTAAGGTCATTCCAAGACTGACTCGCATACATAAGAATATTCATTTCAAACCTCTTTGGAAAATATAAATCCTTCTCTAAGTTGATAAAGGATGCTCCATTTATTTAGGATCAAGACTACCAATAGACCTTTGAAGAGATCAAATAGTATCTCCTAAAGCCACTAGTCCTGGTGGCACCTCTATCCAATAAACCACTTATCCTCTACACAACAGTAATGGAAGGATCTATGGGGGCACTTCTTGCCCAAAATAATAAAGAGGATAAAAAAAATACACTCTACTATCTAAGTAGAATGCTGGTAGCAGCAGAAAATAACTACTCCCCCATCAAAAAGGATCATTTGATGCTCATATTCATGGTCAATAAGGTGAGACATTATTTGGTTTCTTATCAAGTCATTTTAGTATCAAATATTGATCCTATAAAGTACCTAATCACTAGACCTATACTCACTGGGAGGCTAACAAAATGGGCTTTAATCCTCATGGAATATGATAGTAAATTAACTTCCCAAAAAGAGGTCAAAGGGCAAGCCCTTGATGATTTCCTCATAGCTCATCTACTACCTACAATTCTCCTTCATGTTGCGAGCTCCCTAACAAAGAAATCATTTTGGTTAAAGAAGGAAAACCTTACTGGAAGCTATACATTGATCAAGCATCATCCATCAAAGTAGAGATTAGGCCAAAGCTTTCGCAAATCAAAGCAGGCATTGGACTCATTTATGTCATTCCGAATAGACGTATTTTACGATACTCCTATTCTCTCTCAAAATCATGAAAAAACAGCAAAGTTGAATACAAGGCGTTAAGTGCAAGATTGAAAATGGCCCTTAATATGAACACATCATGCCTATATATTTTCGATGATTCACAATTGGTTATTCCCAAAATCTAAGGCAAATATAAAGTCCGTAGAACTGAGCTCTCGAAATATTATGAAAAGGCTCAAGAGCTCATAAAGCAAATCCCACATATTTAAATAACAAATGTTCCTCAGTCCATCAATGTAGAAGTTGACTCCTTAGCTAAACTAGCCAAGGCACTGGCTGACCCTGATTAAGAAAATTTTCTAATTACAGTCCATAATAGATAAATGATGAACTCAATCTTTAGCATCAAGTATGAGAGGACTGAATCTAAAATGGTAGAAGAGGCCACAAATTAAAAAATACCATTCATCAACTAACTCAAAAGTGGAGAATTCCCAAAAGATAAATCTACATAGATAAAACTTAGAAACAAAGACACACTTTCTGCTTATCAACGATACTCTTTATAGAAGATCCTTCAATCAACTACTTCTGTGTTGTCTGTTAGACAAAGAGACCAAAGAAGTTATATATGAAGTGCATTCTGGAGTCTGTGAAGCTCATCAATTGGGCCCAAAAATAATAATGAAGATTAAGCGTATGAGCTACTATTATCCCACGATGGTGAGGGATTACATTGAATATGCGAGACAATGTCACCTATGCCAAATTCATGATGACTTCATCCATCAACACCCAAATCCTCTACATCCAACAGTGCCCTCATGGCCATTTGAGATATAGGGTACAGATGTCATTAGCCTAATTAAATCATCTTCTTCTAGAGACCATCGCTTCATACTAGTAGCAATCGATTATTTCTCTCAATGGGCTAAAGCAATTCCATTGAAATAGGTAAAAGAAAATGCTATTATCCACTTCTTTCAAAAAAATATCTTATACTAATTCAGTGTCCCTCAAAGCATCATTTTTGATAATGGACCATCTTTTAGAAGCTTCAAGGTAGGATGATTCGCGTATCATCATAAGATAGATTGGAGATATTCATCTATAATGCCAGAGCAAACGGGCTTAATAAGGCATCCACTCTAAGATCTTGAAAAATGTTATTGCCAAAAATAAGAAATATTGGCACCAAAAGCTTGTTAAGGCACTATGGGTCTGCTTTGGTGTTCAGGACTGAGGCAATCTTAACACTAAAAGTGCAAATCCTCTCTCTAGAGATTGTCTTGTAAGAAGAAATTACGAGAGAAGATAATGTTTATCTTTGCCTTGATGAACTAGACTCCTTGGATGAAACAAGGCTTATAGCTCAGCAAAACCTGAAAATATATTGAGCACAAATGACCAGAGCCTACAATAAGGTGTCTCAACTTAGTTTCTTTCAGAAGGGAGAAATGGTCTCAGTTCTAAGAAAACCTATAATCCCAAATAGAAATAAGAAATGTAAGTTCGAGGTTAATTAGGAAGGCCCTTATATCATCAAGAGGATATTCGAAGAGGAATCCTACCAACTAATTGATAATAAGGGAGAAAGGCCTATGCCACCAATTAAAGGCCGATTCCTCAAAAGGTACTATGCCTAAGCCCTGAGGACAACAATAATAACAACTAAAAGTATCTATATTTTATCTATGATTGAATGTTCGACTTTCTCAAAAAAGAATATTTGGTCAAACATTCACTCTATATTTCTCAAGGCAAAATATGGACACAAAACTTCATCCATCTTGTATGACTATTAAGCCCACATTTACATGTCAAATTAAGTCCACTTTTACGTGGTAGATCAAGTCTATATTACATGGCAATTAAGCCTATATCTATATGGTGATCTAAATCCACTCCCACATGAAAAAATTGAATCCACTTTTATGTGATAAATTAAGTCCATTTTTACATGACAACTTAAGTCCACTTCTATATAGTGAATCAAATCCACCTTCAAATGACAAATTAAGTCCATTTTCACGTGAAAAATTAAATCTACTTTTACATGAAAAATCAAGTCTGTATTATGTAGTATCTACATGGTGAATCAAGTTCATTTTTACGTCGTAGATTGGATCCACTTTCACGTAGTGAACTAAGTCCACTTCCGTGTCGAAGTCTAAGTCCACTTTTCTTAGGCAATTCAAACCCATATAATCAACCCTTGAAATATTAGCAGCGGCAAGTACTAGAAAATTATTCGCATCATCTCCTCTCGTTAGAACTCGAGAAGAGACTGCAAAAGGGGCAATTTTTTGAGGTAATTTTTGTTACAATCAAATTTGATTGAAATATGATTAAAATTAAGATTTATATGCCACTAAATTATAGCTCAAATGTAGGTTTTAGTCAAACTTAAATTATTTTTGAATTTGACCAAAAATTGAGCTAAATTTGAGCTTGAATCATTGAAAATTCAGGGCCAAGTTAGGCATGATCCAAATAGGCTAATTGGATTAGACTTTTGGACCAGAATTGGGCCCAAAATTCATAAAAAATTTGGGCCAAAATGACAAAATACAAAATTTTACAAATACGCCCCTATGTTGAATAAATTTTTGTAAATAGGTCATTGACAAGATTTTTCTTATAAATAGGTCTATGTAATAAGAATTTTGCAGAAAAATTCAATAAAAACCTAAAATTATAAATAAGTTCCATAAGATTTAGGGTTTGTAAATAAACCCCTCAAAATATCGATAATTATGATTTGATCCTTATGAAATCCACAGTTTGTGAATAAATCCCTCGAAAATTCTTTATTTATAAATAAGCCTTTAGAATTTTAACTTTTCATAAATAAGTCTTCGAAAATTTTTATTTTTATAAGTCCAAACTTTGCTCAAAAAGGACCTTAAAAGACTCAAGACTTTATAAACAAGTACTTTTGCAAAAAAATCTCCTAAAAATTATAAAATATATAATTTAGTCTAATTTTTCTAAAAAAATTGCAAATAGCCCCAAAATTTCATGATTTCTCAAAAAGGATACAATTTCATCCATAATCTAAAATTTGAATAAGATTTCCCTTCATGATTCAAACATCTAAATTATAGATTTTTCCTCATCCTAACCAAAATAGAATCTACATTCAAAGAAACTTCATTGACATCTCCAGTGAACAAATAGTAATCCAATCATCTATATTCAAAATTTGAATTATTGTGAATCTATTCTCTTATCTCTCATGTACCTATAAAAATAGATGAAATCTTGCAACAAAAAAAAAAGAGAGAGTGAGAAGATAAAAAGAGGAGAATAAGAACTGGGATATGAGTAAAAGTAAGTTGAAAATCGATGAAAGGTTTGTCAATTCTTAGCTCTCCTCTTTGTTCTTTCTCTATTCTCCTACTCTTCTACTTCATTCTCATCATGAGGTCTATGGTGATGCTTTTGTGTTGCTTGCTCGACCCACCTTCAATAGTTAAGGGCACCTGAGCACTGCCCAATTTTGGCATAAGCTTGCACCTAGCAATGAAGCCAAAAATCGTGCCGTTGTGCCTCCTCCACCAATCCTCCTTCTCCATTGTTGCTGCCCATGCCCTCCTTGTCAGAAGCTACCCTATGCTAGAACCCTAGTCCCATGCTTCAACCACTTGCTTACTAACCTGATGCCACCCGCACCATCCTTGAGCTTCCAGTGAACCGCTCCAGCCCTTCTCCATCACCATATCCCAGAACCGTAGCTCTGCCAGGCAAAACACAATGCCCACTAGCCTGCTCTGCCTCTCCATGGAAGAAGAAAGGAGAGAGGCAGAAGTAGAAGATTTGGGGAAGAAAAGCAAAAAAAAAAAAAAACAAATAATGTTGTTGGAATCCAACAGTAAAAAAAATCAAAAAAAAGGTTATGGGGCTATTGGCATGAAGAAAAAAAATAATGATTCAGCCAAAAAATAATAGGAAGGGAGTTATAAAAAATAGAAATTACATAAAAAAGAAAATTTCAGCAAAAAGTAGAAAAAAAAGAGTTTGTTCAAAAAAAGGAGAAAAGACTTCTCTCTTCTTGATTATTGACGGAACTTCATCAATACTATGGCCACTCACGACACCTTGAAGATGGTGGACTCTTGACATTGCTCGTGGCCCCATGAAGATGATGAACCCTTAACACTGCTAGTGGCCACCCATGACCCCTCAAATACAGTGATGAAGACGGTGAACCCATGACCTCGCTGCGGCCACCCACGACCCCTCAAAGACAAAGATGAAAATGGTGAACCTATAGTACTGCTTCGGTCGGCCAGCTACGAGCATACACTCACACCCTAGCTAGCTGTCAGGCTCACATCCTAGCCAACCTTTGGGCTTGCATCTTAGCCAACATTCAGACTCGCACTTAGTAGTCTTCAAGCTCATACTGAGACAACTTTTGGACTTATATTCAGCCAACCTTCGAGCTTATGCCTTAGCCAGCCCTTAGGCTCGCACTTACCCAACCTTAGGCTTGCACTTAGCTAACCTTTGCGCTCACATGCAACCAACCTTTGGGCACACAACTTAGCCAATGTCTTAGCTAGCCTTCAGGCTCTCACTTAAATAGCCTTTGGGCTCACATTTAGCCAGTTTTTGGGCTAGTATTTAGCCAATCTTTGAGCTCATATCTAGGATAACCTTTGGGCTTGCACTTAGCTAGCCTCGGGCTCACATTTCACCAGCCTTCAGGCTTGCACTCAGCTTAGCATTTGGGCTAGCACCTTAGCTAGCCTTCAGGCTCGCACTTAGCTAGCCTTCAGGCTCACATTTTACTAGCCTTTGGGCTCACACTCCACCATCTTTTGAGCTCACACTTAGCCAACTTTCAAACTTGCATCCAAGCCAACCATCGGGCTCATACTTAGCCAGTCTTTAGGCTTACACTTAGCCAACCTTCAAGCTCGCATTTAGTCAGCCTTGGGCATGCACTCAGTTAGCCTTCGGACTTACACTTAGCAAGCCTTCAGACTCACACTTAGAAAATCTTTGGGCTTGCATCCAAACAGCCCTATGCTCGCACTTAGCTAGTCTTCAAGCTTACACTTAGCCAGTTTTTAGACTCGCACTATGCTAGCCTCTTGCACTTAGCCAACCTTTAGGCTCGCATTTAGCTAGCCTTAGACTCACAACTCAGCTAGCCTTTAGGCTCACACCTTAGCCAGCCTTTAGGCTCATGCTTAACTAATATTTGGGCTCACACTTAACTAGCCTTTGGGTTTGCACTCAACTACCCTTCGAGCACACATCCAAGTAAGCCTTTGGGCTTGCACTCTTTCAACCTTTTGGGCTCGCACTCTACCAATCTTCAAGCTCTCATTCAGTTAGTATTTGGGCTTGCACTCAGTTAGCCTTCGAGCTTACATTTAGCCAGTCTTTGGGCTCACACTTAGCCAGTCTTTAGGCTCATACTCTATCAGCCTTCAGGCTCACACTCTATCATCCTTTGGCCTCGCACTCAGACAGCCTTCGGGCTTACACTTGGCCAACCTTTGAGCTCGCATCCAAGCCAGCCTTCGGGCTCATACTTAGTCAGTCTTAGGGCTTGCACTTAGTCAACCTTCAAGCTCGTACTCCGCTAGCCTTCAAGCTTGCACTCAGCTAGCCTACAGACTTACACTTAGCCAGACTTTGGGCTCACACTCAACCAACCTTCAGGTTTGCACTTAACCAACCTCCTATTTCGCATCTAAGCCAGCTTTTGAGCTCACAAACTAAGTCAATCCTTGGGTTCACACATTTAAAGCTAGGCTATGGGTCTACCTAAAATAATCATAAATAGCTAAGGACCCTCAAATCAAATTGATTAATATAAAGTAACTCAATCACAACAAATGGACAAAGACTAAGTTGGCTTAAATAGACTTAAATTGGTCAAAAAATGGACCAAAATCCAAATCAAGCTAGACTCTAAAAATATAAATTGAGTTAACCTAAACCAAATAAACTCAGAGTTAACCCAAACCAAATAAACTCAGAGTTAACCCTAATCAGACTCGAGATGGGTTGATTTAAAATCAAATTAAACTCAAATCAAATCCAATCTAGATTGAACTAAGCTTAAATCAAATCCTAATTGGGTTAAATCAAGTCTATATTGAAACGCAAACTCAAAGTCAAACTAGAACCAAGCCAGGTTGAGCTTGAACCAAAACTAAGTTAAATTAAATTGACTTGAATTTGAATCAAAGTCCATCAAGACGCAAACCCAAACTCGATAAAGGTCCAATGTCAAATCGAGTCCCACTAGGTGTACTGAACCTTTGACAATTCTCCAAGGCCATGAATAGAGGGTGATGTTACCATCTTGACTTAAACCAAAATTAGTTTGAATAGAACTAAATAAGGTCAAATTGAGTCTCGCTGGGTGTGTTGCAAAAGCCTTTAGCAATATTTCAAAGTCATATCTAACTCCATAATCCATTGGTGATGCTACTAAATCAAAGAAGGTATTTGCCAACATGCTCATAGCTACTGGTCATACTTCAAAGCTATATCCAACCCTTTAAGTCATTGGTGATGCTACCAAATTAAAGAAGTTAATCGTCAATACACTCAAAGCTGTCGACCACACTTCAAAGCTATGTCCAATTTCCTAAATCATTAGTGATGCTATCAAATCAAATAAGTTAATTGCCAACACACTCAAAGTAGTTGGCCATACTTCAGAGCTATATCCAACCCCCTAAGCCACTGGTGATGCTAGAAAATCAAAAAAGTTAATTGCTATCACACTCAAAGCCATTGGCCACACTTCGAAATTAGTCAATCCCTAAAAGCCATTGGCAGCACACCCTTCAAGTTAATTAACTCTAGAAGCTGTTAATGATATACCCTTCAAGCTAGCCAACCCCAGAAGTAGTTGGCAACATACTCTTCAAGCTAATAAACCCCTAAAGTAGTTGATGACGCACCCTTCAAGCTAGCTAACCCCAAAAGCTATTGGAGATGTGCCCTTCAAGCTAGTCAAGCCTGAAAGCCATTGATGACATTCCCTTTCGAGCTAGTCAACTCTAGAAGTAGTTAACAATGCGCTCTTCAAACTAGTGAATCCCAAAAATAATTGACAATGTAATTTTCAAAGCTATACCCAACCATATAAGTTGTTGGTGATGCTAGTAAAACTAATGAAGTTATCACCTACATCTTATCGACTATAGAAACACTTCAAAAACCAAATAAGTTATTGTCTATAAGGTCAATAAAGTTATCGCTAATATCTTATTAGCTAATAGAAACACTCCAACCCAAGTGAAGTTATCATTGATATTTTATTGGCTAATGAAAATACTTTAATTATAAAGTTATCACCAAGTTTAAAGGTATCAAAAATACTTTAGGCCAATCCCGACAAGCCATCAACAATGCTTAAAGCTATTGAAAATGCTTCGAACTTGTCCTATTCCCTTCCATATCCTATTGGATGATGTTATCAATATCTACTTAATATCAAGTCGATTTGGGTCAAATGATTTGTGGTCTAGTACAGGGGAGTGGGGTAGTAGTACATATCAAAGCTTCTTCCCTACTCTTTCTCTTTCCTTATTTTTTTCATATTTTTCGATAATTTCATATTGAAATTCATTATAAAATGAGGACATATCTTTACTTAAGCCATGTACTATCCTTTTTAAATTAATCAAATAATGTTTTCTTTTTTCCATGTTTCTATTTTGTTAACTAGATTTCTCGCTTTAGGAGATTCCTGACAATTATCGGAGTAATTAACAATAGGGGCTTGTACATGTTGAAAGTCAATATTCTCATAATACCTAGTAGTATACTTCAAATTAAAATAAATTTTGATTTATGATTTAAGGTTACTCCCTAAGGTCTTCGCTATCTCAGGTGGTCAATCTCAATCCCACAACCTCAAATTCCATTAACAACAAGCCAAGATAGGCTATCAATTACTAAATTAAAGATGATTAAAAGTCGTTGATCATTCCTTCAAATTAAAAGGACAAAAGGTGGATTTAAACTTGCTCACTTAGTCAACTAGTATGTTTTATCCAAATAAGATAAACTTACAACACGCTTGAACTCGTTGGTAATTCTTTAAGCCAGTCAACCCCCAAAAGTCATTGGTGATGCTCTCTTCAAGCTATTTGAATCCAAAAGCCATTGGTGATATGCCCTTTAAACTAGTCAACCTCTGAAGTAGTTGGTGATGTTCTCTAAAGCTAATTAATCTCAAAGCTATTGGTGGCACTACATCCACTGAAGACTAACCTCAAAACCCATCTGAGTCAAAGTCCACTAGGTTTAGTGCATGAGATCATGGTAGTAGCACGTATCAAGCTCTTCCCACTTCCTCTATCATTTCTTTATGTCCCATTAGATGATGTCTCAAACCTCAACAAGGTCAACTAACACAAGTCAAGATAGTATGCCATACCCTGAGATCAAGCCATGTTATTATCAGCATCCACCAAGGATCATATCAGGATCTATCTAAGTTAGACTCCACATAGTCCACCACACAAGAAAGACAATTACAGACATTGAGCTCTTCCCCTTCTCATTTCTCATGTCATATCGTTTATGCATTCAAATCTATTAAATTGTAAAGTGAGGGCATGCCCTTACTTAAGCCATGTATCATTTCTCAAATCAATAAATATCACACTTTATTCTTTTCTTTTGTGTCTCTATTTTATTAGCTAAGTTTCTTACTTTAAGATATTTCTAACAATTATTAGTATAATTAACAATAGGGGCTTGCGCCTGTAGGAAGTTAATATTTTCATAACACTTGATAACATAATTTAAATTAATATAATTTTGATATGTGCATCGAGGTCATTCTTTGGAGTTTACACTACTCCAGGCCACTAATTTGATCCCATAATAGGTTGTGAGTTGATATAAAGGCTGATTTTGCCTTAAAAAGTGCAATTATAGTGAAGAGTTTAAGTCCTCAAAAGCGATGTAAAGGCCACGGAGTAGGCACGATTGATCACCTAACTATGTAAATCATATGGCATTCTTTTCTTGTCTCATTTTATGTTTAGCACTTGTGATCTTATTGGTTATGGACTTTGTACGTATCCCAGGAGTGGCGAAGACTCTAGGAAGTGCATCGATGCACAAAAATCAAAGTGTGTTTTAATTTGAATGCACTATTAGTTATTATGGGAACATTGACTTTCAACAAGTGCAAGCCCTTATTGTTAAGCATCCTTATAATTTTTAGGAAACTCTTAAAGTAAAAAACCTAACTAACAAAATAGAGACATAAAAGAAAAGGAAAAAACATTGTTTGATTGATTTGACAGAGATGACATACGGGTTAACTAAAGGCATACCCTCACTTTACATTAGATTTCATTATGGGAAAACATAAAATAAAAGAAATAAAAATGAAAGAGTGGAAAAGAAGTTCTGATGTGTGATGTTGCCCCACTCTCATGCACTAGACTATACAATGTCTTAACTCGAATAGGTCTTGACTTGATCCTCAATAGATGTGATATGGAAGGAGAATAGGTGGTGAAGTGTTTCCAATAGCCTGAGAATTGGCAATAACTTCTTTTAGTTGAAGTATTTCCAGTAGCCAATAAGGTGTAGGTAATAACTTTATTGATTTTGAAGTATTTCCATGGTCAATGAGACATAGGCAATAACTTCATAGATTTCGAAGTGTTTCCATAGTTAGTAAGGCGTAGGCAATAGCTCCATTTGGTTTTGAAGTATTTTCATAGCCATGAGCCATAGGTAATAACTTTATAGATTTTGAAATGTTTTCATAGCCAATGAGGTATAGATGATAACTTCATGGGTTTGAACTGTTTCCATAGCCAATAAAGCATAAGCGATAACTTTATGAGTTTGAGGAATTTCAATAGCCAATGAGTCATAAGTGATAACTTTATGGGTTTAAAGTATTTTTATGGTCAATGAGGTGTAGGTGATAACTTCATAAGTTGGAAGTGTTTTTATAGCCAATGAGGTATAAGCGATAACTTTATGAATTTGAAGTATTTCTATAGCCAATAAGGTATAGGAAATAACTTCATGAGTTTTAAAATATTTTCATAGCTAATAAGGCACAGATGATAGCGTTATAAGTTTAAAAGTGTTTTCATAGCAAATAAGGCATAGGTGATAGCCTCATAGGTTTGAGGTGTTCCCATATCTAATAAGGCGTAGGTAATATCTTTATGAGTTTTGAAGTATTTTCATAACCAATGAGGTATAAGTGATAAATTTATGAGTTTGAAGTATTTTCATAGCCAATAAAGTGTAAGGGATAACTTAATAAGTTTGAAATATTCCTATATCTAATGAAGCATAAATGATAACTTTATCGGTTTGAAGCATTTTTATAGTCAATGAAGTATAGGTGATAACTTCATGAGTTTGAATTGTTCCTAAAGTCAATGAGGCATAAGTAATAACTTCATTGATTTTGAAATATTTTTATAATCAATGAGGTGTAGGTGATAACTTCACTAAGTTTAAAGTGTTTCCATAGCTAATGAGGCATAGGTGATAATTTTATTAATTTTGAACTATTTTCATAGTCAATGAGGCGTAAGTGATAACTTCATAGATTTGAAGTCTTTCCATAGCCAATAGGTGATAAATTTATGAGTTTTGAAGTGTTTTCATAGCCAAGAAGGCATAAGCGATAACTTCATGGTTTGAAGTATTTTTATAACTAATGAGATGAAAATGATAACTTCATGAGTTTGAAATATTTTTATAGCCAATGAGCTGTAAGCGATAACTTCATTTATTTTGAAGTGTTTCTATAGACAATGAGGTATAAGCAATAACTTTATTTAGTTTGAAGTATTTTCATAGCTAATAAGATGTATATGATAATTTTATGGATTTTAAAGTGTTTTCATAGCCAATGAGGGTCTATAGTGACTTCATGATTTGAGATATTTTGTAGCTCGTGGAATATTGGTGTTAATCTCTTTGAGTTTGAAGTGTTTTACGCATTGCTTGTAGAGCTGGGTGAAGTCTTGAAATGCTTCCATATGCTTTTGTAGTATACCTAGAGGGACTCGATTTGACCCAGTTTAGTTTTATTTGAACTAGCTCTGGTTTAGATTAGGATGGTAATATCACCTGTTGTTCATAACCTTGGAGTATTATTGAAGGTTTAGCATACCCGGTGGGACTCAGTTTGACCCTGGTCAATTTCATTTGGATTAATCTGGTTCGGGTATGAGTTTGGTTTGGATTCAGTTCAATGTTTAGATTCAATTATGAATTGATTCGATTCAATGTTCAAAACTTGTTTCAGGTCAAGTTTGATTTGATTTAGTTCAATGTTTGGACTTGACTTGGATTCAAGTTTGATTTGATTCAATTCAATATTTAGAACTTGGTTTTGATTCAACTCTAGTTTTATTTGATTCAAATTGATATTGATTTTGTATTGGACCCTTATCGATTTATTAATAGATCCTTAATAAATCTTGAGCCCAAGCCCTTAGTGGTTTTGGAACTTTAATGGACTTTGGATCCAACCCTTGATGGGTTCTAAATGGATTCTTCTTTAGTCTGAGTTTGAATTGATTTGGTTTAGATTAACTTAATTTAGATTTTGGGTCAAGTTTAATTTGAGTCTTAGCCCATCTTATTTGATTAATTTGGATCTATTTAGTGATCCATTTGAGCCAATTCAATTTTATTCATTTCCTATAGCTAAGTTCAATGTGATTAGGTCACTTTGATTTAAATAATTCATATTAATTCATTTAGTTAGAGAGCCCTTAAGCTGTCATAATAACGTTATGGCATGCCCACAAGTTAGCCATAAGTTCAAATTGGCTTTAGGGTGAGACCGTAAACTAACCCTAAATTATTTTGATTTTCAAACAAGACCGCAAGCTAACCCTAAATTATTTAGTTGTAGGGTAAGACCACAAGTTGGTCCTTAATCATTTAGATTTTTGGGTGAGCCAGCAGGCTAGTCTTAAGTTAATTTGATTGTTAGGCAAGATTATTTTCTACTCCTAAGCTATTTTGACTTTCAAATGAGACTGTAGGCTGGACCTAAGTCACTTTGGCTTTCAGGTGAGATCGTAGGCTAGTCCTTAGTTGATTTGATTGTCAGTTGAGACTGTAGGCTAGTTCTAAACTATTTTTGACTTTTGGGTAGGATCACATACAGGTCCTAAATTGGATTAATTGTTGGACGAGACCACAGGTTGACCCTAAATCGCTTTGAATTTTAGGTAAGAATGTATACTAGCCCTAAGTTGGATTAGTTATCAGGCAAGATTGCAAGCTACCGCTAAACTATTTGACTTTTGGGTGAGACTTTACGCTAGTCCTAACTATTTTTTACTTTCAAACGAGACCATAGCTTGGCCCTAAGTCAGATTAGTTGTCAAACAAGGTCATACGCTGACCTTAAGTCAAATTAGTTATTCGGCAAGACCATGAGTTGGCCTTAAACTATTTTGACTTTTAAAATTATTTGACTTTCAGGTGAGACCATAGACTAGCTCTAAGTTGGATTAATTGTCAAGAAAGACCGCAATCTGGCCCTAAACTATTTAACTTTTGGACAAGACCATAGGCTAACCATAAGTCATATTTATTATCAAGCAAGATCACAGGCTAGACCTAAATCATTTAACTTTTTGGTGAGACTACAAGCAGACCCTAAGTCAAATTGGTTGTCAAGAAAGATCACAGATTGGCACTAAATCATTTCTTATGCCTTTTTCTTGTTCTTGCTCCATTGTCAACACAAGAGCTTCTTGTTGGTGATCCTTCTTCTAAGATTATGATGGGAAAGTCCCAAGATAATCCTGTGGTGATGAGTAGGAGTATAGATGGCCACAATGATGACGAAAGTTCATCGACATTCTAGACAGCGGGTGGCCACAGTATTGTTGGAGGTCCACTATCATGTGAAGGGTCGTGGGTGGCCACAGTCTTGTGATCCTCCATCATACGAAGTGGCCATGAGTGACCATAGTATTGTGATTCTCCATCATATAAAGGGGCCGCGAGAGGCCGTGGTGTTGTGATCTTTTGTTATTTGAAGGGGCCGTGAGTGGTTACAGTATTGTGACCCTCTATCATACAAAGGGGCCGCATGTGATTGTGGTGTTGTAATCTTCCATCATATAAAGGGGATGTGGGTGGTTATAGTATTGTGATCTTCCATCATACGAAGAAGGGCCACGAGTGGCCACAGTATTATTAGAGCAAAAGAGGTGTCCAGCGAGGTTCGAACGCCCGATCCTCTTAGATTTAGTTATCTGAATATGGACAGCAGAATGCCATCTCTTGGGAGAGCAGCAGGAGTGTGGGGGAGGAGGGCTTGGGGACAGCAATAGTGCAGAGTTCTTGTGGGAGGCAAGGAAAAATGAGGGTCAAGTAAAAAGGAAAACAAAGAAAGGGAAAGAAAACCTTACATCTCTTAGTCTTGATAACGTCTTGTTGGTCTCCTTCTTGATGGAATGATCTCCTCCTTTAACCCATGTGGATCTTCCACAAGGATTGGCCTTCAAATTCACCTTTGATTCATACAAGATCTCCCCAAGAGTCAAGTGTAAAGTTTCTTAAATTCATGAGCCCTAACCCCCCTTTATATAAGATGAAGAGAATCTCTAATTTTGGTGATTAATTGATTTGATTTAAATATTTGATGAATATATTCTTTTCATAAACCTCATATTTAAATCTTTGATTGAAATATTCCGATATTACACCTTTCTTGTTGAAAATTCTAGTTGACTTTACTAAAGATTTGAAGAGAATATGTTTCTCTTTTTATAGATCATGTCTGAAATGGACATCCATTTGGAAAATGGAAAATGGATGTCCAACTTTGAGCAGGGATTTGCATAATTGGACAGTGCTGAATGTCCAATTGGAACCATACATCAGGCTATGGGTAGGCGTTCATATTGTCGAATAGTACCGAATGACCGGTTGAGAATCGGACATCCGATTGTGTCTCATTTAAGCTTTTGGATCCAATTTTGGTCCAAATATTTGGCCCTACTCATTTCACTTTAATTTGAGCCTAAATTTCTCAATAATTTAGATTTAGATTGAACTCAATCTTTAGCTAAATTTGATCATGATTTAGTTCCAATTGAGACCCACATTTGGGCCATAGTCTATGGTATTCAATTCTATATTTTGACTAAATTTTGATTGAATTGATTTTTGGCCAAAATTGACTCAAATAAATGTTCCCCTTCGCATCCACTTTGTAATTTTTTTAGTGAGAGGAGTGGATCCAAATAAAAAATTTTTTTTTTTAGGTGCTTGCCTTTTGCGTCAACATCCTAAGAGTGAATTTGAACTGCTACATAAAAGTAGACCTAATTTATCACATGAAATTAGGTTTAATTTACCATGTGAGAGTAGAATTGATCTACTATAGGAAAGTGGACTTGAGTTACTATAATGAGTGGACTTGATTTACCATAGTGAGTGAACTTAATTTACCACAATGAGTAGACTTGATTTACCATAAGAAGTGGACTTGATTTGCCACAAGAAATAGACTTCATTTTCTGCAAGAATTGGGCTTAATTTATCACAAGATCTAGATTTAGTTTGTCACAAGGAGTGGTCTTAATTTGCCACAATGAGTGATTTTGAGTTGTCACAATAAATGGACTTGATTTGCCACAATGAGTTAACCTAGGTTATCACAATAAGTGGGCTTGATTTGTCATAATAAGTAAACTTGAGTTACTACAATAAGTGGACTTGAGCTACCATAATAAGTGGACTTGAGTTACCATAATAAGTAAACTTGAGTTGCAATAATGAGTGATTTTGATTTGCCACATAGAATGGACTTGATTCACCACAATAAGTGAACTTGAATAGCAATAATAAGTGGACTTGAGTTGTTACAATGAGTAGACTTGATTTACCATAATGAGTGGACTTAATTCACCACAATGAGTGGACTTGATTTGCCATAACAAGTAGACTTGGGTTACCACAATAAGTGGACTTGGGTTGCCACAGGAAGTGGACTTGATTTGCTATATAACAAGTGGATTGCCACAATAAGTGGTCTTGAGCTGCCACAAGTTGGACATAGCCTCTTAGTTGTTGTTGCTACCTCCAAAGGTCTAAGCATAGCTCCTCTTTAGGAATTGGGCATTGATCAGTGGCATAGGCCTTTTCCTTGAACCAAGGTTGGTTTCCATTAGTTCAGCAATTGTAACTTGCCCCTCCCCACCCACCCCCCACCCACCTCCCCCCCCCCCCCCCACCCTGCCCCCCTTCTTTATATTCTGGTAGAGCTTCTTTTGGTTTGACGATCATGTCTTCACCAAGTAGTTGGCAACAGTTCCTCTTTCAATTTTGAGGGCGCTTTGTCTGCATCATGCCCCCTTTCTTCAGATTTTGATGAAGCTTCACTTAGGACTTCACCTTCTTGCAATGTTTGGAGTACCATGGCTAACTCGATGCATATGGTTTGAGTATCATAAGGCACTGATGATGTTTGGTCAGCCTTATTATAGGCCCAATGGTGACCATGAGGCATATATGGATATTTTGAGAAATGTAGTCCAGTCCTTTAGAATTCTTCATTAGCACATTGGAGCAAGATACTTTGTGATAATCAGCTAAATTAGCAAGTAGATGCTTGGGTCGATGCTAGTGTAGTAATTCAAGCTAACAGTTTTTCTTCCAGAATGTTAAATTAGTGCATGAGCTTCAAGAGCAGTAACCATATGAAATGATATTCTCTCTTTTTTTTCGATTGCAATGTTAGATAATCAAATGATGTTGAACATATGTGTTTGCATTTGTTCTTTTGAAAGAAAATCATTTTTAGAGATTTTTTTAATAAATAAGTAATATATCCTTCCATCTTTAATTAAGGCCTCTTACTTGATTTGGTTTGCTGAAGTTTAAAAATAATTTTTTCTCAAAATGTGATGGGTAATCAACCTCCCCTTACACCTTTTCCTTAGTGTAATTCCTTCTTCTAAAACCCATTTTTCTGGCGATTTCACTACTTTTACCATGTTCCTATTAGTTAGTTATTTTTTTTATTTTAACTTTGATCTCGAATGCCTCTCAACCTTAATTACTAATTTTTACACACCTGCAAATGCTCTTTGGGTGGTCTTTCTTGGTCAATAATATACTGAGATGAGGCTTAGCAAATTCTCCTAATTTCGACATGTGATCCAATTTTCTTCCCCTTTTCTCTTTTTTTAAATTTTTTGTCATCATTTTTTTTCCTTTGATGTAGCAATCTCATTCTTCTTTGAGAACTCAAGATTTGCGGGCTTGCAGATGCCAACCATTTCTTATTTTTTGAGTCTATCTCTCTTAGTTTGGCTTTTCATATGAGATTTGTCCAATTAGGACTTTATTTTCCACCATTTATCTAGGGGTGATCTTTACTTCTAGGAGGAGATTTTTGAGAGGTTACCTTTCGATCTTAGTACTTTTGTCTTTAAAGCAACTTTTCTAATGGGGTTCTAGCTACTCATAGATTGGCCACCATATTTTGAGCCTTTCATTCCTAAAGTTAACTTAGAGCATTGATGGGTGGGGGAGATGTAGGGATTCCAACTCCACTGTATTTCATCATCAATCATCCTGACCTTCAAGCATCATCTTTATATTTTTCAAAGACCTTATCTCTAAGACCGAAGATAATTTACCTAAATACTAAGAGAACTTTTTATTTTATATCTAAAAAAATATTTGTTTCTTTGCCTCGAGAAGTACAGAATATATACTTGTCTAGTCAGTTTCGATTTGACTAGACGTTCCATCATAAGCTAAATTTTTGTTTGCTTTGTGCTTTTGAATCTCATGCAGATGTTTGACTCTTTCTAATACAAATTTGATGCAAGTAATCTTTTTTTCTTATCTATTAATCACTCTGGCATTGGAAGATTGTGTTACTTCTTTCTTAGTTGAAGAAAGTTGAATGATATTCTTTCGTTATCCTCCTTTAGCCCTTGCAATATTGTTAAGGAGTTGGAGGTAGGGATTGTACCTTCTAACTTCAAGTTTGCTCTGACATCCCGAAGTTGACTAAATGCCCTACTGATCCTTTCTTTAGCAAGTTATAGGTGGTCAAAATTGACTTTTGCCTACTACTTAGTCTTTAAAAGACTGATACCCTAATTTGTACTAATGGGTCCTCTATTTCATCATCAAGGTTTAGCACAACAAAATTTGGCTTTGCCACTAGGACAAACTTGTCCTTTGCCCCCCTTAGTGGACTCTGTCCTTGTTCTCTTGGTGGCCTTGATCTTTGCTTACTAGATGGGAGGCGAGGAGTTGATCTGAAATGGGTAGGTGAAACAACAATTGGATCAATGGTAGGGCAAGTTATAGGTGATCAAAAACTAACTTTTTATCTATTATCAAGTCTCTGGAAGACCGATATTCTAATTTATAGTAATGGACCCTCTAGGAGCTTGTACCTCGCCGCAAGTTGTCGCTTGACCCACCGTGATCCCACTCTATGCTACCATTGTTGCCTTCATCGGACTTGCCTCATGGCTTTTCTTCACTAGACAAGTCTCGATAATCCATCACGCACCCTTCACTTGCACCATAGCCCATCTGGCCTCTACTTCTGATGAGCTCCGCTCGGCCTCTAACTACACTACAACCTGTTTGGCCTCTGCCTTCACAACCCGCTTGCTTCTTGCACTAGCAGCTCTGCCTGAACTTGCCTCCACTGCCAATATCGTGCCCACTTGGTCTACTCCACCTCTTCACACCAATGCTTACTCATGAAGAGGACCCCCACCAGTTGTGCCTCCTGCTCGGCTCCTTATGCTGCATGCCCTTGTCTCACCGGCCGAAGCTCCCTACCATTGTTCATCACTGATCGAGGCCAAATCTAACCACCAAGTTGAAGGTGTCAGGGATAGTGAAAGTTGAGAAGAAGGCAAAAGGAGGCACGAGAGGTGGGTGAAGAAAAAAGAAAGAAAAAAAGAAGCAAAAGAAGAAAAAAGCTTCTAGCTAAAAACATATAAAAAAATCAGCCATTTAAAAAAAAAGAGAAAGAGAGATGTTGAGATGGTAAAATAATAATAATAATTAAAAAAATTAAGGAAGTGCAGAAAAGAGGCATCAAAGGAGAATCGGAGAAGATTCAAAAGTAGGAGGAACTAGTTCACCCCATCCTCGCAGCCACCTGTGACCTCACTCACCTCTGCCACATCCACGCCTGCAGAACTATCATCTTTATGCTCGCAATCATTTGCCGCCCTCCTACACATGACAATGAAACTCCATCACCACCGCGGCCACCTACGACTTTGCACACCTAGTCAGCCTTCAAGCTCGCACCTAGCTAGCCTTTGGGCTCACATCTAGCCAACCTTCAGGCTTGCACCCAAGTCAACTTTGGGCTCACACCCAAGCCAACCTTTGGGCTTGCACCTAAGCCAGCCTTTGGGCTCTCACTCAGCCAACCTTTGGTCTCACATCCAGTCAGTCTTCAAACTCAACACATTTAGCTAGACTTGCACCCAATCTAGCCTTGCGCTCACACCCAACTAGCCTTCAAGCTCACATCTAGCCAACCTTCAGACTTGCATTCAAGCTAGCTTTTGGGCTCGCACCCAACTAGCCTTCAAACTTGCACTCAACTAGCCCTCAAGCTTGTACCCAGTCAGCCTTTGAGTTCGCACCCAAGCGAGCCTTTAGGCTCAGACTTAGCCAGTCTTTGGGCTTGTACTCAATCAGCCATCAGGCCTACCTCTCTAAGCTAGCTTTTGAGCTCACGAACTAAGCCAACCCTCGGGTTCACAAATTTAAGGTCAAACCATAGTTTTACCCAAAATTATCATAATAGCCATTAACTTTTCATATCAATTTCAATCTTGATCAAACTATGCTCAAGTCAAACCCTAATTGGGTCAAATCAAGTTCAAACTAGATGGTCAAACTTGAAGTCAAAGTAGAATCAGGCCAAGCCTAAACTAAAACTAAGTTGAACCAAATCGACTTGAACTTGAACCAAAGTCCATCAAGATGCAAACTTAAACCCATTAGCGGGTAGGACAAGGATCTAATAAGAACCCATTAAGGGTCAAATCTAAAATCTATTAAGAACTCATCAAGTGTCAAATCAAAAATTTATTAAAGTCCTATTAAGAACCCATTAAGGGTTGAATTCAAAATTTATTAAAGATTCATTAAGAACCTATTAATGGTTGAATCCAAAATGTATTAAAGATTCATTAAGAACCCATTAAGGGTCAAATCTAAATCCATTAAAGATCCATTAAGAACCCATTAAGGGTCTAATCCAAAATCCATTAAAGATCCATTAAGATTTCATCAAGGGTCAGATCCAAGATCCATTAAAGACCCAATAAGAACCTATCATGATTTGGATCCAATATCCATTAAGGATCCAATAAGAACTCGATGAGGGCACAACACCAAGTCGAACCTGACTCGAACTTAATTAATCAAACACAAATCGAAATCGAGTTTTGAATATTGAACTGACTCAAATCAGACTCAAATCAAAGTCAACCTTGCACCCACTAGAGTCAATGATCAATATTTGATAAATATTCTTCTGAAAATCAACACCAAACTTGGTAAATTGAATTCATTATTGCAAATTGAGTATTCACCATTAATGCCAATAGTGATTTTGGGAATGGATATTTCACATAGTTCCCATAGTTATTCTATAAAGCTTTAATATAAACCCCAATCACCAAAAATTCTAGGAAGAGAGAACCAAAACATATCATTATTCCTTAGGAAGGGGTTAGTGAATTGCAATTTAATCAAATTCTAAACTTTGAATTAAATCAAATCAAATTTGAGCCAAAGTCAAACCTGAACATCAAACCATGCAAATCGAATTAAGGTAGGCTTAAACATGCTTAGTCAGTCAGGTGCAACACCTTATTCAAATGTAATCAATCAACAAGATGCTTAAAGCCATTAGCTATACTTCAAAGTTAGTCAAACCCAGAAGCCATTGATAATGCATCTTTCGAGTTAAGCCAACCCTAAAGCATTGGCGATGCTTCAAATTTAATTTATAATGCACCTTAGAGGTCATCAATTATCAAATCAAATCGAACTAAGGTAAGCTTGAACTCTCTTCGTTAGTCAACCACAATGCCTTATTCAAATCATGAAGTTATCGCTGACACTTAATTGGCTATGGAAATATTTCAATCTATGAAGTTATCATCTATGCCTTATTGGCTATGGAAATACTTTAACCTATAAAGTTATCACCTATGCCTTATTGGCTATAGAAACACTTCAAACTATGAAGTCATCACCTATGCCTTATTAGCTATGGAAACACTTTTAACTACGAAGTTATCACCTATGTCTTATCAGCTATAGAAATATTTCAAACTATGACGTTTCCACCTACGTCTTATTGGATATGGAAATACTTCAAACTATAAAGTTATCACCTATGCCTCATTGGCTATGAAAATACTTCTAATCATAAAACTTGTTGCCTACACTTTATCAGCTATGAAAATATTTCAAACTACGAAGTTATCACCTATACCTTATTGACTTTGAAAATACTTCAAACTACAAAGTTATTACCTATGCCTTATTGGATATGGAAACACTTTAAACTACGAAGTGATCACCTATGCCTTATTAGTTATGAAAATACTTCAAACTACAAAGTTATTTTCAATGTCTCATCGACTAATAAAATTATTTCAAACTACAAAGTTATCACCTATGCCTCATCAGCTAATGAAAACACTTCAAACCATAAAGTTATTATGACCATGAAGTTATTACCTATCGCTTATGCCTTATTAGCTATAAAAATACTTCAAACCATGAAGTTATTACCAACGCCTTATTGGCTAATGTAAACACTTCAAACCATGAAGTAATCACCAAAGCTCAAAACTATTAGAAATACTTCAAACTAATCCTAATAAGCCATTGGTAATGTTATCCAATGAAGTTATCGCCAAAGCTCAAAGTTATTAGAAATACTTCGAACTCCTTCTATCACCTTCCACATCACATCAAATGGTACCATTAAACCAAATCATTAACATATGTTAAGAATCAAATCAAGGCCTACCCAATCCAGACTTCACATAGTCCAACATGTAAGAGTAAGATAGTAGCGAACATTGAGCTCTTCCCATTCTCTTTCTTATTTCATATTCAAATTCATTAAAATATAAAGTGAGGGTATGCCCTTGCTTAAGCCATGTGTTCATATCAATTAAATTATGTTGTCTTCTTTTTTTATTATGCCTCTATTTTATCACTTAGGTTTCTTACTTTAGAAGGTTTCTAATAATTATCAAGGTAATTAATAACAAGGACATGCACTTGTTGGAAGTCATATTTCCACCATACCTAATTGTGCATTCAAACCATCATATTTTTTATTTGCTATTTCAAGGTTATTCCACTGGGTCTTCACTATCCTGGATTATCAATTTGAATCCCACACCCATCGAAAGAAATAATTGGTTGCTACCAATATGGAGTGGTAACCTTTAGAAGAAGATGGTTCAATTGGATCAATGATATTCGTACCCTATATCTCAAATGTCCATGAGAACACTGTTGGGTATAAAGGATTTGGGTGGTAATAAATAAAGTCCTTGTGAATTAGGCACATATGATATTTCCTTATATATTCGATGTAATCCCTCACCATCTTGGGTCAATAGTAGTCTATATGCTTGATCTTTATCATTATTTTATGGCCTATTTGATGAGCTCCGCAGATCCCAAAATGCACCTCATACATGACCTCTTTCTTTAGCTTCTTTGTCTGAGAGACAATGTAGAACTAGTTAATTAAAAGACCTCTTTATAAAGGATGTCATTAATAAGCAAGAAGTGCATGGCCCCCTTTCTGAGTTGCATACATATTGATTTATCTTCTAGGAGTTTCCTTCCTTTGAGATAGTTGGTGAATAATAGTCTCCAATCTACAACCTCTTCTATTAGCTTAGATTTCATATTTTCATGCTTGATGCTGAAGATTGATCTTATCACTTATCTATTTATAGACTATAATTAAAATATCTCCTAGGTTGAGATTGGAAAGTGCCTTAGCTAACTTGGCTAATGAATCAGCCTCCGCATTGATAAATCGAGGAATCTTAGTTATTTGAGCATGTGAAATTTGTCCCATGAGTTATGAAGCCTTTTCATAGTCTTTTAGGAGCTCAAATTTGTAGACTTTATATTCTCTTGGAATTTGATTGATGACCAGTTACAAATCACCAAAGATGTGTAGACATAATATTTTTATGTTCAGGGTCATTTCTAGTCCTATAATTAGGGCCTCGTATTCAACTTCATTATTTATGCAAGATTTTTAGATGAAGTACGAATATCACAAGATGCCCCCATTAGGAGTAATAATGAGTCTAATGTCTGCTTTGATTTAAGCAAGCTTTGGTCCGATACCTAGTCTGATGGATGATGACCCATCAAAGTATAGCTTCCAGTAGGGTTCCTCTTCTTTTTCGAAAGGATATCTTCGTCAGGGAGTTTACAACTCAATAGAGAATCGTTCGGTACTAGATGAGCTACGAGAAAATCGGTGAGAGCCTACCCTTTAACTATCTTTTAGAGAGTAAACTTGATATCATATTCCATGAGGATTAGAACCCACTTTGCTAGCTTTCCAGTGAGAATGGACCTAGTCATCAAGTATTTTATAGAATAAATATTTGATATTAGAATGACTTGATAAGAAAGCAAATAATATCTAAGCCTTTTAACAATGAATATAAATGCCAGATAATACTTTTCGATGGGAGAGAAGCTACCTTTTGTCCCCACTAGCATTCTACTTAGATAGTAGTGTATTTTTGTTGCCTTCTTCATTATTGTGGGTGAGAAGTATCCCAAAGACCCTTCCATTGTGGCTGTGTAGAGGATCAAAGGTTTAAGAGGCATGAGTGCTTCCAAGACTAATGGCTTTGAGAGGTACTGCTTGATTTCTTCAAAGGCTCATTGGCATTCTTGATTCGAAATGAATGGGATATTTTTCTTCATCAATTTGGAGAAAGACTTGCATCTTCTAGAGAGTCTTAAGATAAATCTTCTTATATATACAAGTCAACCTTGAAATGACCTCAACTACTTTAGGTTTCTAGGTAGTGGTGTGTCCAAGGTTACTTTGATTTTAGATGGATCAATTTCAATTCCTTGGTGTCTGATAATGAATTCAAGGAGCTTCCCAATGACACCCAAAGGCACATTTCATAGGCTTCATATTTAAGTTATATTTTCTAAGATGGTTGAAAATCACTCTTAGATCTTGAATGTACCTATCTTTCGACTTGGTTTTGACTACTAGGTCATCCACGTAGCATTTTACAGCCTGGTGCATGAGGTTATCAAAAAATTTACGTCACACCCCTTTAATAAGTGGTGCCTACATTCTTGAGCCTAAAGGGCATCACCCTATAGCAATAGATGTCAATTGGTGTTCTGAAGGCTGTATACTTCTCATCATCAGGATTCATCTTGATTTGGTTGTACTCTAAAAAATTATCCATAACGGAGAATATTTTGAAGTCAATAATGTTATCAATCATGATTTTCATTGTTGGTAATGAGAAGTCATCATTTGGGCATACTTTATTCAAATCCCTATAGTCCATACAAATGTGGATTTGGCCATTTTTATTCTTGACTAGTATAATGCTTGCCACCTAATCCGGGTATTTTTCTTTTCTGATGAAGCCTACTTTGATTAGTTTCTTCATTTCTTCTATCACTTTTTATTCTAGGTCAAGTTTTATCTTTCTAGGTGCTTGTTTGACTAGTGAAAACTTAGGATTAATAGCTAACTTATAAACTGTGACTTTATGATCTAGTCCTAGTATCTCCTTATAACTCCATATAAAGCAATCAATGTACTCTTGGAGCACCACTTTGAGTTGGATTTAGCTTTTCTTTGATAGTTGTGTGCTAATAAAGGTTAGCCTACAGTTCTCTTTTAAGCCTAGGTTAATTTTTATCAGTTCATTGACTATGGCTTGCCTCTCATCTTTGAGCTCTCATGGAGTAGCTATGGAAAAAAGTTGGAAAAATAATATATGAGTAAGTCTATTTCAAATCGAGTTTACTTAACATAGAAGCTTTTTAATTTGTGAATGAGAGAAGGTACGAATATAGTTGATCATCTTAATGCTTTCAATAAACTAGTCTCTCAATTATTAAGCATTGATGTTAAAATTGAAGATGAAGACAAGACAATTATTTTATTATCGTCTCTACCTCCTTCTCTTGAGAATCTAAAGACTACTTTCATGTATGGTAAGAATTTGAAATTTGACAATATTTTTGTTGTCCTTCTATCTAATGAATATTTAAAAAGATTGAAGGGGATGTATCACACTCAAAAGCATTGATTGTTATAGGTCATACCAAAGAAAGACCAAAGACATGTCATTCTAGATCCAAATCCAAAGGAAAAAATTATAGGTATTGTAAGAAAATGAGACATGTAATTGAAGAGTATTGGAAGCTAAAAGTAAAGAAAGAGAAAGAATCTCAATCTAAAGAGCAAGCCAAAAAATAAGTGTCAATTGCTGAAGAGAGTTTTGATGATGATTGTGGTAATATTCTCTCTGTTAGTTTTGATTTTGACCATTACCATGATACTTGGATTCTTAATTCTGGTTGTTCTTACCACATGTGTCCCAATAAGGATTGGTTTGAAAACTACAAGTCTTATAATAGTGATTTAGTTTTAATGGATAATAATAATCTATTCAAAACTATTGGAATTAGAATAATCAAAATTAAGATATTTGATAATATTATTAGGACTCTTACTAACATTAGATAAGTTCCTGATTTGAAAAAGAATTTGATTTTTTTTTTGTGCTTTGGATTCTGATAGTTATAAGTATTCTACTAAAGGTGGAGTTCTTAAGGTTACTAAAGGCTCATTAATAGTGATGAAAGGCCTAAAACATGAAAATTTATATGAGTTAATAGGAAAAATCGTTGAAGGTAGAATATCAATTTCTCAGGTTTCTTCTATATAATCCACTTATGGCATATGCATCTCGATTATATGAGTGAGCAAGATTTAACTAAGCTCAACAAAAGAAAATTACTGAAAGGCCTTAACTTATGCAAATGAGATTTTTGCAAGCATTGTCTTTATGGTAATAGTCCAAGGTAAACTTTAACACCGGTACTCATTACACTAAAAGCTTAATTGATTATATTCATTCTGATATGTGGTGCTCTTCTATTCTATTAAAATATGGTGCTCCTTATTTTATTAGTTTTATTGATGGTTTTTCCAGAAAAGTGTGGATTTATTTTTTACATCACAAAGCAAAAGTATTTTTTGTTTTGAAAATAGTAAAATAGAGAGACATAGATCAAAACTCTCAAAATATTTTGTGATGGCTAGGCTATATAGTCTCTTGTGAGAGTTGGTAATATTAGAGTTTCACCTCCATCATTGTAATCTCCTCTTCCTTCTCATCAATACAATATCTTTTGCATCACCTTCACCTTCCCTTCTATGCTACTTTTCTTCTTTTCTTTTTTTCTTCTACATCATGAATTATGGTAGATATTGATATTTAGTGTAACAAACTGGTATCAGAGCTTGGTTCAATATGTCCAATATGAAGTTCGATGTAGAGAAATTTAATGAAAAGCAAGGGTTTCCTATTTGGCAAGCAAGAGTTCTTGTAATTTTTACTCAACAATGATTGAGAAACACATTGAAAGATGTTAAGCCTAAAGATGTCATCAAAAGTGCCTAAGAAAATCAGAAGGCTAGTGCATATAGCACAATCATCCTTAGTCTCACCAATGAGATACTCCATCTGTTTCTTGATTAAACATCACCTTCAGAGCTATGAAAAAATTTGAAGAAACAATATATAAGTAAGTTTATCTCAAATCGAGTTTACTTAAAATAGAAGCTTTTCAATTTTTGAATGAGAGAATGTACGAATATAGTTAATAAACTAGTCTCTCAATTATTAAGCATTGACATTAAAATTGAAGATGAAGATAAGGCAATTATTTTATTATCGTCTCTACCTCCTTCTCTTGAGAAACTAAATACTACTCTCATGTATAGTAAGGATTTGAAATTTAATTATATTTTTGCTACCCTTCTATCTAATGAATATTTAAAAAAGATTAAAGGGGATGTGTACACTTAGAAGCATTTATTGCGAGAGGTCATACCAAAGAAAGATCAAAGATAGGTCATTTTAGATCCAAATCCAAAGGTAAAAATTATGGGTAGTGTAAGAAGATAGGACATGTAATTAAAAAGTATTGAAAGCTCAAAGCAAAGAAAGAGAAAGAATCTCAATCTAAAGAACAAGCCAAAGAACAAGGGTCAGTTGCTGAAGGGAGTTTTGATGATGATTATGGTAATGTTCTCTATGTTAGTTCAGATTTTAATCGTTACCATGATACTTAGATTCTTGATTCTGATTGTTCTTATCATATGTGTCCCAAAAAAGATTGGTTTGAAGACTACAAGTCTTATAATGGTGGTTTAGTTTTGATGGGTAATAACAATCCATGCAAAACTGTTAGAATTGGAACAATCAAAATTAAGATGTTTAATAATATTATTAGGACTCTTACTAACGTTAGACATGTTCCTGATTTGAAAAGAATTTGATCTCTTTGGGTGCTTTGGATTCTGCTCGTTATAAGTATTCTACTAAAGGTGTAGTTCTTAAGGTTACTAAAGGCTCATTGATAGTGATGAAAGACCGAAAACTTGGACATTTGTATGAGTTAGTAGGAAAAACCATTAAAGGTAGAGCAATAATTTCTCAAGTTTCTTCTGATATGACCCACTTATGGCATATGTGTCTCAATAATATGAGTAAGTGAGGTTTAGCTGAGCTCAACAAAAGAAAATTACTGAAAGGTCTCAGCTCATGCAAATTAGATTTCTGTGAGTATGTCATTATGGTAAATAGTCCAAGGTAAAGTTTAAAATTAGTATTCATTACACTAAAGGCTTAATTGATTATATTCATTTTGATGTGTAGTACTCTCCTATTCCATCAAAATCTGGTGCACGTTATTTTGTTAATTTTATTTATGATTTTTTCAGAAAAGTTCAATTGAAAAAAAAGACTAGCAAAAAAATCAAATACCTCAGAAGTAATAATGATGGAAAGTACAAATCAATAGAATTTCTCAAATTTTGCGAAGATGAAGGCATTGAATGCCACTTGACCATCCGAAGAAAATCTCAACAAAATGGTGTGACCAAAAAAATGAACAGAACTTTGTTGGAGAAAATACGTAGTATGCTCAGTGCAGCTAATCTTGATAAGAATTTTTGGGCACAAATAGTCAATACAGTATGTTTTATTGTGAATCACTCTCCTCAAATAGCTATTTATTACAAAACTCCTAAAGAAGTGTGGACTGGTGAACCTACAAATTACTCTTCTTTAAATATTTCTGGTTGCCCTGCTTATGTGTATATCGTCAAGAATAAGTTAGATGCACATTTCAAAAGTATATTTTTCTCGGTTATGCCAAAGGTGTTAAGGGTTATTGTTTGTGGAATTCTACTATTTATAATGTAATTATTGAGAGAGATATAGTGTTTGATAAAAGTGTTATATTAAAATTTCTCAAGAAAGGTCCTAGCGAAATAATGCAAATGGAGATGGAGCATATAGTTCCTTCAAAAGAAGATATTTGGGGTGTGCCAAATTTTCAAGAAAATTCTAAGAATCAAATTAAAATTTTTGAGAAAACTCCACTTCAAAGATCTCAAAGAAACAAAAAATCACCCAAAAGGTATGGTTTTAAAAATAGGGTACCTTTTGCTTTATTTACTGACAATAGTGATCCTTCTTCATATAAAAAAGTAGTGCAGGATAAGAATTCTTTTCAGTGGCAAGTTGCTATGAAAGAAGAGATGGATTCCCTTCAAAAGAACCATACTTGGGACTTGATGAAATTACTACAAGGTAAAAGAGCAATTGGTTGCAAGTGGGTATTTCAAAAGGAAGAGGATCTTCTAAGATAGATGGTGTTAAATTCAAGATCCGTTTAGTTGCAAAAGGGTATTCACAAAAGGAGGGTGTTGATTTTAATAAAATCTTCTCTCGGTTGATTAAACACATATCTATTCATTTTCTACTTACTTTAGTTTCTTTTCATAATCTTGAATTAGAACAGCTTAATATCAAAATCACCTTTCTGCATGAAGAATTAGAAAAGTAAATTTTTATACAGCAACATGAAGGGTTCATCCAAAAAAGCAAGAAAAATTATGTCTGTAAGTTGAACAAATCACTTTATGATTTAAAATAATTTCTAAGGCAATGGTATAAAAGGTTTGACAGTTTTATATTGGGATAAGATTTTATCTATTGCAAACATGATTATTATATTTATTTTAAAATACATGCCAATAATTCATTTATTATATTATTTTTTTATGTTGATGATATGCTTATTATTACTCAAGACATATCTCTACTTAATGATCTAAAGCTTAGAATGAAAAAAAAATTTGAGATGAAAGATTTAGGTGCTGAAAGGAAGATTCTCAGTATGAAGATTGATCGAGATCGAAAGCATGGCAAGTTATAGCTCAAACAGAACAAGTATCTTGAGAAGATTATTCTTCTACAGATGATGAGTATGCATACATGGAGAATGATCATGGTGATGGTGGTGATGGTGTTGTATGGTGGTGGTGAGGTGACTAGAATAACAAGGAGGAGAGGGAAGAAGGAAGAAGGATAAGGAAAAAGTCGAGGAGGAGGAACATGTAGTGATGGTGGTGGTGTTAGGATAAGGAGGAGTAAGGAAAAGGAAGAAAGAGAAGGAGGACAAGAATTAGGAGAAAAGATAAGAAGAAGAAGAAGAAGCAGGAGGAGGAGGAGGAGGAGGAGGAGGAGGAGGAGGAGGAGGAGAGGGAAGGTAGAGGAGAGAAAAGGAGGTGGTGGTGCAACAAGCATAAGAAAGAGGAGAGAGAAAGATGAGAAGGAAGAGGAGGTGGTGGTGTGATGGGCATAAGAAAGAGGAGAGGAAAAGGAGAAGGAAGAAGGAGGAGGAGGAAGAAAAAGGGGAGGAGGAAGGAGGAGGAGAAAAAAGAGAGGTGAGAAAGATATTTTTATCATCAGAGAGAGAGAGAGAGGGAAGAGGTTAATTAACACCTTAATTAATATGTTAATCAAATCAGGGGTTTAAAAAAAATTGGTTTATCTTTTTAAGAGCTAATTGGTAAATTCAAAAATAAGAGGGAATAATCAGAAAATTCAGAATATTTTTAGAAGTTTTTGGTAATTTTTCTATTTTATTATTAGTATAGACTATCATGGTGCAATATCTCGCATGCGCTACATTATAATATATATTATTTTAGTATTTAAAGAGTTTTAATTTATATTTTTTTGGTCATATTTGTGTTATATATCAATACAAATTTTTATAAAAATATTATTATTTGTCATAATGAAAATTATTTCGATGCAAAAAATAAAATAATTGATTAAAAGATGTGTTCCACTTTTATAAAATTTACTCTCTATCATCTTCATAAAGATAAATAGTAAGTTACAATAATTAGCCTAAATTCTATCCATTATGAGATCTAAATATTTTTTTTAACTTGACTTCGAGCATGAAATTGTTAAGCCGCTGCTCTTCCAATCCACCTTTATTGAATTATTATCAACTCATGTACAATAAATTGTAAAAAATATTTTTTAAAAAAAAAGAATGTAATAACAACGACTAACGATTTTCTTTAATAACAATACGCAAAACTCAAAAAAATAGAAAATATGCAATAAATAGAAATGAAAATAATAAAAAAGACGATGAGGACAAGGAGGACCTTTGTCAGTGATAGGCTGATGTGATCGCCAAAGTCTTCATCTTCATTGTTGGACCTCACAAAAAAAAAAATACGGAAGAAGATGGTGAGGAGGACCTTTACAAAAGATAGGATCGATGCGACGCCAAATTCTTCATTTTTGTCTCTAAACCTTGACACAACATCTATGAAACTCTTCCACTCCTACAATCATTATTTTCTCAAACCCTACAAGATTCTCAAAAATTGTAAAATAAAAAAATAAGAAAATTGAAAAATGAGAAACAGTGATAATAACCGAGGGCAAGGGGAGGAACTTAATTACTACAACACTTCCATAGGTTACTCACTCTTTCTTTTGACTATTTGTTCTTTACCGAAATCTAATTTGAGAGGATAAAAATAGAAAAAAATAAAAGGAAAAAATTCTCTCCCAAATAGTAAACCATGAATTCAAGAAAAAAAACAACAATAAAATAATGAAATAAAAAATACCTCTATCTTAAATAGGAAATCCTAAATTCATTGATGAAATTGAAAACATTTCTCCCAAAAAAGAAATCATGAATTCATAATGACAAAAAAAAAATCTCTCCCAAATAGGAAAGCATGAATTTATAGATAGAATAGAAAACACCTCTCTTCCAAATAGAAAACCATAAATTCATGGAAAAAATAAAAAAAAGAGATGAAATAAAAATTAACAAGAATTATTTGAAATTTATTCAGTGGCTTCTTTAAGAAATATTTATGAAAAAAAAGGTGAAAAAAAGTGAGAATTAATTAAAATTTATTTATTATTTTTAGTAATAAAAATCAAAAAATAAAAAAAGAGAGAATAAATAACTACAATAAGTAATTAAAATTTATTTAGTGGCTTCTTTAAGCAATATTTATGAAAAGGAAAGAAAAAATGGGTGAAATAAAAAAAAGAACAAATTAAAATTTATTTAGGTATTTTTTAAGCAATAAAAATCTAAAGATAAATATTATTTATAGTATATATTATGTTTGTTAAAATACTTAACATGAAAAAGGATGAAATAGAAAATAAGAATTAATTGAAAGTTATTTAGGAATTTTTAAACAATAAAAATATAAAAAAAAATATTACCTATAATATATATTATGTTTGTTAAAATACTCGACATAATTTTCTCTATATAAATAAAAAGGATGATAAAAATAAGTTTTCTCACATCTCTTATACGAGTAGTTAGATAGGAGAGAAGAAAAGAAAGGATCAAAATAATAATGAATAATTGGACAAAGTTCCAAAATGTCCTTCAAATAAATTAAAATAGATTTTTTGTCCTTATAAAAATTCATCGTGTTTTCTCACCTCTCTTATAGGAATAGTTAAATTAATTAATCAAGAGTCCAATCAAGCTGTTTGGCCAAAGCTTATTATGAGTCAACTCAATTAACTTTAGAATTTACCCTGTTTATAGAGTTTGATTTACCACCGATTTTGATCGAAGAGGTTCTTTGAGATTTTAATCCACTAGGCCACCTTTCCTTGAAACTGCACAAAAAAGAACCATGAAGAAGGCCATTGGAAACTCTCTGATGGCAGTTACTTCGACACTCAAGTCAGTTCTACCCTCAAGAATGAAGATAAAATAATAAGTTGGGCATTAGTCCCTTACTTCTCTAGTTATCATATTATTTAAATTTGACGTATTCAGATCCCGTGAAATTGGGTAATCATTCAGCTAAGTTTTCCATAAATAAGGTATTAATCTTAAATTCCTCAAGATTGATTCCTAAAAAAGCTTCGAATTAGCTGGCAGCTGGTATATCGGTGTCATCAGACTGAATTTAGTGAGTTTTGTTACAGTAGAGTTTTGAGACATGGTTGACTCCTCATGCGACCTTATTCTTATCCAAAGCCACCGAGCTCACAATAGCTCAGTGTATTGGCAAATCCTTAGCTTGGACTTTTCTAACTCAGGAGATTCAGCTTGAAACTCACCATTTAGTTACCTCAATTAGCTAACTTGACTAACGGCTTCACTTTCGTTTCATACACATCCAACTTCTCCAAATATTTACTTGATAACTTGATGTATCATTAGTGACCTCCAACTCTAGTCCTTGTACTATGAGTTTAGCGTTTTGAGTTTTTGGAAATTTTTTTTTCTTCTTTCAAGCTTCTAATTATTGCAGCTTGGATAACCCAATGCTCTACCTCCTCTTTTCAGGGGAATATAGTGTCAGCCACCAAGCAGTTTGGAGAGTTGTGCCTTAATTTAACTAGATTCCCTTAGATGCAAAGTGTCAGCCATCACAATGCTTGGGGAGATGGGTCATCTCCTTGTTGTATCCCGCATAATCATTTATGGTTTTGCTCCTTTTTGAGGCACTAATCTAGAGCTAGCTATTCATTTATTAGGGCAATGCACTAGATGCCTCATGATTCATTTTTTCTTGACTTTTTTAAATTAGATGGGGGATATGCATTGTAGGATCTTGATGAGGATTTTGGAGATTTGGCCTTTTGGACTTTAGCGGACTTGATGGAGCCATGTGTAAGCAATATGATGGTATGGCGAGACTTATATGAAGGATGATATATTATTTTTTCTCTTATTTCAACAAATCTGTGAATCCTCCATTTTTCTCCTTTAGCAACTTCATCCTCTACCAAAAAGCCCATTTATCCATGGCATCTTCCTCTATTTCATCGAGCTCTAGAAAGAAATCCTCTGTCGCTGAGAAGGAGAGCATCCTGGGGTAGACAACCCATATCCAGGAGAAGTCCTCGACCCCCCATGGCATCTCAGCACCATCATTCGAAGGTTGTAGCTTTATGCCTGCACCAAAGGAGACATGTGGGACCACTGTCACAACCACTCTTCCTATTTTGAAAACTGCCTCTCCCTCTATGACGTCATTTGCTAAAAGGATTGTCACATCTTCCGCCATGCCTTCCACCACACTGTCCGCCATAGAGGAGAGTTCACTAGGGCCATTTCTAGATATTGCGACTATGTTGTTGTCACCTTTAAGTAAATTTTCTTATTTAAGTAATTTTTTCTTCTACTGTTTATGAACTTAGTATAAATATTTGTTAGGTAATCCCAAGGTGAGGGTTTGAATTTATGAGTCTACTTTCTAAGAGATCTCGAGCAGTTACTTAGCACCTTTGACTTTCTAGACGGAACCAATTTAGACTTTGGGGGTTGGAGAAAGATAGTAGAATCCTTAGGGAGAGGTTCTGCTTTGAGTTTTTCACTTATTAGAAGATATTTGAGAATGGACTTAGGTATCCTATAGGTTCTTTCATTCAGAACATTCTGAGAGATTGAGACTTAGCTCCAGATCAAATTATTTCAAAGGCCATGAAGTTTATCACAGCCTTCTGAACCCTAACTAACTTAAAAGGTTATTCCTCAACTATAAAAATGTTTAGAGATACCTTTAAGGATTGCCAAGGTCCCAATATAGGACATAGGTGATATTTCACCCGAAGAAGTTGCAAAAACTCTTTGCCTCCCACCCCAGCTCCATTCATGCTTGGAAGGATCATCCAGTTAGGATCTTTTCCAAGGTTGATTCAAGTCTCCTGCATGAAAAGGGTAATCTTTTCTTCCATAGGACAAATCCTAAAATCTCTCCTGAAGTCCACCGTCTTTTAATATCTTGGGCTGAGGAGATAGAAGAGTTTAGGGTCATCCCCACATTATCTAACGAGGCTTGTTTGGAAGAGCATGACCTACTCATTGCATGGATGGCTAGTATGGAACCTAGTCTTCAAGGCTCGGACTTCCTTCATTTTTTAGTAAATTTTTCTTCGATTTAATGAAGTGGTGTTTTGCTTACAGGGATCACCGAGCTTAGCTTCATGAATGAGATCTTGAAGGAGAAGGAGGGGCTCCTTGGGTATCATCAACTTGGAAGAAGTTTGTCATACCAAAAATCCCCACTCCTCCTCCTACCATAGCTCCAAGCCAAGGGAAGAGGAAGAAAGGAGAGGAGGAGAAGAGTTAAGGAATGGACAAGAGGTGGGCTCGGAGAAGACCAAGGCTAAGGAGGAGGTGGATCTACTTTGCTCTCAACTCGCATCCTACCAAAACAAAATGGAGGAGTTAAAGAGGAAGGTGAAAGAAGAGAAGAACCTCCTCATCACCAAGCAAGACTCGGCCTTATCAAACATAGAGGCAATGAAGACTAAGATGGAGGTGATGAAGACTCAGCACTAGACCACCATGGAGAAGACCCATGCCACCGATGTCACCAACTACTTCCAAAGCAAAGAGCACACTGATGTCCTGAACATGACTAAGTTACACACCATCATAGAAATTAAGGCTAGCAACGAATATCTCAAGGACTATGATAAGCTCTACGCTAGAGGATTCACTAAGGATTACCTTATTTGTAGGGACACATTAAAGCAAACCTATCACAACTTCGACTCTGACCATGAAGATCTTTATATAAAGCTCTACAATAACTTGAGGGTTCAACGTCTCAAGTGTGAGTACAAGGTGCTTCTTCAGAGGGAGAAGGAGGTTACTACAATGATAGTGGGTAAGGGTTCGGAGGGGGAGGAGGCAGTGGATGCCAAATTTCAAGTCCAAATATCGGCCTTTGAATATTTCTGATTAGTTGCTTATTTTTCTTTTACCATATAGTACAAAATTTTGTACTAGTTTTTTCTCCTGCATCAATAAAATTTTACTTTCCTGCTGTGTCTTTGTGCTTTCCAAGTTATTCTTTCAACTTTTCAACTTTATCTCTTGCGCAAATGTTCCCAATGATTGAGATGGTCATGCATACCGACTTTCTTCAAGGTGAATTCTCAAGTATTAGCTTAGAGTAGATTATCTTTGGTTCTCTTCAAGAGTATTTATAAATAAGGATTCCTCGACCGATAGGTCGAACTGTAAACTTGGCTCCATCCTTGTAGCTTTGCTGGCACCTTGTGTTGTGGCTTCCTTTATCCAACATGAAGTTTGCCTTAGATTTTGTTTGGACCAGAACCTTTTGCCTAATATGGGGTTGAATCCTTTGCCTCGTTTAAGCTAAGGTCCCTGGTACCTAGCATTGGACCGAGGTTTCTACCTTGATCTAAGATCTTTGTACCTAACATTGGCCCAAGGTCTTATGCCTCATTTGATTTGAGGTCTTATACCTCGTATAGAATGAGGTCTCTATGCCTAACATTGGGATGAGGTCTTACATGCCTCGTATAATCGAAGGTCTTTATACCTAGCATTAGGCCAAGGTCTTACATGCCTCATCTAATACGAGGTCTCTATGCCTAGCATTAGACTAAGATCTTACATGCCTCATCTAATTTGAGATCTTGGTGCTTGGAATTAGGCCAAGATCTTATGCCTCATCTAATCTAAGGTCTTATGCCTTATCTAGTCTGAGGTCTTTACCTGGCATTGGGCCGAGTTCTTATACGCCTTGTTTGATCTGAGTTCTTTGTACCTGGCATTGGACCAAGGTCTCATATGCCTCATTTAATCCGAGGTCTTGGTGCCTAGAGTTGGGTCAAGATCATATATGTCTCATCTGACCTAAGGTCTTGGTGTCTAATATTAGGCTGAGGTCGTACATACCTTGTTTGATCCAAGGTCTTTGTGTCTGGCATTGGATCAAGATCTTATGTATCTTGTTTGATCCAAAGTCTTTGTGCCTAATATTGGACTGAGATCTTATGTGCGTCATCTAATCTAAGGTCTTTGTGGTGCTTTCTTGGGAAAATATTTATTTACAAGGCACAAATTTATTAAAAATAGGTGAGACATAGTTTTAAAGATAGAATCTTTTGAGATTATCGATGTGTCATATCCTCAGGAGTACTTGGCCATTTAGATGCTTAATCCTGAAGACTCCCGATCTCACAACTTAAGAGACTCTAAATGGGCCAATCCAATTTGGAGAGAGTTTTCTCGAGGTTTGATAGATGAGCTTGGCTTGGCAGAGTACCCCATCGCCTAGTTATAGTTCTTGGCTTTGGATCTAGGTATTGTAGTAGCATACCTCCCGTCATTAATACTCAGCGATCCTAATGTGAGCCTTATCCAAGACCTTCAATACAAGATCCTTATCAGTTTAATTTTTTTTCTCATTCAACAAGGGATCATAACTCTAAACTCATAAAGAAGTGAGTCCAATTTTCATAAGAATGACTACCTCGACTCCATAGGGGAGCATATAGGATAACTCCTTAATTGTCATCTGAGGAGTGGTCCAATAGGACCACAGAACATGTAGTAGTTTTTCAACCTAGGTGCCCTTTGTCCTTTTGAGATGCTTCTTTATTTTTTTGAGCAAGGTTTAGTTTGTTACCTTTGCCAGGTCATTAGCCTAGGGTAAACTACCGAGGTGAACTTTTGCTAAATATGGAGGCCAGTGCAATATTCCTTAAACTTTAAGCTATTAAATTACTTCCCATTATCAGTGACTAGCAATCATGCAAGTACAAATCTGCAAATAATATTCTGTCAGAGGAACCCATGGATTTTTTTCAGTGATTATAACAAGCAGTTCAGCTTCCATCTACTTGATAAAGTAGTCAATAGTGGTCATTAAGAATTTTTTTTAGTCTCAAGGCTACTGTAAAGGAACCCAGAATATCTATTCTTTATTGGTCAAATGGTCACGCCGCTTGAGTATGCTGAAGATGAACTAGAGACTATGGTAAAGCGAGACATGTCTCTAGTACTATCATATTTGGATACAAACTCGAATGCCTCAACAACCATGTTGATCTAATAATACCCTTGCCTGAGGAGTTTGTATACCAAGGCTCTCCTCCTCCATGCCTTCCCTATATCCCCTTATGGATTTCTTGGACGGCGTAATCAACTTCCTCAGGGACCAAGCAATGGAGTAGTGGTCGTGTAAGAAACCTCTTGTATAGGACTCTATTTACCAAGGTAAAGTTTGAAGCTCCCCTTGTAATCCTCCGAGCTTCAACTAGTCCTTCAAGAAGTTCCCCTTTCTCCAAGAAAGTAATAGTAGGGTCCATCCAACTTAGCTTCAAGTCTATTGCATTCACCTTGATATTTTATGAATAACTTGGTTGTTGGAGATTCTCCATAAAAATATATCTTAGTTTTGAATTTGAAAAGGCCAAGATGAGTCGTGTAATGACATTTGCCTCAATATTGCTATTCTAAGGTATGCAGCAAATCTTGACTTAGTCCATCTCTACTATGAGCTTTCATGCCTCAGCTAGGTATTGCACCATAATTATCTCTTTTACCTCATACTCTCTAGTAACCTACAAGCACACAAGTTAGGAGTCATTAAATACCTTGAGTTCCTTAGCTCCTACCACCAAGGCTACACACAATCCGAGGAGAAAGGCTTCATATTCTATGGCACTATTTGAAGTCTCAAATTCTAGCCAAGTTGAGTACTCAGCCACTCATCCATTTGGGCTTTGGAGGACTACTCCAATGCCACACCCCAACTCAGATGAGCCATCAACCCCAACCTCTCATAATTCAAATTCTGACCCGGATAGGTATGACATGATTTCCACCATGAAGTTCGCTAGAGCCTATGCTTTGATGGTCTTCTAATCTTCAAAAGTCATCTCGAATTGGCTCAATTTGATTGACCACTTGAGTAGTCTCCCTGAGATTTTTTTTATTTTTGTAGTGTCTGTCGGAGTGGGAGATTGGTGAGTACCATGATTGAATGCACCAAAAGTATAGGCGAAGCTTTCAAGTTGCTAGTATCACAGCGTATGTAAGTTTTTCTAGAGGAGGCTACCGAGTTTCCACTTTCATAAGCACATGTCTCATGTGGTAGATGGGATGTTATTTTTTTACTTCAGTCGCTTATTAGCACCAAATTAACTGCTTAGTCTGAAACTACAATGTAGAGGAAAAGTACCTCATTTGGTTCGGGTCTTACTAGTAGGGAAGGCTCAGCTAAGTATTTCTTCAGGTCATTGAAGGTTTAGTCACAATTCTCAGTCCATTTGAATCCCGAGCCTTGTTTGAGAGCTTAAAAAAAGGGGAGGTATTTTTCTCCCAACCTTAATAAGAAGCGGTTGAGTACCATCAAGTGACCCATAAGTCTTTGCATTTCTTTAAAAAAACTCGGGGGCTTTATTTTTCTCACTGCCTTGATCTTCTCAAGGTTAGTCTCAATTCCTCACTCCAAGACAAGGTACCCAATGAATTTTTTTGAACCTATTCCAAATGCACATTTCTTAGGATTCAGCTTCATCCTAAACCTCCACAGTGCATTAAAAGTTTCTTTTAGATTCTTCAAGTGTCCTTCTTTTCACCAATATATCATCAACATAGGCTTCCACATTCCTCCATAGCTACGTCTCGAAGACCTTATTCACTATTCTTTGGTACATCGCACCTACATTTTTCAACCCAAATAGCATGGCAAAGTAATAAAATGTACTTGGGTCCATGATGAAAGCTTTTTTTTTTCTCATCCTTACGATGTGTCCATATTTGGTGATAACCTAAGAATGCATTTAAAAAGCTTAGGAGTTGATGGCCCGAGGTAAAATCCACAAGTTGATCTATCTTAGGAAAAGAGTAGTTATTCTTCGAGAAAGCTTTGTTCAAGTCAGTAAAGTTGATGTACATTCTCCACTTGTTATTGGACTTTGTCACCATCAGCATATTCGCCAACCACTCAAAGTAATGGACTTCTCTAATGAATCTTGCATTGAGTAGTTTGTTTATATCTTTGATGATGGCTCTTTGGCACTCGACAATGAAATGCCTCTTCTTTTATTTTACTAGTTTGTGGTCTTCTACCATAGCAAGCTCATGTTGAGCAACTGAGGGGGTCTATACTAGATAGATCTTCTGAAGACTATGTGTAGACATCCTGACTCTTCCATAAGAACTTTTCTAATTATATGCAGAGGGACTCCATGAGATTTGTACGGATCTTCAATGTTCTTCTTGAGTCTTCATCGACGATGAGGTTGACGAGCTACTCCATGGGTTCGGCATAAACCTTCTTTAGTTTGAGGGAAGACTCATTGATTTTGACCACTGTCAAACCTTTGTCTTTCGGATCAATGTTGTTTGCCAATAAAAGGCCTCGCACTTCTTATCAAGACTCTGGTTATCCCATACTTTGCCTATGTTATGTTTAGTTAAAAATCTCATAACTAGGTGAAAGGTTAAAATTACTACTTAAAGTTGGTTAAGCATTGGCAATCTAGTATCACATTGTATACCAAACATATCCTAACCATGACAAACTTTGATTTGATGGTGGTGGTTATGGGGTTTTCTCTGATAATAAGGAGTAGGTTGATCATGCCAATTAGAGTAACTAAGTGTCCAGTGAATCCAATGAGCACCTGACATATAGCTTCCACTTTTGCTTGATTTTCATATGGTTGTAGGCCCTAGTAAATAAGATATTAGCTAAGCTTTCCATATCTACTATAATATATTGTGTAGTGTAGCCGTCCAAGACTACCAAGATTACCAATGCATCATTATGGAGTATTGAAATCCATTCTAAGTCCTTCATAGAGAAAACTATATCCCGATACTTAGGTTCATAATATTGCCTCTTCATCGGCTCCTCCTGAGCCTCATGTTCCCCCAATGATAATTTGACATTTGCTATTTGACATTGAGGCTTCACTTTGGATTGGTGGACTTACCAAGTTCATATTGAGGTTTCCTTTTATCAAGGGGTTGTGCAACTCTAGAGTAGGTTCCTTTGTAGAGGGGTCTAAGGATAGGACACCCTCGCATGAGTCTCTTCGACTCTCTCACCTCAGTGAACAAATTGCTCAAGGTGTCCATCTTGTATGAGCCTTTCAATTTCATCTTTAAGGTACCTGCATTCTTTAATATCATGGCCATGTTCTTGATGAAAATGATAGTTCCTTAATTTGTTAAGGTGTTGCTGAGTTGTACGGATTGGTAGAGGCCTCCATAGGATATCCCAATTTTCAATTTAAGCAAAGACTTTGGATCTCAAATTGTTCAATGGGGTGTAAGCTGGAAACTTAGGCCTTCATTCTTTGGGCTTGCACTTCCTCTGCTCAGTTCTCCATTTCTTTGGCTTGAGGAGCTTTGTTTCCCAAGGTTCTTTCTTTGGTTTTTTAGAACTCTCAAATTCTCTCTTGACCACAATCTCTTCTTCGATATTAGTGTGTTCTCGAACTAATTTAATGAACTCTACGAGGCTTCTGGGAGGTTGATAAGCCATTTTATAGATAACCTGAGCTTGTAGAATCCCATTAACTACAAGTGCAAGGACAATGGAACTATCTAACTCGATGATCTCAAGTCGAGCCTTGTTAAACTGAGCCAAGTACTATTTTAGGCTTTCACCTTCTTTTTATTTCAATATCAATAATGTGGGAGGATCTTTTCATCGAGATACTAGTGAGATAAACTGTTATACAAACCTATTTGCCATATCGTCAAAGCAAATAATAAAGTACCTCGAAAGTTTGAAGTGCCAGACTCATACTGGACCCTGCAAAGTCATAAGAAATATCTTGCACATTGTTGAGTTTCACACTTCTTATATGTGCTAACATAATCTTCCGGGTCCTTCGTGTCATCATGCATTTCATAAAGAGACTGTCAAAACTTCAATTGTATAAGGGAATACACTACCTTAGGTATTAGAGAGGTGTTGTATCTCACCTGGGTTGAATGAGACGGTGCCCTAAGTGAATGTGCAATAACCTCCCTCTGGGTGCCTCGAGTGGTTCTAACCGAGGCTTAACTATCATATATGTGATATGTGGCCTCATCAACCAGATTATATGTGGGATCATACCTTTCATAGTCCCTTGAGGCATGATACTAAAGAAGAGGAGGTATGGTCGAGGGTTGTAGTGACTTTGGTGAAGATGTCTACTAAGTTGTGCAGGACTCAGTGTAGGATAATGTGAGAATTCACCTTATTAGTTTGGCATAGCACCTAGGTTCAGTGTTGAAGCATAAGCTAGTTGCTTAGTTTAAGGAGGTGGTAGGCTCGATACTACTTAAGCCTAATTTTACAATTGTTGAGCCTAAAGGTTCTTCGTAGCTTGCGTTTGAACCATAAGAAGTTGAGTCATCTGCTGGATAGCTATTGCTAGGGTTTGAAATTCCTAACCACTTACTAAGTTAGAAGGTCCTGGTGGTGCCTTGGTACCATTTAAAGAGGATGCGACCAAGGTTGTTATGACATTTGAGCTGTCGAATAGCCCCGCTAGGTCGACTCACTTGGTCCTTTAGATAAATACATGATTCTACCGACACCAGAGTCATATGCCCCATAGAAGGGCTTTTTGACAATGACGATTGCGCTGCTTGAGGAAACATAGTGGGAGGAATGTCAAAATTCTCTTAGATTTGCAAGAAAGAGTGGTGAAGCGGATCTTAATGAAAATCCAACTGATAAAGTCTAATTCACCACGAGCTTCAGTATGAGAGCCACCTTTAGATCTAGATTCATTAGGTCATCTTTCTTTGAAACTACATAGAAAAGTACCATGAAGAAGACTATCAGGAACTCTTCAACAACGATCATGGAGTAGGTCTTCATCCTTCTCTAAATTTATATACTACTAGAAGACTTGGATTAATGGGTCAAATCCTTATTTGAGTCAATCCCCTACTTTAACTTAAATTCAATTAGGCTACTCATATAAATACTTTTTTTATCTAAGGATTTCAAATACTGAGCTAAAGAGATATAGATTAAAACTCTCAAAATATATTATGACGGCTAGCCTATTTAATTTCTTGTGAAAGTTTGTAATATTAGAGTTTTACCTCCATCATTGTAATCTCCTTTTCTTTCTCGTCAATATAATATCATTCGAATTGTCTTCGCCCATGGAGTAAGTCGCAGACTAAATCATATAAATATTTTGTGTACTATTTTTCTTTTCTTTTCTTTTCTGGTATTGTAGTGGATATTGGTACTTCATGTAACAAATTAGTATCAAACTTTTAAGTTTGAAATTGCGTAAACTTTTAAAACCAAAATTACTGTAATGATACGACTGAGTCAAATCGTCTATTAATCTCTTAGAAAATTAAAAATAAAAATAAAAATCTATTAATATGGGTCACACAGTGAAACTGGTCAAGTAAAAGAGTTTTTTATTAAAAGTGTTAAAAAGTTAATATGATCATATCACAGCTAAGGAAGAGATTATTATAATATCAGATGTGATGAATTAATCACATATCAGATATTGGATAGATAAAGTTTAATATACTTAATAAAAAAGATTCATATTTCATAAGTTTAGTTTAGTATTCGGTTTATTATATTGATTCAGTTTAATACTTTTTGGACTCTCTCGTAACATTTGATTATAGTTGGATTTTGAGCCATAGTTGATCCTTTTTGCGAGCTCATTCTTATCCAAAGTCACCGAACTTATAATAGTTTAATATATTGGCAAATCCTTAATTTGGATGCTTCTGTTCGCAATCTATCTTTCGAGCATAATTTCATTGACTTTTATAACTTATGAGATTCGGCTCAAAACTTACTCTTTAATTACCTTGGTTAGCTACCTTGACAAACGACTTCGATTTCGTTACATACATATATCATTTTTCTAAATTCGTTAATGTATCATCACACCTATTTAAATCTATTTGTTTTTCGTCTTACGATCGTCCTGGTAACCAAACTGGAGAAAGGAGTTCTGGAAAAGGATCGTGCAAGGCAGAAATGGATGCCCAGGTTGTAAATTTTGTATGTTTCGATTGGTTATCAACAAACCAACCTACTTATTTAATGAAATAATTAATTATTACATGGTTATAAAAGGCCGTCAAGAGAGAAGTAAGCATATAGACAACAAGATCATGGAGATCATCAGATCCACTACTCTTAAACCCCTTGCGTCCTCACCGCAGCTCAACACCACTGCTGCACCTCTCACCGTCTTCGATCGCTCCACCTTCAACCTCCACGTTCCTCACCTCTTCGCCTACCATTCTCCGACACCAACCAACCAAGCTCTCACCCGTGGCCTCTCCAAGGCCCTTCTCCTCTTCCCACACCTCGCCGGAAGGCTTGCCTCCGACGATCTTGGTCTCCCCTGCATTGCACTCAACAACAATGGTGTCCGCCTCGTCGAAACATATGTTCCAAAAAGACTGGAGGAGTTTATCCCTTTTGACCCCTCCTCGGTGGAGCTCGGCAAGTTCTACCCGGACTTCCGCGGCGTCCAGGAGCTGATCCAAGTGCAGCTCAACCGCTTCTCCTGCGGCGGCCTCATCCTCGGTTTCACCTTACATCATCGCGTCTGCGATGGGCAATCCAAAAACACCTTTCTACGTGCATGGTCTAATATAGTTCGCGGTGTTGAGGTCGATATGCTGCCTTACCATGATCGGGCCGCAGTTTCGGCTGCAAGGAAGCCGCTAACGTGCGACCTCAGTCGTCTGGCAGCTGAGTTTGGAGGCAGCAGCCGACAAACTCCTCCGACAGACAACGAATCTATCTGCAATCTTTTTCTAAGATTCTCGCCTGAATTCCTAGAAGTTCTCCGGTCAAAAGTCATCTCCGGTGATGTAGACTGCCACCATAGGCACACAACCTTCCAGTGCCTCCTCGCTCACATGTGGAAAAAGCTTACGCTAGCACGTGGGCTAGACGCCGATGAGCTCACTGGAGTCAGGGTGGCCGTGGACTGCCGTCGCCGGATGAATCCGCCTGTTCCGCTGGAGTACTTCGGCAACTTTGTGATGCATGCTTATCCAAGAATGCCGGCCGGCGAGTTACTAAAAGAGAGCTACGCCGGCGTGGCTCGAATTATCCGGGAAGCGGTGATGCGGATCGATGACGAATGCATAAGATCGTTTATTGATTACGGGGAGTTGTATATAGGAGGAGGAGCGGCGGCGGCGGTGGCGGCCCCAGGGATGGGGAGCTGGTTGTGGCCGGACTTGGAGGTGGATAGCTGGCTGAGCTTCATGTTTCACCAGCTAGATTTTGGCGGTGGAAGACCTTGTGCGCTGCTCTCGCCGAACGTGCCGGTGGAGGGTTTGATGCTGTTTGTGCCAGCAGTGGACGGAGGTGGCGGCGTGGACGTCACCGTGGCTGTCTCGGCCACGCATGCAGACAACTTGAGAAAAATTTCTCATTGTTTGGACTGAGACGTGAAAAATTGTTTTAAAGAATTTTGAAAGTTTTTCCACGTCAACTTTAGTTTGTTATGAATATCGGTATGTCTCCCCAGAATGCTCCAACAGGCCAGGAAGTAGGATTGGTTGAAGATCTCAGAATTTATATTATGTTAATGACACTCAGATATTTGTCAAAATAAGTACTGAATATTTTTTTTATATACAAAAATAATATCATATTTATTTGAAGGATTATTTGAAATGAAAATCAAATTTTACAAAAAATTATAAGTTTTAGAATATAACTAAAAAAAATTAGTTGAAATAATGGACTGTAAAGTAGAAAATCTTCCTAACTGCATAGATCTTCTCATAAAAAATAAGAAGTTAAACAAAAAAGAGTGATTATCCCTTACTAGCAAAGTGAAGAAAAAGTTGAAAATATAAAAAGTATTACATTGTTTATGAGTATTCCTGTCATTATAAAATACTATCAATAAAAAATTGTTAGAAATATGTTTTTAGCATTTTTTTAGTGTTATGTAAATGTCGGGGAAATTAATGTCGTAAACATTTTTTGTATTTTTAAAAAGATTGATAATAATTCATTTGGTATTTTTTGCAGCGATTTACAATAATCAAAAATAAGTAATTTTTTCCATCATTTATTGAGAAAATGTTAGTCATTCTAAGTATTGATGGTCAAAACACCGGTAATAGTGGTTTCAAATGCGAATTCCTTAAAAATTACAAGTGTGTTTTTAATAAACAACGAATTATTTTCGATTTTTTCTTCAGAAATACCTGTAAATTCCTAACATTTTCTCAAGAAAAATATCTGAAAAGAAGAATTTGGGTGTCCGAATCTATATCTTTGAGCATTCAAACATAACAAAAAATAATGAATATTTTCTATTTTAAGAGTTTGAATGCTCGAACCTATCAATTGAGACGTTTGAACATTATAAAAACAGAAAAAAAAAAAGAGGCTAAATTATACGAATACATATCTTGTATTTATAAATACAAAAGACTTTTTACAAAATTTACAACATTATCAAATATAAAAAAATTCATATTACAAACGAAAGTTAGAAAAGCATAATAAAATCACAAGGAAAAGTAAAATATGCATCACTCTTATCCGCGACTTCCCGAAAACTCACCCATCCTTGATTATTGCCTCTACACATATCATTGAATCCCCATTTGATTTTAGCTTGTAAAATAAAATAAAAATATATGTAAAATTGACAAATGATGAGATAAAATAGCAATGGTTTTGTGTAGTCACCTGTGTTCGTCCCATGTTCGCCTCATGTTTACCAATATTTTCACCATATCCGATCCATATTTTCCCATATTTACACCATATCTAATCCATATTCTTCTATATACAAAAGCTAATTACTTTCAATAAATAATTTTAGCTTAATTCTAACATTCTCCATCAATAATTAGACACATTAATATTAAAATCAACCATTTTTGCCAATAACTTATAACTAACCCTAAAATCTATATAAATTGATGTTTTCAAAGACATGTACAACCAAATAGAAATATTCTTAAAAATAGAAAAGAATGAAGAAGTCTAACCACTATAAGAAAAAAATAATAAGAGAACTTACAAGAAATTTGAAGTAAACAAAAAAGAGAGGAGAATTTAGAACATACCTTCTGAGGAGAAGAAGTGAAATTCAGGAGATGTCAAATTAGAGATGGAGAAAGAGATTTGATCAGCCAAACACACTAAAAAAGAAAAAAGAGGAAGATAAAGAAAAATCTTTATGCTAAAAATTGAGGAAGAAAGACCTCTCCAAAACTTTTAGTCACTGTAGTATTTTAATTTAGTAGTACCATTTTTCATCCAACGATATTAAAAGCGTCTCCAATAAATTATCAATGACAACGCTAATTATTTAGTACTCGAAATTTTGAACTTTTTTAGTACTAATTTAATAACACTGGCAAATTTCAGGGCTTTGCCGATGCAAACTGTATAGTGTCAGCAATGTTCAAATCTTTTCCAACGCTAACTGAAAAGCAGCGATAAAACTTAGAACTTTCTCAGCGCTAACTACATAGCACCGAGAAAATCCTAAACTTTATCGGTGCTAGTTACACAACATTGAAAAATCTCGCATTGCCAGTAGTAATTTAGTGTTATAATGTTAAGTGTGATAAATTAGTCTCACATTAGATATTGGATAGATAAAGTCCAATATATATAGTGAAAAAACTCATATCCTGTTAACTTAAGCTTTTGGAATGGTTTGGTATTCGGCCCACTATATTATTTCAATTAGACACTCTTTCGGCACCTCCAACAAATGATATCAGAGCTTCAAGTTTGAACCTGTGCAAACTCTTAAGATCGAAATTACTGTGATGGTGCGACTGAATTAAGTCACATGTTAGTTTCTCTTAAAAAAATCAAAAGAATGAGACAAAAACCTATTGGTATGGGTCACACGATAGAACTGGTTAAGTAAAAGAATTCTTAATAAAGAATATTAAAATTGATATAGTCAAATCACATCTGAAGAGAGAGATTGTTATAATGTCAGGTGTGATAAATTAGTCCCACATCAGATATTGGATAAATAAGATTTAATATATATAATGAAAAAATTAATATTTTATGAGCTTTCGAGGTAAATCCAGCAATGGCAGAAGAAGGCATTAGTTCTCCAATCAGAGCTGCCGTCACCCACATCATCTTCAACATGGACGGCCTCCTCCTCGATGAGATTTTTTGTTTCAATTGATTTTGTCGTAATCAGAGTATTGCCTTCAATTGGGAATCTAGTTAATTTTTTGTTTGAAGAACAAGTTAACAAGGCAGCCATGGGGAGATAAATTGGAGATCGGTTGATTCAGATGTTCTGATTTTCAATTTTGGGCATTGGTGGACAGTAACCAAGCTTCTATTTTTGCAAGGAATCCAATCTAGGGTTTTGGTTTGGGGTCTTAGTTTTAGATTTTTGTTGTTTTTTTATGTGCCTTTTTTCTCTAGGATCTGAGCAAGTTGTTGACCTACAGGGCTTGAAGGTAGGAGTGTAAATGAGTCAGTCAAATAGAGCTGATCTCGACTCTAACTTCGAAACTAGTGAGCTCAAGTTCGGCTGCTCAATCGAGCCGACTCAATTCAAATATAATTTTTTTAAAAAAAATTATTATTATTTATTAATTTATATTAAAATAATTTTAAAAAATTATAAAAAAATATCAACCATGACATCACCAATTATAATTGATAAATTTATAATAAAAAATATTAAACATAAAAAAATTTATAGATAATGATATATATAATTCAAAAAATATAAATATTAAAAAAATCATACTAATAGAATAATATTTAAATATAAAATACTATATCAACTACAACATCACAATTAAATAATTAAATATATATTATATATTATATGTTATATAATATATTTTTAAAATTATATTTTTATAAAAAATAAATAAGCTTTTGAGTTAAAATCGAGTGAGTCAAGTCTATCTCAAACTCGACTCATTACCAAACGAATCAAAATGAACCAAACCAAATTCAAGTCGAGATTAAGCCAAATTCGAAGTTCATGAGCTACAACTTAAATTGAAACTCCTAATCAAAAGTTCTCAATATCTCAAGAGGAGTATGTGTAGGTAGAGGAGTACGTGTAAGTGCTGTGGACCTCGACCACGGTCTACATCGGGAACTTATCTTTCTACACTACAGAGAAGTGGGTCTACGAGCTCTTCTCCCACGCTGGTGAGATCAAGTAGATGATCATAAGCCTTAACAAAAACAGCAAGGCTCCCTACGGCTTTTGCTTCATTCTGTAAGGAGTCATTGTTCCCCACTTTTGTGCGTAAATTTTGATTTTGCATTGTTCTGGTAACATATTGCATTCTGTAATGTATCAGGATGAGCAAGCTGAATTCAGAATGCAAATTGCATTCTATCTTGGTTCACACCATGTGCTCATGTAGTTAAGCGACTTGTGATCTTGTCTACATATTCCCTCACTAGCATTATTTGTTTTGTTTGTATTTTCAGCTGTTTGAACCCTTTATTTCATGTATGTTTTTAGCTTGCAATGAAGTAAGATCTAAAATGAAGGAAGGCATTGGGGTCGCGGCCGAAGTGGTGGACAAGTTAGTCTCCTATATAACTTTTATGCTTTTTTCCATTATTGATTTTTTATCCTTTCATTATTCGAAAATCATTTTCTTTATCTGAATTGTGTTTCATTTTTGTAACAGGGGATAGATGAATACAGAACTGACTATGATCCTGATATCCTTTATTTTATATATCACTTTATTGATATATAAAGCATTGTCCATGCTTTTGTGTTTGTTATATTCATAAAATTAACATCTATAACAACTCTCCGGGCACTCTCTCTCTCCCAGTCACCCATCTAGATTCTACTTATAATTTTTATTTTACTTGTATACTTTTCAAACTCTTTGCTTGTTGAATATAAACCTATCGGGAGTTTCCTATTTGCATGTCAATTCAAGCTATACTTCAAGAACTTGTGAGTACAAATGTGCAATTTTTCTGATTCAGACATATTTGAATCTTTAGTTATGTCAAATATTCTCTAGAGGTGGAAGGAGATAGAAATGCAGGAAATAGATTTGGAAAAGTGTGATAGGTGCATGAACACAATTGTAGATGTACATTTGTGCTAAGGATACTTAAAATCAGCTCATATTTAGATGTTTCCGAACTTTTTGTATGTGCCCATATGTCCAATTGGAAGGTAAAATGACATAGTTATGTTTTCCCCAAGGGTCTTGATATAGATATGTTATTTTTATGTCAGAGAGTATAGATGAGTTTTAGGATATTGTTGTTGGTCAATGTTCTTTCAGGATATATGACAGCCTCTGATTACTATCTAATGATATGGTTCTATGCATCATAATAACTAATGTTCTAATTCACATTTTCATGTGATAATATGAACTATAAGTTATAATAGAAGAAAAGTACGATTACTCTGACATTAGGAGTAGCATCATATTTGGTTATTTAAATGAAATATGAAATAATTTAACCCAAGTTTGTCAATCATGATTACTGGACCAGTGGATCTCAGGATGCATGAAGTATTGATCTACTATGATACCAAGAAGATGGGCTAATGGATCACAAAATGTTGAAAAAAGAAAATTTCTTTGTATCAAGTAAAAAAGAACACAAAATTTTTCTTTTTTAAAAATTTTTTTTAGGTTTGTTGATAATAATGTGGATGTATTTGGTTATATTTATCTAATGATATGGGGAATTTTAAATATTATCTTGTTGCATTATGTAATGTAAATTAAAAAAATAAAGAGCTTAATAATACTGATTCTATAAATTTTTATGTTAATTTCTACGAGATTATTTAGTGGTTATATTTTTTAATTATTAGCTATTGTAGCAGTATACTATAGTGGTGCTAATAGCTAACGTTGCTAATGCCATTAACCATTAGCAATGCTAATATTTAGCGTATGAATGACTATATTCACAGCACTAAAATGCCTTATTAGCAATATTTAAATTAGCACCACAATTGATCAATAGAGGCACTATTTTAGCGTCACGACTATTCGCAATACTACTTAACACGATATTTAGTTAGTACAGCTAATAAATTTTTGGTACTAAATTAGCTTTGAAAATACTTGTGATTGTTGTAGTATTAGTGGGTCTTTCATAGCGTTTTAAAGTTAAAATATCGAGTATTATCATGCATTAGGGTATTCAAACTTAACTATTCGAACATTCTAACATGACAAAAGTATGGATTTGTTTTCTATTTTTAGAGTTCGAGCGATCGGACATATATGTTCAGGAGTCCAAACATAACAAAAATATAGACTTTTTTGTTACTAGGGTTTAAGCACTTGGACTAATTTGTTTAAACGACCGAATCTTACAAAAAACATAAATTTTTGATGATTTTAAATGAGCCGAAAATTATTGACATTTGTGATAGAACCACTAGCTATTTCTGACATTTCATGAAAAATGCAAATACCAAAATTCCCGACAATCAACAAAAAATGCCAAAATTTCTCGGCACTTCTTCAAAAATGTCAAAAATTTTCAGCATTCTTCGATGAACACTAAGAATTTCGACATTCATTTTACCAATGCTAGGTATTTTTGGTGTTAGGATAACAACCATTTTTTTCAAAAATACCCAAAAATAATGTAGTGAAGGCATAAATTTATCAACGGGAGGGAGAATTGTAATGCTCAATTTAGTTTTAACTGCTATTCTTATATATCGAATGACTTTTTTATCACATATCAAACACGTAATTTCTAAAATAGCTCAGATAAGGATTAAATTCATACATAAATGGACAAAAGTAGATCACAAGTATCACCTAATAAGTCAAAAAAATGCTATGCATAAAAAACATAATAGTGATTTGAGAATACAAGATGCTAAGACATAAAATCAAACTCTATTAATGATACGGTGATGAAAGCTATTTTATAACTAAAACAGATGTCCTTGAAGACAAACAATTTGGCCAACTACTCTAAGGGTAAATTACCTGGGATGCAGACATAAAAAAAATACCTCATCTCTTGCTCGAATTTCTGGATAAGTATCATGAAAGTAAAACAAAGTTTCATAGTAAGCATTAATTATGCAACAGGAATTGACCAAAAAATAAGTTTCTGGAAAGACAAACAAATTACCTATAGCCTACAAATTTGCAAAAAATAAATGTCTCAAACTGTATAGGTCCTGGACGATAACGAGGAAGAAAATACTGACAAAGCTCAACGTCCTAAAAGAAGAAATTAGACTATTGAGCAGCACAATCTCAAGACAGGAACAGGATGAATGAACGCGGAGATGGGATAAATTTTTTTTTTTTACTGTAAAATCAGCATACACATTTTTAACTGATAGAGAAATGAAAATCATATTCCCCACCAGCACTTGGTAATTGCCATGTCCTTTGAAAATTAAAGCCTTCATTTAGTTGGTCTTTCAAAACAAAATCTAATCTAGAGAAAAGATATTGAAAAGATACAAAACACCCATGTATGTTTTGCTCTGAAATGCCAGAATCTACAACACACTTGTTCTGTGAATGTGAATTTACTAGGGTATGTAGCTCTGTCACAAAATCATGCATCCCATCTCTCCAATTCTGCTGGAGAAAGGACATTCAATAGCAAAACCAATCTGCAGTGGGCTCACCGGTTTTTTAGCGACATAATGCTAACATGTTATTAAAATCTTGTAATGGAACCGGAGCCTAAACAGAATAGATCTGATGCCAAGAGTCACAACTAAATCTGAATGATTTAGAACTGTGAATCTTATGTTTCGCATGATGGAGCTGTAACTTCTCCATTTTATTCCTTCATAGTAAGATTATAATGATAAATGTAGTTGCTAAAAGAATATCACGCCATTGAAATTGCCCATTTTTGTCATTAGGTACAAATAAACTCATCGAATTCAAACTCGTCTTTTTAAGCTTTTTTTGGGCAAATAACACCGAATAAATCAATGTTATTAGATAATTATGTAGTGCAAAAAATAATAATAATAATAAACGACAAATAGATGAAACGGCCTGGCAAGCAAAGTCAAACCTATTTATCTCTCTTCGTTGACCTTTCAACCCCAACCTTTCTACGTGTTAACACTCGAAACTCCGCTTCACCGTCTTCTTCCACCTCGCCACCAACCCAACACTTTATATTTTCCGCATCTTTCGTCTCCGCCTCACTTCCGCCAAAAAGAGAAAAGATCAGATCAGAACTCCATTAATGGATGTGAAGAAGACGAACTCCACCGTCCTCAGCAACGCTAATCCTAACCGCACCGACCTCTCCCTCACCATCTTCGACCGCTTTGCCAGCAACATCCACATCGCCATCCTCTACGCCTTCACCGCCCCCACCTCCTCCAACGCCGCCATTGTCGCCGGCCTCAAAGACTCCCTACTCCTCTTCCCCACCCTCACCGGCTGCCTCACCAAGAACCGCCATGGTCGCCCTTGCCTCACCATTGGCGGCGGAGTCGGCGGCGCTTTGCTTGTCGAAGCCGTTGTCGCTTCCAATCTTCAAGACCACCTTCCGCTACAACCTTCGCCGGAGCTCCGTTTGCTGCATCCTGAAGACGAGGACGCGGAGTATCTGCTTCAGGTGCAGCTTAACCGGTTCCGGTGCGGCGGGCTCATTATCGGCATCACAGCGCACCACCGCGTTTCTGACGGGCAGTCTATGAGCTCATTTTTAGTTACGTGGGGAAAGATGGTGCGGGGTGTCGCCGTCGACCGACTTCCAGTCTACGACTGGTCGCGGTTAAAGCCTCGCGACCCGCCTAAAATCGAGTTCGAGCATTGGGGTTCTGATTTCATGCCTTTGTCTGGACAGAAAAGCCAAAATGGTTTTGGTTTCAAGCGCCTAGACGTCGACCCCAGCGAGATAACCAACTTGCTGCTGCACTACTCGCCAGAGTTTCTTTCACAGCTGAAGGCTTTGACGTTGAAGAAATATACTAGGTTTGAGAGTTTGTTAGGCCATCTATGGAGAAAGATCACTATAGCTCGCAAGCTGGAAGACGAGGAGTACACTTTAGTGAGAGTTTCAGTAAACGGTAGGCCAAGGCTGCGTCCTCCAGTGCCAGCAGAGTACTTTGGTAACTTGGTACTCAACGCATATCCAAGAGAAACTGCGAAAGCTCTGATTGAAGGCGGCGTGGTAGCAGCAGCGAAGTTAATTCACAAAGCCATAAGCCAGATCGGAGAGGATTATTTCCGGTCATTTATAGACTTCGGGGCAGTGTACGGAGATGAAGAGCTCGTGCCATGCTATGACGAAGACGGGAACGTGCTATCCCCGAAGATGGAGGTGGACAGCTGGATAGGGTTGCGGTTTCAAGAGGTGGACTTTGGCGGAGGAGGGTCGCTTTGCGCTTTCTTGCCTACGTGGGTGCCGTTTGAAGGGTTGATGATGTTCATTCCGGCGGTGGGCGGAGATGGAGCTCTTGATGTTTTTGTGACGTTGCTTGATGAGCATGCGCACAGACTGCGGGAGATATCTCATACTTTGGACTAGGGTTTTTGGTTTGGATCTTGGTTTGGTTTTAAAAAAATTCGGTGATGTTGTTCTAAATAATTATAAATAACGAATTAATTATCGTTTTTTATGTCTTAAATTTGCAAGGTTGAATATGGCACTATATTTACTGTAATTTTTTATAAATAAAAATGGTGATATTGTGACAAGAGCTCCAAGTAAAACATCAAAACTAGATTTGGCCTGGTCGACTGAAGTTGAACACTTAAAATTGGATTCGAATTTGGACCCAAAATCAGACGCCGCGCCGCCAGAGTAAGAAAAGCCCAAAAACGAAACTCAAACCGAACCAATGCGGTAACCCCACTTACCGGTGAGAGGAACCAAACCCTCGTCTCCATATAAACACCCGTTGACCTTCCCCAGCGCACTCGGTGGCGATCGTAGCGGACTCGGAGATGGCTTGGGTGGTGGACGTTGCGGCGTGTTGGGGAGTCGCAAGAGCGTCAAACCAAATTTATATAATAAGTCAGACATCAAATCATTCCAAAAATTCGAGCTCATGGGATATGGGTTTTTTTTCACTATATCTATTGGACTCTATCTATCCAATATCCGATGTGAGACTAATTCATTACACCTGACATTATAACAATCTCTCTTTTCATGTGTGATTTGATCACATCAATTTAACACTCTTAATCAAGAACTCTTTTATTCGACCACTTCCACCGTGTGACCCATGTCCTCGCACCGTCTTCTAGTGCCCGCGCCCTTGCGTCGGCTTCTATCGCTCACACTTGTGGGCTCGCCATCCTAGCGTCAGCGCATGCGCCTTCTCTCCGGCCTCAAGCCGGCCTCGCACGAGCGCCCGAGCCCTTGGGCCTGCACTCACGCCCTTGCCAGCCTCGCGCCCGCGTCCTCTCGCCGGTCTTTGCCATGAGACTAACATGTGACTCAATTCAATCGCATCATCGCGGTAATTTTTGGTCTTAAGAGTTTGCACAGCTTCGAACCTGAAGCTCTGATACCACTTGTTGGGGAGTCGCAAGAGCGTCAAACCAAATCCATATAGTGAGCCAGACACCAAACCATCCCAAAAGCTCGAGCTCATGGGATATGGGTCTTTTTTCACTATATCTATTAGACTCTATCTATCCAATATCCGATGTGGAACTAATTCATCACATCTGACATTATTACAGCGGCGAGACTGGGACTTCCGGTGTACTCGCTGTGGACGATGTCGGCGGCACTGTTCAGGATTCTTTATGATTTCGATGAGATTTTTGGAGCCGGTTTCGATCCTGAAGGTGCGTGGTCTCTTCCTCGTCTCCTTGAACAAAGTGTCAGGCTCACACGCGAAGTTAAGCCTTAGTTCATTTTACTGTTAAGTTAATGGTTCTTTTTGCAAAAAACTAATAATGTTCAAAGTGAAGTTACGAAAAATCACATATTTTATTATTATTGATAAAAAAATATTTATTTTATATTATAAATGTATAAAAAATTAATTGGATTAAAATATTTTCAATTTTGTATTTTAATTTGATTTTATAAATTAAATTAATATAAAAACTTATTTTTATTTAATTTTTATTTCGAATTATAAGTCATATTTATCAAATAGTCAGTATAATAAAAATAAATTTCATATTTTTACTTTTATAATATTGAACCATCGATTTTTTATAAAATTAAAATAAAATAAGTGATTTTTTATATCAATTTAACAATTATTTCAATTTATATTAAATAAATAATTTAATTTTTATATTAATTTAATTAATATAATCGAATTAAAATAAAATTATTTCAAAATATTTTAATTAATATATATAAACTTATAATATAGGACGAATTTTTTAAATAATGATACGGTTGACGGTAAGTAATTAACCCCCGGAGAAAGATGATGTCCTTGCTTCTCTTTGCCTGCAGAAATAGACGCTCGTCTGGAGCAGCTCGTTCCCGGCCTGAACTTCGGGGACATGAACCCCTTCATTTGCCACAAGTCCACGAAATGGGTCCTCGAAGGGCTGGTTGCCGTCAGAAGAGCGCACGCCGTCGTCTTCACCTCCGTCTATGAGCTCGAAACCCGCACCATCGACGCCCTCCAAGCTAAGCTTCCGTTCCCCGTCTTTACCGTCGGTCCCTCTATCCCCCACCTCAGTCTCCACCAGACTCCTCCCAGTTCTCCTTCCTACCTAGGTTGGCTCGATACCAAGCCGGTGAACTCTGTGATATACATCTCACTAGGCAGCTTCCTTTCCGTCTCCGCCGCCCAAATGGACGAGTTCGCCGCGGGGCTGCGTGCCAGCGGCATCAGCTTTCTCTGGGTTGCGCGTGGTGATGCGTCTCGCTTGCAGGAGATGACCGGGGGTGCAGGATTGGTCGTGCCGTGGTGCGACCAGCTGAGAGTGCTGCGCCATCCGTCGGTGGGTGGGTTCTTTACGCACTGCGGGTGGAACTCGACGATGGAGGGGGTGTTCGCCGACGTGCCGATGCTGGCGTTCCCTCTGTTTTGGGACCAGCTGTTGAACTGCAGGCTTATTGTGGACGGGTGGAGAATTGGGTTGAATGTGAAGGAAGAGGTGGAAGGAGGGTACCTAGGGGGAGGGGAAGCGATTGCCAAGGTGGCGAGGAGGGTGATGGAGTTGAATGGGGAGGAGAGCAGGGAGATGAGGAAGAGAGCTGGGGAGCTTGGAGCGAGTGTTCGCAAGGCCACCGAGGAGGGCGGGTCTTCGTTCAAGAATCTTGAGATATTGGTCAAGGGTCTCAGTGTTGCATCTTGATTGTTGTGCTCGGGAGAATAACATGGTTACCTTTTGTATTTGAATTGTTTGAACAAAAATTTAGTTGGAGTGATGACAAACAGATTATACAGCAAATGCGCAAAACAGACTTGGTTGCCACATTTGGGTTTAACATGTCCCTTGAATTGCCATTCATTTGTTTCATAAAATAATGCCTAAATGCCATTGGAGACCAAAGACTTTCTGTCCCAAATATATCTCTTAGAATTCATCTTTGTGTTTATTAATATTTCAACGGTGTTCCTGTTCATGTTTTTCAGTATCAAGACATCAAACTCTCAGGAATATATTCGACAAAGTTCCCAATGTTGGCAAGGACGCCTTTGTGGCTCCTAGTGCATCTGTTATTGGTGATGTTCAAGTGGGCCGGGGATCGTCCATTTGGTTTGGGTGTGTTGAGAGGTATGCTTTTCATCAAGCAGTTAATGTTTCATTTATGTTATTATTTGTTGACATGTTGATTTAGTAAATAATATATCAAGGTTCCTAAGTGGTCCATCTATGATAATAAGCCGCATGATTTTGAAGAAGTCATTTACAAGTCTGGTTTTGTATTGCTTTTATTTTTGCTAATAATTATTTGTGCTAGTTGAGCAGCAATTTTTCTTCTTTCATACCTAGGTGATGTGAACAGCATCCATGTTGGATCTGGAACAAACATACAAGATAACTCTCTGGCGCATGTAGCAAAATCTAATTTAAGTGGGAAGGTACTGCCAACCATAATTTTGGTGATATTGTTACCATGGGTAAGTTGCATGCTGCTAGATTCCATTCCTAACGTGAAATGATCCAGGCATTCTTTGAATATTGCTTGTTAAAAAACTATCAAGCGCCTTCTTTTAATTCTGCTTTAAATCAAACTTAAGTGGCAACATCTCACCAACCACAATTGAAGCTTTCTAATAATTCTAAAACTTAGAGCTCTACTTATATGACAGGTATGGGGAGGTAACCCAGCAAAGGTTCGAGGAAGCTCACTGAAGAAGAGATTGCCTTCATAACCCAGTCAGCAATTTCCAATCTGGCCCAGGTGCATGCTGCTGAGAATGCCTAGTCATCTGATGATAATGAGTTTGAGATGGTTCTCCGCAAGAAGTTTGCTCGATGGGATGAGGACTACGACTCAATGCTCGGTGTTGTCTGTGAAGTCCCTCCCCAGCTGATTCTTCCTGACAATGTCCCACCAGGCAAATCAGTGAAGGCTTCCCAATGAGCTTCCTTTTGAGGTAAGCAACAAAATTTGCTGGATTTTTGGTGGGAGCTGCCATTGTAATAATGTCTGTGTTGAGCTGATTAATCAGTAGGATCAACCGCATACTCCTGCATTTCCACTGCTCTTATTTAGGTTTCTGGATCACTTCTATGTATTTCTATTCAGAAAAAAGTAGCAGTTGAAACTTGAAATGGCCAATTGAATGGCCAAAAAGATCAATGTTGTTTGAAGAACTTGAGATGATTATTTTTCTTTCAGCAGCGACTCCTACATTTTTCAAAATGGAGTCAATGGAAAGTTACAGGAAAAAATATTTTGGAATTTTTGCATGCAGAGCTTAATATTTAGTCATTTATGTGGAGAACTCTCAATATTTGTTAAATGTGTTTTTAGATGTCTTCAACAAAAAAATTGAGGCTCGTTTGGATTAAGAGTAGACCGTAGATGATCATATGATCACATATTTTAGTCTACATGGGGGGAAAACACAGTTAAGATTTTATTAAGACTACTCAAATGATGTTACATGTTAACCACAAATTTGCAAAAAAGCGGGGGTAAATTGCAATTTCCATGGGTTAGGAGGGTACACGGGCAAATGCATCTTTACAGGGGCTTTCCTGTGAATTACTTGGCTTGTTTCCCGGTCAACAGGCGATTAAATCTGAGCAGGCTTGGAAATCAGAAGCCCTAAGCCCTACTCCAAGATCCAACATCTCGTCGGCTGTCAAGTTCCTCGCCTTCGATCTGCTCCTCTTATGCTGCCGATGCCTCCGGCAACCTGGGGGATCATAGTTAGCCGACAGCGCGGGTCCCTTGGGTTCTCGAAAACTCGCATGGCAGCAGGAAGGGGATTGCCGGGCTGCAGCCACGATGGCTCCCTCCCTGGTGGCTGGAATCCGATGATGTCCCCGCATTGTTATCGAATATGACTTCGAGCGTCGCCATTGATCTAGAAGTTCTTGAAAGGTTTGATTTTTAGGTATTTTATGATCGATTAAGCCACAGCTCTTCGATCTGTGGAGGGTACCTGCAGTTGCCAACGTTTTTCCGCTGTTTCGGTTTCATTTCCTCTTCTTTTCTTCTTACTTGTCGAATATCTTGATTTTCTGGATAATATTTACAGAATATTTGGCTTTTAGAAGATATGTGAATTTCTGATGTTTGTCCAAATGAATTGAATGCTTGGAACGTGGAAGAGGCATCTGATATTATAACTTATAAGTGATCCTATGCCGTCACCAACTATAATGCTTCCTTTCCGACATTGAAACAGAATTTAATGCTTGCATACTCTACTTGATGGTATGCGAGTTTCGCTTTTCTGTTACATATGTCTTGTGACCATTTCATGATCATGCTCTCGGTTAAGAACTTTGGGTTTCTCTCAGAAAATAAAAAATAAGAACTAAGGATTCAGCTATCATCTTCATCGTTGTTGGATGCTGGGCATTCTTTTTTGGATCACTATGGGAAATTTATATTGTAACTCAAAGTTCTAACCATGGCTGGTCATTTTATTGACCGTATAGAGTTTCCTTTTGACAGTACCTGCCACAGATTATCATTTTTCTCGCCTTTAATTGAGTGCTGGCAACCAGCCATTTTTTTATTTCTTCATTTAGCTCACTATTTGAATTTGTGAATTTTGTCTGGCTACAAGATTTGTGGTCGTGTAACTTCTAGATCATGTTTCTTCATACAATTCCTTTTGATTGTCCATGCCCAGCATCAATCAAGATGGAACATGTGATGTTTTTCACAAGTAATCAGGCCATACTATCCCTATGATGACAAATTTAGTAATCTGAACTGGAACTACAATTGTCAGTGATCGGTGCTCCCTCAGCAAATCAAGAGGCCTTTTTATCTCGGAGAGGTTGAGGATCCGGGATCTGATTTCATGTTGATATCAGGCAGTCTGAGGGATCTTTGTCTTGTGATATGACCTATTTTCTCAAGTTTTATTCTATTTTTCCACAGTATACATCTAAACTGAAATAGCTTAATAGGCTGTTTATGTTGCATAACTTTATCTAGAAATTGTTTTCAAAGGTGCAAAGTGTAAAGTTTCATAGTTCTGCACCATAATTTCATGCTTCATGCTTCATTTGTCAAATTAAAAGAAGTTCTATGCACATATTGCTTCCTATCTAGGTAACCATCAAATTGCTTTATTTGATTGCGCCATGTTAATTTATAAAGTAAAAATATCTTGTGGTTTGTTTGTATTGCATAATTTTGTTTAGAAATTGGTTTCAAATGGAGAAACAAAGAACATTTCATTCTTGTATTGAATTTCAATGTTTATGCCCTGGTGGAATTTCCTAATGGTGTTTCCTAGTAAGTCTATTTTTTTTTCAATTTGTATATGGATTGCTTTTGAGAAGAAAAATAGGGCCATTTTTTAAGGACATAATTCAAAAAGCGAGTTCCATGTATATGCTTCTTCCTATCTAGTTATATGGAACATTTATACACAGTTTGAGCCAAAAAACCAAAAAAGCTTGCTGACCGACATATATTTGACTCTGGATGCTGACTTTTCATTTTGTTCACATGAAATGACAAGCATTAAATTGTAAATCAGACTTCCCCTTTTGATGGGAGATATATATGGCTGCGCCTCTGTACTCCAACATTATGGTTTCAGATGAGGTGCCTATATTTTTTTTTCCTACAGCAGTCAGTAGATCATTGTGAAAGTTGCCAGTGTTCAAATTTAGAAGTTTCTTAGTATGAGGTTTCCATTATGATTCTAATCTTGATTCTTCATTGTAATCAGGACAATGAATCCAGATATTTACACATGCATAACAGAGCCATTGGAATTATCATATAGCTGGACTGGCTTTGCAGGTCTTCTGCTCCATTGATCGATTGGTTGTTACAACTTAAATGTTTACAGGTGCATGTGGAAACAAACTGCAGTTGGATGGTGAAACACTGACCCTGGTGTCAGATGGTTGGCACATCGGTTCTGCTTTTCTTTCCAAAGTATGGTCTTTGAGAGAATTCCATTTGTGGTCTGCCATTGCAATTCTGATATGCAAGAACTGAAGGAACCAAACCAATTCTGATATGCCAGATAATTTCTGGAGACAATATTGTATCCAATAGGTGGTCTTGAAGTGAGAACATAGAACTTCATTTGCTGGTGACATGCAGCCACATTTTAAATGTGCGAAACTGATTTTGCAAAACTGGATTATTTGTGGATGACCCTTCATTTCTTATAATGCTCATTTCTGTTCACATAATAACAGGATGAAAAGATGGCTGAGAAAATATGGATTCATCAGGTGTAGATGTTCATAATTACACCGTTTCATCTAATGTTAATCAGACAGGAATATGACTCACAATTTATTTGGATCTTATTGCTGCATGAAAGGTCTCCTGATTTTAAATATGTGAGAAGTGAAGCCACTGAGGACCTGAAAATGGTACCCCCTTCTGCTTCAGATAATTGCATACTTGAAGTGTTGGAAGGTTTTTTGTGAAATTTTGCAGAGATGGACAATTATTGTACTTAGAGGTGTGCATTGTTCAGTCTGAACTGGTAAAACTGACTAAACCAATTCTTTTCCGGTTAATCAGTTTGCTCTCTAGATCTATTTGGATTGGTTTAGTTCTGAATAGTATGTTATTCAGCATTTTTTGTTTGGCTTCGTGTTTGTAAACTTGAGCTCACCCAATATGGTTGATCGCTTGGCACTGGGACTGGTTCAGTTCTTGGATTATGGAAGATTATTGGTCGTTGTGGTTCACAGAATTTGAAAATCAAAAATATATTAGTTCAGCTGATTATGTGTTGTTATTAACGCAAATCAGTTGGTGTTTCATTAGACATCGTGCCCAAGTCACTAAGGCAAACTAATCCTTAGTGTTGCACTTTAACCATCAGATTTTCAAGATTCCTAATGAGCATTCTGTCCGATTGTCATGTAATTTACACAGTGAAAATAAGATAAAATAAAATGCCCAAAAAAAAGACAAACCGATCGGGTTCGGTGACATGGTAGGCGCTGCCTTATTTTAACCCGCTGGTCGTGACCAGGTGATGGCATTTCCGCAATTTAATGGAAGTCCGGGTCCGGTTCTTGAAGCTGTCAGGTCGTTGCTGTAAATAGCACCCCGATCCGCGGCTGTTTTTCCCGCTGGCGGCAAAATAGTCTGGAGTGGCGCGCTTCGCCTCGTTCGATCGCCATGGCGGGACTCGGCTACCGCTCCCCGCAGTTTTCAGAGGTTAACCCTCATCGATCTTCCTTTTCTCCATCAAATCGAAATTTCCTGCGTTGTTGATCTATCTAGTGGCATCTTCTTTCTTGGATTTGCTGTGTTCTTGATCGAATCTCATCATATGGGGTGCTCTTTTAGGGCTCAATCTCTTGTATTTTATTGGTGATCTTTTATATTTCTGGATGTATTTCGTGAGATTTATGATGTTTTTGTGGGATTTGGTTCTTTTGCTGTTCAAGATTTTGGTACTTTCTGAAATTTCATTTTGGTAAGTTTACGTGGGCTTTCTGAATGGTTTTGCACCATCTTTGTTTAATTTTTTAAAAAAATTCTCGATTGGAATCTCATATTGTCCTAAGAATCTTTTTGACTTGTGATATTTCTTGGTTTTCCTTGTGATCTAAATCTACAGTCGCATCGACCTCTCTTGCATTTTCTAGGGCTCAATGTCATCATTTTGTCAGTGATTTTAGGTTTCTTGATGTATTTCCCGGGGTTTGTGACTTCTTAGTTGGATTTGGTTGTGTTCTATTATGACTCAAGATTTTTGAATTTTTTTTTTAAAATTCCATCCCCATATGTTTGTATGGCCTTTCTAAATGGTTTTGCACCATGGTTTGATAATTCTTTATTAGAATTTAGTTCTTGATCCAATCTCCATATGAGCATCTTAGCCTTTGTGTGATTCAGTTCTTGAACGGGTCCCTTCTAACATCCAGCACCTCCTTGCTAAATTTTGCTGAATACCAGGATACTGCTTGGCTTCCACCATGGCTTCAGCCACATCAGTTGCCAGCTTTTGATGATCACACAAAGGGTGAGCAGACTGTTTCTCCTCTCGCATGGAAGGTATATATTGCATAGTTTGGCTTCTTTTTTTTTTTTAACAATTCTAGTAATTTATAGTTTTGTTATCTGTTGAGTGCAGAATCCGGTTTCCTCTCAAGAAAATATCTGCAAAGGACAAGATGTTTATCTCTCGACCATGGAAGATGCTGGATACAGTAGTTGCCAATTGTTTATATCTGGTGAAGACAGCTCAACTATGGGAAGCACTCCTGGAAATGTATGTCATAAGAAATACTGTTTATTTTGGATAGTCTTGCAGTATCAACACATAGTTTTCCAGCTTTTAAGTATTGTTTCTTATTAGACTTGTGTTACACCCTAGGGTATTTACGCTGCTATACTTTGTGAAATGATACTGGCTTTGAATTTATTTCAGCTTTCTCAAATGCTATATGCTAAGGCTAATTACAAAATCCTGTATTACATCCTGTATTACATATTTTGAATCATGGGCAGCTATAGTTGATGTAAGATGCCTATGCATATAAAGGCATCAGAAAAAATTGTCATAAAAAATTCATAGAGAAAGAGTAGACAGGTGGGGGGCTTATAATAAAGCCCTAGAAAATGTTTTATGTTATTCTAATCCTTTCTTTTTCATATCTTCCTCTGTGCTACTGTTGAAGGCTTCAATCTATTCAACCTAAGAGTATGCCCAATGGATGAGCTTTTGATCCTGGTCTACATTATGGACCCTACTCAATCAATTTGGCTTAGGATATTAGGAAATTTTCTTTGGACAATGAACAGTCAACTTAACTTCTTGTTCTGTCCATCTGCCTTGATAGATGATAATAGGTGAAAAAATAGCTCCAATGTAGTAAGCCTGATCGTGGGCCAGTTGAGAGTAGGATGTTCAGATAGCCATACTGCCACAATAATGTGGAAGATAAAGAATATTTATGACAAATAAACATCAATTGAGATCAAATTGCAAGGAACCAAATTTTTGACAATCTACATTGCTACTATCATTAATCAATTTATTTTCTGATAGCTGACACCATTCTTTATGGCTTTTAAGATCATTTCTTTTCTAGACAGGCACTGCATTTTCACCTGCATCTTTCTTCAGTGAGTCCTTCGCCATCCTCAGGCCAACTGAACAAAATGACTCCAATAAAAAATTCTGAAACTAGGCGGTGTCAAATTGATATGTCTGAAAAACCCGCTTCTGAAATTCCAACAGTCAAACAGACCACAGTTTGCATGAGAGATGTGGAAAATTGTGCCTATGCATCAAAAACCTCACCAGTAGAGCCAGGAATAGGAAGTTCACCCTGGAAGCCTATTGACAGAGATGAAAAGAAAAAGAAGTTTCAGAAGACAGTTTATGGTGGCAACCTGAAGAAGACATGCGTTGATGATGTAGTTGAACTTTCTATTGCCGCTGCTGAAGCAATGGTTATTTCTGAAATGGTATCAAGTAGTATGCATTCTGATCCTGTTTTGGCAGCTGCTATATTGGAAGTTGCTCTTCGTGTAAAAGAAGCACGGAAAGAATGCTGTTTGGATGTCTCAGAAGTTGTTCCTGGCTTTTCATCGAATGAGCTTGGTGAAACAGATCAATTTACTGATTTAGATGACAACATCATGAAAGATGCATTTGATGACATTGGTCTATCCTTCAATCAAATTGCTGCCAATGAGGTTTCATATACAGATGGAGAATCTTCTCCCAATAGTCAGCAGCTATTTTCAGGGTTCATTCCTTCTACTCCATCAAATGCCTCTATCATCGATATTCATGATCAACATAGGGTAAAAGCACTAGGCATGAAACTTCCAGCCCAAGATGATGTCCACAGGGAGACAATTCCCAGAATATTTGTCACTTCTGTCATTAAGGTATGATCTAGCATTTTCTAGTGTTAGCAAACTTCATCATGACCATCAGAACCTTCTAATTGTTTTCATGTCATTTTAGTACAAAATAACCAAGAAATAGCTCCATCCGTTTCAGAACCCAGATCCTCAAAATGTAAAGCCGAGAGGCTATAAAGAAGATGGCATGATATTTCAGGTATGCCAAACCATTGGGAGGCGATAATCTTCTTTCCTATGGTTGTGTTAATTTTGCAAATTGTTATCACTGGGTACAAAGCCTTATGTTTGTCACACATTTTCAGTATTTTGATTAGTTGGATCATTGTGATTCACACTTGTCTGCATAATTCAGGTGGCCAAAGCTACTGCACAAGGGAATGCAAATGTTAGACAGATCAAAGGACTATTTATTCAAGAAACTAGCTTCATTTCAGAATTCATGGACATTACAGATAAACACACATCAGAGCAGAAGTCAAATGCAGGATCCGAGGTGGTTGCATCTTCCACCACGCCTTTTCACATTGTCGCTGATGATGTCAAGCAAACTTGTGAACGATCATTTCTCTCCCAAGATCTTGTGATATCTTCTATTCTGTCATCAGCCGATCCTCTATGTTCTCTTGTTCCCTGCAGCATTCCTTTGGAGGATGCTGCTCCTGTTGCCAACCAGAATGGCACAGAACCTGTAGCATCACAGGACTTGAACGAAAAGTGCTCTGTGTCGAATCCTCCATATCGTAAGCGATCTAATTCACTCAAATCTTACAGCACGGTAATGCCTGACAAAGACAAGGTTGGGGATACATCTCCTGGTGAAACTTCTTCACTGAAAAACATAAAGAACTCTATTAGTTCTGTTCCAGCAAAAGAACATCAGCTTCCATTGTGTAGCATTGGAAAATGCATGGAGAAGGATAGAAAAGAATATAATTGCTATTATGCAAGTAAGTATGATGGACAAGTTGGGGGACCTTCTGCAACCGATGATGACACATCTAATCCAAATTGCAAGCATGAAGATAGACACAAATCTCATATGTTGAACAATAAGACTAGAAGATCTCACCTTTGGCCTTGCAAGGCATTCCTAAGAAGTGGCAAGGAAGAAGATAGAGTTGAGAGGTCCAAAGCAGCGAAAATGAAGAACTGTGCAGTGAAAAGTTTCACAAACCTAGATAGCTGTAGGGATCAAATTAATGGTGCATCAGATGTTCCTCCACATTCAACTTTAAAATTTAGTCTTGGAGACAAGAGATGCTTCCCAAGTGAGAAAGTTCGTTTTTTGGAAGCTGAACTCAGTGCAAGTGGGATTGAAGGATCTAGAAGATTGCAATCACGACATTCAGTTCATGGTACTGTAGCAACTATTTTTTGTTTCAATTATCTTATTGTTTTTTACAATTAAGTGTGAGTGAAATGAATTCTTGCTAGTTAGTTGAAATGTGTAGGTTCAGATAGTAGAAAAAGGAAAAGAACAAAAGGTTCAAGCCTGCTATGCAAAGCTGGGATTGGAAAACAGAAATGTCGTTATCTAAGGAATTTTCATTCTGCAAATGGAAACAACTTGATCTTTCAAGGTTTAGAATTTCTGTTAACTGGGTTTTCTGCCCAGAAGGGAAAAAGCCTCGAAGTCATAATCAGAGAATTTGGAGGATATGTCCTTTCAAGTATACCATCTTGCACTGCATACATGAGAGGAAAGAAACAGTTGGAATGCCTGACTTCGAAACTTCCCATTATACTCTCCCCGAAGAAGGTCAGTGATCATAAAATTGTCAATGACATCTGTTTTTCGCTTTTCTCTTCTTTTAATTTGATAGCTCTCAGATGTTAACTGCAAATGACATTAGACCAAACATTTGCATCATATCATCATTATTAGGATTGTTGATCACCAGGTGTGACTCGTTTATAGAAACCTTTTAGCTGATGATCTTCCTAGAAAACAGAAAACCAGGCATTTTTCATGTACCTTAAAAGCTCCATTTTGTTAACAGTTCACTCTCTCAAGAATATTGCCTTTTTAGTTGCCCAATTGGCCGTGGCCTATGTCTGTGACGATGGGAAATAAGCAATTTATGGTTTCAAATAGCTGTTCCATTTGCATTGCAAGTTCACTTACTGGTTTAAATGCTAATGCAGGTGAAATCAACTAAATTCTTGTATGGCTGTGCAATAAATACATGGTTGTTGAGTGCTGAATGGCTTCTTGATTCAGTCGAGGCTGGTTCCTTGTTGGCACCTAGAAAGTAAGTAGAGTTTTTTTTCCCTATTCAAGTTGATGTCTCTGATGCTGAATTCTTGCCCCAACTGTGTTATCACCTTTCTATAAAAAATAAAAATATATAGAAACCATCTTCTTTTGTGTTAAAATCACATCAAAAGATTAGTATGTAGTCACATGATAATCTGGTAGCACTTACCGCTCACAAGAAGCAAGAATTGGTTTAACTACTTTATATGTAAATGCACTATAACCATGTTGTAGTAATTAAAGTGCAAGATTTAGGGATTCAGAAGGTCATGTATCATACACTTGGTATGGCTTCATAGTTTTTGGTGATTAACAGGAATTCGTGGAAGATGTTTCATTTATGCTTCTTTGGCTACAGTTTTTGAAACTGAGTTTTTCTTTGTATTTATCTTTTCTTGTGACCGTGCTGCTGTGTGATACCTAACCTTATTCCTCATCAGGTACATAAATCGGCCACTTCAAGCATCTGAGAGGATCCCCATGCAAGTTGGAGAGCCATTTTGCATCAACAATTTCATCTTTGACAAACTAGGTGTCATGACACATGGAAAAGCCAGTTTTTGTGCAAAATTTTTTAAAATTATAAAGGTAATTCTCTATCAAATATAACCATATTTCTATTCATTGTTGGGTTTTTGTTTTTTCTGCAGTGTCTTTTGCTTGTCAAGGTTTCTCTTGTTGTATGCATTCTTATTTTTTATTGATGCACCTATGGTTGGTTTTGTCTCCTTGCCACTTATTTGAAAGTTTTTTTTGGTAAACCTCTAAAATTTTGTCAAGGTGCTTTTAATACAGAAAACATGTCACAACATCAGTTGCATATAAAAAATGAACAAACAAACATGTAGCTGCCTCTGATTTGAACAGATGATTTAGGAATGAATATGTTGCTTTATGAGATGCATTTGTTCCTTTATGACGTCGTTTGACTATTCATTGCCACTTTTTGACTATTTCCAACTATGTATAAACTGCTTTGATTTCTCTTTTCTCTTTGGCGTCTTGCTGAATTATGGCAATCGGTCCTAAGCTTCTACTATCTTCCATTGGGTTCAGCATGGAGGTGGTCAAGTGTATAAATCCTTACAGCCGTTGGTCCAGAGTTTGAAGAATGGAAAGAACTCCATGGGAGTTATCCTTGTGGAGGACGAGAGCAATGTTTCACGTCACCTGAAGCAATGTGCAATAGAAAATAACCTACAAACTATGGTAAGTGTTGCATCTCACGGTGAATTTATGAGTTTAGGATGCAATATTCAAGTATTCAGCTATCGTGAATAAAGAAATTAGGTAATTGCCCTCTAACATGTGATTTCATTCTGCTATACATATTTGCCTATATGAATGCCTTGTGCAGACAGCCAGCTGGATAGTAAACAGTTTGTTCTCAGGAAAGCTACTTCCTTTCAAGAAGAATCAATATGCCCCATTGCATAGAATCAAGATGCCAACATTCCCCCAAGACCAATCTATGGACATTAGCCAAGAAATATGATCATCTCACAGCATGAGAAAACTGCCAACCTTTGTCAAATAGCCCGCCCGCCATTTAACAGGTCATGGGGGCTGATCAAGGCCTATTCTGTCATTAGAAATCTCATTTTTTTTAAAAGAAACCCAGGGAAGTCTCAATGTAATCTTGTATTATTTATTGAAATTGTTCTTCCACATTGCTTCCTTGGCTAAATTGCGGACGGCTGTGATTAATTGCCATTTTTTTCTTTTAAGCAGTCTACTATTATTTTACTGGACATCAGGATTGGATAATCAAATTAGATTTCTCAAAATTGTATTATTTTGAGGCTTTTTTTACACATTAATTTTGGAAAAATTTTCAAAAATCTCTTCGGGAATTTTCAAATTTCTAAAAATTTCTCAAAATTTTAAAATCCTAATAATCTCTTTAATTAGATATATTTATATAATAAGTTTTATCCCGCATGAGTCAAGTATTAAAGGTATTGTTTTGTATTGTTCCATATTATTTTCATATCAAGATTTTAAGTTTCGATTTCGGTTTCGATATCCAGCGAAATCAATATGTTTCGATTGTTTCGGTTTTAATTTCGGTCATTTCGGTTTTGATAAAAATATTTTTTAATTATTAATTACGTGTTGATTAGAGTTCGACTATATTTTGATTATACTTTGATTTCAAATTAAAAATATGATAATTTTTTTAAAAAATTATTTAAAAATTATAAAAAAAATTTAAAAAAATTTAAAAAAAATTTTTAAAAAGTTTTAAAATATTAATAATTTTATCATGATAATAAATATAATTTTAATTTATTTTTATTGTTAGTCACTTAGTGGATAGATCAAATTTAAAGATAATAATTACATTCAATTCACTAAAAGATTTTTTTTACCTATAAATCCCAACGTGATTTTAGTTTGGTTGATATAAATTTCTTAAATAATTTATATTTGTATTTAATGATTTTGAGTGCATACCAACCTTAGTTGGTCAGTAATATTAACTCCTTAGACTCGACATAAATTTATTAAAAATAAATATTCAAAATGACTTGCATGTAAATAGTAAAGATTATAGAGTATTAAATGTAATTATCTCTAAATTCTAATGCTAACATTTCAACATTCAATTTCTATGTATTAATCAAGGTTTTGAGTTTCGATTTCGGAAATGGTTTAAATACTTAGAAAAATCAACGCGTTTCGATTAAAACCATTTCCATCTTGGTTTCGATAAAAAAAAAATTTAAGTTATTAATTATATTTTATCCAAAATTGAATTGAATTTAAATTATTTTTTAGCTTCAAATTAAAAATATCATAATATATTTAAAATTTGTTGAAACAGTGAATAGTCCCATGCATCAAAAACTCATACACATGAACAGTCTCTGGCAAAGACCGGCGAGGGCGCAAGCACACCGGTACGGGGGTCAGGCTGGCAAGGGCGTCGGAGCTAGGCTGGCGAGGGCATTGGAGCCAGCTAGCTAGCGCAAGGGCCAAGCCCACGAGAGCGTGAAAACGGGCGTGAGGGCGGCGTGAGAACGTGGGCGTAGGCGCAATGCCGGCGAGGGTTCGGGCGCCAGGCTAGCGAGTGCACTCACTCTCAAGTGCAAGTGCCAGAGGCTGACGCGAGGACATGGGAGTGGGGGATAGGCCCACGGGGGCCAGCCCGGGGAGGGCGCAAGCGTGCGTGCGTGAGGCCGGCGCGAGGGCTCAAGTTCGGGCACAGACATGAGGTCGATGAGGGCGTGAGCGCAAGTGCACCAGTGCGGATGCCAGAGGATGGAGCAAGGGGCGCGCGGCTTGATGCTGATAAGGGCTCAAGAGCAAGCGCGAGGCTGGTGAGGGTGCGGGGGCCAGCTCGACAAGGGCATGAGCACAGGTGTGCACCCGGCAAGAGGGCGCGGGTGAGAGGCCGGCGACGGCACAAGCGAGGGCGTAAGGCCGGCGAAAAACTAAAACCAAATCAACTGAAACGTTTCGCCCATGTTCGAAACCAAAATGTTTCGTCTGAAACTTAAAGCCCTATTTCATACTATAATAGTAATTAAAATATATGGGCTATTGTAATAGTACTATATCAATAATATGTATCTAGAAATTAAATATTATTATTAAAAAAATAAAAAATTTATAGTCATATGATTAATTTTAATCACAATATTTGATTTTTATCTAGATATACTTAATTTTCATTATTTTATTTTAGTTTTATTCATATGAGTAGAAAAAAAAAAATATTTAACTACTATAGTACTATTATTGTAATAAAATAGTATGAAAAATCAAATTAGGCATTTAATCCATGTAGAGAATTGAATGAGAATATTAAATTTTGAAAGATTTTCAAAAATCTAAAAATTTTTTAAGTGGCTATTAAAAAATTTTCCTTAATTTTAATGGATAAAAAAAACCAAAGATTTACATAGCTATGATTTTTCATCATTATTTTTTATTTTCCATCCAAAATAGTTGGAAGTATGAAGTAGGAAACAAATTATATTATATTTTTACTACATAGAAATGTCAAAAGGAGTCATAGCGACTAGCAATGGCTTTTTTAAAAACAATTCTTAATTTCTTTTCTTTCTTTTCTCCCGATTCAAACCGAGGTCTTTTTGAAAAAAAAAAAAACCAACTAATTTATTATTAATTATTTTTATAATATGTTTATTTATTTATTTATATTTTAATTATTTTTTTGAAAAAATAACTGGTCAGGCGTTGCATAGCTTACAGACTCGGCGGGCTTTTTTCACGGGCTGTGCCACGGCCCGTTTGACAACAGACGTCCGTACTCAACGCGTGGCAGGATTTCTTATGGGCCCGAAGTTAACAGGTCCGATACCAGATAAATAGCCGCGAGACAGACCAAACCCGAACCCCTAAATTTCCTCCCACAAGGGCTTCGAACATCCTTGTTCTTCTTCGTCCATCGACAGTAGTTCTCGGCGGCAGCGGCGGAGGAAGAGAAAAGAAAAGGAAATGGCGCAAGTGGACGAGCAGACGAGCAGACTCTTCAGGATCCGGCGGACGGTGATGCAGATGCTGCGGGACCGGGGTTACCTCGTCGTCGACCGCGACCTCAACATGACCAAAAACGAATTCGTCCATAAATTCGGAGAGCCCATCAAGCGCGAGGACCTCGTCATCAACAAGTCCAGGAAGAACGACCCCTCTGATCAGGTCCCCTATTTTCTTTAATTTCGAATTTCAAGACTTTTAACGGTTTATTCTTGATTTCATTGTACGTTTTTATTTGGATTTTCTCAGCTTTGTATGAGTTTGTTGCAGTTTTGGGGCAAATTTTAGAATTATACTCCTCCGTCGTCGTTTTTCCTCCCGAGTTCTTCAAAAAACGTTGCTCGTTACAGTGTTTTGGAACTGGTATGATTGCGCTTTATTAGCGGCTGTTGATTTCGTGGTATGCTCAATGGGGTTTTTTACGAGTTCGGTGACTCGAAAGGTGTTCAATTTGTCGGTATTTTTGGTCAATTTTTTTAAAATTTATTCTTTTGTTGTTACTTTTTCTCGTGAAGTGCGAAAGTTGGGGCAAATTTTAGAATTATATTCCTCAGTTGTTTTTTCATGAGGTTTCAAAGATCGTTGCTGGTGCTGCTCTGGTTGCGTTGTATTAGTGTTTTTTGATTTCTTCGTATGCTTAATGTATTTTTTCCTGGTTTGGTGCCTTCAAAGGTGTTGAATTTGTTGCAATTTTCGGGCAGAAAAGTTTAGCCTTTTGCTGTTACTTTTTCCTATGAGGTTTCAAAGTTTGTTGCTTTTTGCTATGATTTGGCTACAAATGATCATCAGACATAATTAGTATAACCCCAGTGAGAAGTTTATTTTGAGACTCCTTTTGTTGCATTCATGTGTTGTTCTAGTTGCGGGATGATTATGTTTCTGATCCGGGGTTTTCCATTGAAACCAGATCTATGTTTTCTTTCCTAACGACTCCAAGGTCGGTGTGAAACATATAAAGAAATACATTGAGCTGATGAAATCAGAGAATGTATCCAGAGCAATATTGGTTGTTCAGCAGAATCTGACTCCATTTGCAAGATCATCCCTTCAGGATATATCACAGAAATTCCATTTGGAAGTTTTCCAGGTGTGCTTTAAAACTAGTTTTTTGAATATTATGTCATATATTTGGTCAATTATTTTTGAGATGGACATGAATATAACTGTATCTCAGTGTTACTTTCCCGATGTATTTACTGCTAATGCCAGAGATAATGGATTTTATTGCTCATAATGTCACCTAAATACAGGAGGCAGAGCTTCTGGTTAACATTAAAGAGCATGTTCTTGTTCCTGAGCATCAGCTACTTACAACTGAGGAGAAGAAGACTTTGTTGGAACGTTATACTCTAAAGGAAACGCAGGTATGCCTCAGCAATAAAGAAAAGAGGGACTCTTAATTTCTTAAAACATTGTTATTTCCCCTTTTCTTAATGGTAATGCTTTTTGAATTTTGTTGTGTTTAGTTTGTATGACTATCCTTATTTAACTTTGTGTATTTATCACTGACCCATGAATTTCTCTTGAACTGAGATTTTGGTTCAACTTTGTCCTTACTTTCCTGAGGTGTAGTTTCTTTTTTGACCTCTGGTGAAGTAGAATTCTAGAGGATTCTTGGAGGATTAGATCTAAAAAAAAGAAGCCTGTGTTTGCTTGAAATGTGATCCCTAAATTCCTGCATTTCATAGAGACTTGCAAAATGGGGAAAAAAGTTCAAATTTTGGTTGGCAAACTTTAATATCAGATTTGACACTGTGAATATGAAAGGAAAGTATGGTGTTAACAGGCACCTTGATTTTTTATCTTTTAGACTGACATGCTTCAAATACTTCTCATCTTTTGTCATCATCAGTATGACCAGATATTTCAAAAGCTATTGGTGCTGTCTAATGAAATCATATGTTCATTGTTCACACTCCATTTGCTTTTGTAGAAAGCTCTTATAGACTCCTATCTACATGACGAAACTTTCTGAATAACTGTTGAGCTATTGTAAACAATTAATCAATTTGTTTCATAGCAGATAACATCAGGGAACCACATAGACATAGGTGATGCGGCTGTTATGGGGACTAAATTTTTGTTTTCTGAACTACAGATTGCACTTTTCCTGAAATCTTCGCATTTACAATGAATGCTAAAAAGGGGATACACTAGTTTAGGAGTTATTGTGAAGTTAAAACTTGCATCTTAATACATAGTTGCGATGTTAAGTTGGATGACTTGAATGCATCTTTTGCAAGCGATCTTAAACTTGAATTAGATATTCTTCTTCTCAATATTGCACTTGGAGCTCCTCCATCAGTGTGTATGTGTTTGTCGCCCTTTTCCCTTTCCTTTTTGATGTACTGATGTGGTGCGGCATTATTGTTTTGCCGTTGGCTTGCTCTTTAGCAATTTCCTCTATACCAAATGGTAAACACTTCTGTTCTCATTGAATTCTCTACTTGATTGGTTGCAGCTTCCACGAATTCAAGTCACTGATCCGATTGCGAGATACTATGGTCTCAAACGTGGACAGGTTGTGAAGATCATCCGGCCCAGTGAAACTGCAGGCAGATATGTTACCTATCGATATGTTGTGTGAGGTCTCGGCATGAACTGAGCTCAAGAAGAGGGGTTCCCATTTGCTGGACCAGTTTGGTTATGATGCTCCATGCTTTTTGTTGTACATCTAGTATTTATCATAATGTTAGTATTCTTGGAAGGGAACATAAGAACAGTTATCTATCAATGTGCCATGTGAAACCATTAGCTACTTGACGAGGATAGTTTCAGTCTAACTGGTAATATCTCGGTTTGAAATTTAATTTCAGAATTCAAATTATATTATACTTCATTTTAGAGTTTGTTCTTATTTCACAAATGCAAATTAGCCTAGTTGGTGAAAGGGTTTTCTGGGATCAAAGAGACCTGGGTTTGAATATTGGTTTTTTCATTTTATTTTTTTTAATAGTTTAGGTTTTTCTACCGAAAAAGATATATTTAATAAATTCAAAAAAATGTGTATATAATTTTTTTTGTATTTTTAATTTTTTTTAAAATTTAAAGAAAAATATAGTAAAAAAATTAAAAATATTTGATGGAAACTTTTCAATGGATCCCAAAATGAATTTGAAAATTGAAACTTTAAATCTTGAAAGAAATCATCTAACAAATTTTTATGAACAAAATTTTCATAAAAAGCTAGGATAAGATGAATGTTTTTTTTTTTCAAAAATACGAAGAACCAAAACAATATTTTATAAAAAAAGGTATATTTAAAAAAGATAGAAATCATATTCAAAAATCAGATATTTTTTATTATCAAAACTAGTTATTGTGGATGAAATAAGAATCACATTCCAAAATCAGAAACTTTTTACTAGTGAAAGGAGGTATCGAAGAGGATGTGATAGAATTGAAAGATATTAATGTTTATTAATGAGGCTTCATTACTATGCGTGATACTCCAAACTCACAACAAAAGAAGTAATTTTGACATCTCAACTCTCAGTCTCGGCAGACACTTGAAAATAAGATATTTTTAATTGTGAAAAATAGGTATTGAAGATGAAATAATAATTTTTAATCTGATGCGCCCAACAAGTCATCTTTTGAGAATTCGTTGACAAAACTTCTGGTGCAGAGGTTTACACTCGGGAGTCCTACTTAACTCTCTCGTTTTCGTAGCGACATCTTAACATTTCGGCGTTGTCATGCAAGCCTTTTTTTTTTTTTTTTTTTTTTAATTACTTTTTCATTATTTTTAAAATATTTGCGAAATTCCGCCGCCAAAGTTACGCTTTCGCCAGTGCGTCGGTGCAAACGATGCATGTGGACTCGGCGCAGCGTGGCACGCGGCTTCCCGTCGAGCGATTGAATTATTTTATGATTTTTTAGCAGCTAATTAGCAAACAGAAATTGTGCAGCGGCACTGACCCGCGGTACTTGGGACACATGCAAAATCAACATTTGGGTATTATAGTCTTTTTATATCAACACGATCGGACGTTGGATTCTGAATACACGTGTCGCGAAAGCCGTCCTTTGGACGAATCGCGATATTTTTCCACTCTTTATCTACGCCCCCGCCAAATCGCACCTGCATCCAAAAACTCGCCGATTGCCCCCGATCCACGCGGCGATTCGGACAGCGAACCGCCCGGTTCATCTTCCTCGCCCTGGCCCAATTAATGGCCGAACCAGGCCCAAAATCCCCGAATTGGAAATAGTGACTGTCCAAAGCTGTTCATATACCTGCGAAACTAATCCATCCGTCCGTTTTCATCGACTAACTCGTCGAAGTCAGATCCACGCACTCCGTTTTTAATTCGACATAAAAGCTACCAAACTTTCTTTTCTCTGACAAATCAATATTTTTCATTTTTTATTTTGATTACAAAATTTTTCCGATTTTTTGATTTATTTTTGAATGCGGTGTTTGCCAAAAAGGTCGGTCTTTGAGGGAGAACGCCCGCCCGTCTCTTTCTTTCAGTGGCAAACAGAATTACCAGAGAGAGCTCTCTCTCTCTCTTCTCTCTCTCTCTGGTTTCCCCGATTTAGAGGCCGAGAAAGATCCCAAATTTGAAGACTTCGATCGTAATTGAAGGAGATTTGGACTTCTTTTTTATTTTATTTTTTTTCGTTATTTTACTGCATTTTCTGGAGTTTTCTGGAGTTTCTTTGGGAATTGGAACGCCGTAGGGGAGTTGATCGGTGTGGGAATCTTGATCCAGATTGGAATTTCGATTCTTTGGAGAGCAAGACGTGAAAAATAAAATTCCATCTTTCTCCTATTTCTTGTCGCAAACGTTTTGACTTTTTTCTTTGGAAGACCGATCGGCGAATCGGGAATTCGCGATCAAGGTCGGATCTTTGGGCGGTTTTCCGATCGGAGTTTGCCGACGGCGATGGCCGGGGGTTCTGCGTCGCTGGATTTCTGGAGGAGGTCCTTCGGCAACGTGAACTCGGACATCTTTGAAGTGATTGAGAAGGCGATCATCATCGCCGCCTCCGATCATCCCGAGGAGTTCCTGCGGAGAAGGGATCGGATCGCTGAGAGGTTATACACGCAACGCCGAGCAGACGCCGATGGCGCGGAGTTGCGTCCTCGCAGAGAATATGACGAAGAGGATGGGAGGAGCAAGAGAGAGTGCGGGAACGAGAACGGAGCCAATGAGCAAAACACAAGTGGGAGAGACGTGGAGCGGAATAGGCCGGTGAGCAATTATAGCTACGATGACGCCGAGGCGCTCACCGATGCGATTGAGGAGGAGAACCAAATGCTCGGGGAGGTTTTAAGGATCAAAGAGTTGCTTCAGAATCACCATGATGAGGTATGCTTTCTGGATGAAATTGCTTCTGTTGTGTTCTTATAGTTCACTGTATTGTTGTGACCCTTGTGGGGCATTAAATGTAGCGATTCATTGGATGTTATTATGGATTTGCAGTCTGATGGAGTGTTGTTTGAGTGCATGAGACGTTTGCAATTGATGCGGCTATCGGTGGAGACATTGCAGGTACGATTTCAAGAGTCTGTTCTTCTTTTTCTGACTTGTATGCTAATGAAGAATTTGTGGTGGAATATATTGATTCAAGATCACTCCAGCTGTTGGACATTCTGTGGGAACGTGTCTTGTTATTGCAGGTCACTGAGATTGGCAAGGCAGTTAATGGTCTGAGGAGACACAACTCCAGGCAAATTCGCCACCTTGTTCGGACACTCATCGAGTATGTTTCTTGATAGTTCTTAGAATTATTTTGGAAAATACTGATTTCCTGTTTGAAATTCTTTGAGGTCTCCAACCCTGACGCTTACTTGCTAAATTTAGTAATTGAAGATGATGAACTCTTTCCACTTTGTGACCTTGTACTACTTGCTATGTGTTGTCTGCTATATCCAGTCCCCAAACCTAGCATCCTTCGACTTTGAATTACTAGACTTATATCTGCACATATCCATTTCCCTCAAATTACACAATCTTGCCTTGCTTCACTGTATTCATTAATGGAATGGGTTCTGTGAAATTAAAATTGTTGCTGGATGCATTTTCACTTTGAATGCCATGGACAATTTCTCATACAAATCTATGTATTTGATTGCAGAGGATGGAAGTCCTTGGTTGACCAGTGGGTGAATGCAACTGCAGCCATAACGGGTAAAAAAATCCGATATGTTGGCATAAACTGCTGCGTCCTACTCGTTTTGGTTCTACAAGCTGGATGCTGAAATTTTGTGAACTCCTAAATTTAAAATTTTTAGATGGTACCCCGGATTCTGTCCTTATATTTGCTGGGGATGAGGAGGATGAAGGACTGCCCTTTCCTCCATTGGATGAAGGAGCACTTCTTGCCACTCAAACAACCTCTATTGAACTCTCCAATGTAGATCACTTCTATTCTCACTGTTTCTTTTTCTCTGGTAAAATTTTGGAATCTCCTCCATGGACTGACTGCATTTTCTTTTCTGTATGATTCTGTGATGAAGATTTTTGATGGCATGGATGATGACGGAAGTAAGTCAGAACTGGCTTCTTGTGATTGTTGTATGTTTTCAAATAGCACTCATGTTCATATCATTCTCACATAATTTCTTTCTTCCAGATCTACAACAGGCCAACAATGAACAACATGAGAAGGTGAGGCGAAGGCCGCTGCAAAGAAATCGTAATGCTGAAAATAAGCAACCTCCTCCTAGTTCAGTGCCTCCTCCTATGGCGAAGGGACGGCCAAGGAAGCCAGAAGCTGAAGTTAAGCAGACAAAACCACAGGACACAAGATGCGGACAGATAAATCCTGGATCTGCTGGGGACAGGCAATCTCGACCTTGTGGCACTAATTATGAAATTGGAAGATCCTTGAAGCCCAGTGCAGAGCAAAAATGTGGCTCTATTGCAAGACCTCTGAATCGACTAGAGCCCACATCTGGTGAAAGAAAGCCGGCTCCTGTTCAAGAGGTAGTAGATATTTCAAACAAACATGTTTAAACATGAATAGACTCACAAAAGGCCTTTAACTAATATGATGTCTTTAATGTTCTTGTAGAAATCTAAAAACTCCGATGATGCATTTGTTCGTGCTAAAATGGAGATCACAAAGAGAAAGCTCCAGGAAGGATATCAGCAGGCTGAAAATGGTCATAGCCTTATTATCTTGGCTTTTTATCTTCATTAGAGTAGAAATGAACTAAATGTGTGATTTGCTCTCTGTCTACAGCCAAGAAACAAAGGACAATACAAGTAATGGAGATCCACGATCTTCCAAAACAAGGGCTCCTGCAAAGACACCAGGCAAACATCAAGCACCGGAGCAAACTAAGAGAGATGCTCAAAGGCCGGCGGTAATGGAGGTCATTGTTTCTGCTCATTGGAGTGCCCAACTGCAGAGGAGAAGGATGAGCTTGGTAAGAGAAGTGATTCTTCCTGCATCAACTTGGTCTGCTGTGAAGAATCAAGCTAGACCATTTCAAACTCAGTGATACTGAATAACAAATGTGTTTAACCAAAATAAAGTGATCAATTTTGTTCATTTACCCACCTGACAACCTCCATTCTCCCTGTATCTTGTAACAGTTGAATTGTTTAAATTTCATATATATTTATATACACAAAATGCCGTATTTTCAATGAGATTAGGTTTTCTGAAGTTGCTGGCTGCTTCTTTCAGTGAATGTTTTATGAATGAATTTGTAAAGATTTTGTTGATCATGTCAGCAGCTATGGGATGATAACGATGATTGAAACATTTGTTGCATGATTGTGTTTCCACGGGGAAAAAGCATGTACGTATGTGTCCCCCAACCTATTGTCTGAAATACTGACTTTTTCCCTGGTTGTTGTTGCTTTGACTATCGTTCCCTTGAGTTGGCTGGTGGGTGAGGTCCCCCCACTGATTACCTACAAAACTACAAAATAATTAGAATAAACTAATGATTTGTTTGGTGAAGATGAGGACACTTAATTATGAAGTTTTATCTACCAAAGTTTGCTGCCTTCGAAATATTGGCCGATATCGATGCATATACACAGGTACTGGTTGAACTGGTCGTTGTCCTCGTCATCCAGCCACAAACCGGTGGCTTCAAGCGCACATGGTTTGGCTGGATCCATGGACTGGGTTGAGACTACAGGCTCGTTTTCAGGTCAATCTCTAATGGGCTCTTTGATCTTGAAAGCAGGCATGTGCTGAATCTAAATTGATCTCCGTAGACGTGTTGCACGAGGAGGGCTTCTCTTCCTCAAGCATTTGAGTCTGAAATTGCATGCGAGTCCAAAAAAATTGAGAAGAGAAATCTCATATTCTGAGAACTCCAGGCCGTTTAAATCAAATGAAGCGTTGTCCGTTTTAAACATTACATTTATAATACATCGAATTAAAATTATGAACCGAGACAAGATTAATAAGAACCGAATATAGGTTCCAAATTCAGTCATGAACTAACCAATCCGAGGTAAGGCTTTCCAGGACCCCAAGCTGTAGGAAGCTCGGTTTAATTCGATATCGAGAGTAGTAAGTCGAGTTAAGAGATGATGAGGACCAAATGCGAAGGTGAATTGTGAACTAGGTTATCTAAGATATAACATTCCTTGGTTTTGAACCATGAGAAACTCGAATCGCCCTTACATTAAGTTGTCTGAACCTTGGTACTCTCAACGATGTATCTAGACCAAGATTCTATTAAATTTAAATATCTCAAGTCTAAACCTAAAAACAAGTTTTGAAGGATCCAAGGTTGAGACCATCTGGTACGGAAAATTTAGCCGAAATTGTGATATCAAAGATTACAGAATTTTTATACGATCAATATTTTATAAATAATTTCATCTTTAAAGAGATAAGGACTAATGTTTAATTATTTCCTCTATGATCATTTCCTCATTAAGACTCTAACTTCAGTGTTGAAGTGATCGTCGCTAGAGAACTCCTGCTGGTTAATATTGCACTCCATAGCCTTTTACATTTTAATATTATTCTAATAGTAAGGCTCTATTTTCGATAATTGCACCTATTCAATTGAGTTAGCACTAAAAATAACATTTATTCATCATCCATCATCGTCAACTCATTGTAAATTCAGAATTGTTGATTTTCTTTGTTCTAGGTGGACATGTTGCAATTGTATGTTACTAATTGCCTATATTTTATACCACTTTGTTAGAAAAAAAGTAGAAAAAAATAAATTTGTGAAAAACTTCATTCACTTCATCTAAAAATACTTACAAAAATTGACTTTATATAAAGTCATTAGGTGTCCCTTGGTTTACTCTAAATATATAAAATAAAAATACAAAATGAACCAAATCATAGGTGGTATCAAAGAGAGAACTTCAAAATATTCTTACAATAGAATAATTATCAAAGAGATTTTTCCCATAATATATGGACCACTCTGGGTTTGAAATCCATAATTAATTTTTACCCTAACAATAGATGGGGAGATCCAGCTTGATGATGACTTTGTGTTTAATGATGGTCAAATCCTTTTCTTCCATTGGATGATATTTCATTAAGAGTAGTTGTCAGCAAGATGCTTCCTCTAATTTTTATCGATGAATATTTTCGCATCAAAATAGAGTTTATGCTTCATAGTTATAAGTGTGAAATTGCTCGATATTTGTCTTACTTTTAGTTCACTTTTTTGACATTTTTAGTATTTTATTTTACATTCGTTGTTGTAATACTACAAGATTATCTTATAAATTATAGACCTTGATTTTTTTTTTTTCAACTTTGTGAGGTATAGAACATTCAATATTTCAATTCCTTCTAACAAGGTGGTGTTATTTTGTTTGCTTATGGTAGGATCTTGTGGATGAACCCAATCAATTTGTTCTGCAAATAATGTATTTTTAAAGATTTTTTTTGCTCACTGTTTAGAAGTCTACTCAATAATATAAATAAAACACAAGTCCTTTGTTTTCCAAGGATCACATGGTTGGTGATACTAAGATGAGGAGGATTTTTTATCAAGCTACATGCTAATATTATAATATTGTCTGTTCATGAAACTCTTATTCTTAGACAAATAGGGTGCACATTTTTCTTTGATATGTCATTGTAGGAATGCAGTTTGAAATGTTTTATTGCATCAAAAGGATGTACAAATATTTTTTTGTTGATTGTTATTCTTTGATACTTAATGGTATGTATATAATTAAATTATTTGTAACACAAAAGACAAGTTTCACAATTTCATCGTGTTGTATTTGCTTAATTCCGATTGATAAATAGGACTTTTTCGTTTCTTCCAAATCAATCCGAATCTACATAGAAATAAAAGAACCACTTACCTCATGATATCTAAGGGAGGATACTCTAATACTCAAATCAATGTTTCCCTTTTTTTCAAGAAAAAGTCTCAAGTTCTTGGGATAAGTAGAGTGAAGAAATGTAAAAAAATGGAATCACCCTTACCTTCATGCTTTGGTCCCCCTCTTATTTGATTGTAGTGATAACTTGATCTAGCCTTTCACGATAACTCTATCACAGTTATCATATGAGTTAATGCTGGACATTTTAGGAACATACTTGATGTTTCATATCATGACCCGGTAGATTTTATCCGGTAACAAAATGTGGAGCATGAGATGATTGCTGTCATGAAAACTTATCCTTTAGACTGTCATAAAGACTAGTGCTCATGTGGATTGAGGGTGTGTAGGAGACATCAAGGTGATATACCTCGATCGTTATGAGTCTCGCTTAGTTAATGTTTTAAATTGAATAACTCAACCTTTATTAGTTTTATATGGCTAATACATTATGCCAAGTAGTTTAGTTTTTTTGAGTATTGTTTGACTAGAATATAAGAAGAAACATCAACATTGACAAATTTCTATTTTGACCCAAGCCATTTTTCAATTGAGTGTGATCTTTAGATTTAATTCAATAATTTCTCTTCATATATCATATCGAAAATTATACTTTCATTAGATAATAAATACTTAACCTTTTGTAAAATTGTAAATTTTTTTTTTTTCAATTTTGATACTTTTGTGAACAAAACATTTTAGCAAAACTCGTGATTTTTATGAAAAACCAGATTATTTTTTGAGAGTTTAGCAAATTAGGATTTTATACAATTTTGGGATTAAAATGAGGATTAAGGGTTATTGATCTCGGGCTGATTCCTCAACCAAAAAGCGCTCGCGCAGGTCCAGTATTATCTCCTGGGCCGACCAAACCCTGGGGATGACGGGCCCCGTCCCAACTCATGTGCTTGCCCAAGCGCCCCAAGGGCCCGTCTTAAAATTTCGCCATCGCGACCACCTCCTTCTCCTCGTCGTTTCCCCGACAAAGGGCGGAACCCTAATCAAATCTTTCCTCCTCCTCTGCTCTATCCCGGCGTCCTCCTCCGCGAATTCCCTTTCTCCTGTATTCCCAGAAACCCCATCTCCTTTCTTGCGCCTCGCCTCGTGCCCGTCTTCTCTTCCCCTCCTCCATTGCAGCGTGCCCGAAACCCTAGGTCCCGGACGTCGCTCCTGTTTCGTTGGAGTATTGGGCAAGGGTGTGTACCGGGGTTTTCCCTCCAATTTGGCCTCGACTTGGGAAATGCGAGGTTGTTTCTGTGATTCCCCGGCGTTTTGATTGGTTTCCTTTGCTTTTGGTACGTGAATTCTTCTGCATTCGCTTGTATGGTTGCTCGTAGTGTGTTTTTTGCTGTTTTTTTTCAAAAATTCAGCTGTTGTTTCACTGTAGCATGTGTTCGTCATTTGTCCTGCGTGTTGCATGCACCTTTCAACATAGTTTGCCGGGGATGGTTGAAGTGAAGTGGATTTCAATATGAAAGCAATGGTTATTTGGACCATAAATATCGAATTTTGATCAGTCCAGGGAAACAATAGGGACAACCAAACCATTGTATAATGCTCAGAGCATGCTGAGAAGCCAGCAGTGGTTTATCACTAGTAACTTGTCTGACAATCATCTCAAAAATCATTTGTTTTTGCATTTGCAGATCTATTTTTGAGTAATTTCTCAATTCACGTGGAGAGCAAGACCATGGAGATATGCTAGGGATTAGGTACCACAGGAATGCTCAAATATATTCCTGTCTTTGGTCTGTTGCTAGTTGTAGAATTTGATTCCATGGGAGGTATTGTCGATAATGGAGTTGACTCAGATACCAAAACTTCACCACGCAGTGCAGCGATTGAGAAGGCACAAGCAGAATTACGGTATGCTGAAGTTACTATCTACCTAATATTGTGGCTTTTTAGTACAGATGTGAATATATTAGCTCTATCATTACAGGCAGGAGTATGATGCACGCGAAGAGCACAGAAGAGAACTTGAATTCCTTGAGAATGTATGCAAAATAAAGCTATTGCTGTATCTTATTCTTTCAAGCTAATGCTTGACTATATCCCTTGGTTTGCTTAAATGCATATCATTTTGTTTCCTTTTCAGGGTGGCAATCCCTTGGATTTTAAGTTTAGTCATGGGGCGTCGATAAGCGTGCAGTCTACTTCTGCCACAGATCAGTTGGCTGAGCAACATGTGATAAGGTTTATATAACCATCTTGCCCCAGCTTCTTAGATGTTCATTTTCATGATTGTGTGTTGATTTTGTTTGTTTGTCTTATTTATAGTGAAGCAAAGGGTAGCTTTGCAATGGCAGCCTCACCTCATGGTGATTCCGTTGAAAGCAGTGGAAGACCTGGAGGTTCTGTTGGTAAAGAACCAAACACTGCAGACAACCTCTTGCTTTTTGATAGGGAGAACAACGGGAATCTTGACCGTCAGAAAAATGTTAAACGTTCTGGGAAGAGAGGTATTGCAGTTGCATTGGAACATTCTTCTCCGCTTGATGGTTGTCCCAATGTCAAGGAATCAAACGACTCTGTAGCTTTCCATTTTGGGGTTAAAAGTCAAGCATATGTGCGTAGAAACAGGTCCAGGACAACTCGTGATAGTACACATGCAGGATCAACAAATCTAATTCAGGGTGGCAATAGATCCTCAATAATACCATCCTCTCGTTCTAATTCCAAGGATACAAAGGGTCCATTACAGGAAGCTCAAGTGGATGACCTTGTTGTTTCATCTATTTCTAACACAAAACCAGCAAGTCCAAATGGCAATATTGTTTCCAAGACTTCTGGTGATCAGATGGATATGGAGGTGGATGGAGTGCAATCTAATCAGGCAACTAAAGATATGACAAAAGATGGACTGCCAGAGCGTGTGACAGAATCTACTACTTCTCAAAACCTGCTGGGGTGTGACAGTGATGGTCAAGATGCTTATCTTGTTGCTGAGCAGACATGTAATGGGGCCACTTCTTTATCATCAGGTGTGGTTGCCAAAGGAGCCATTTCAGGTGAGCTTGTTTTGGTGCATCCAGAGAAAGGTGTTAATGATACTGGAAGGGGCAATGACTTCAATGCACCAGGTAAAAGTGCTGCTGACCTGAAAGATGAGGTGACTAATAGGAAAAGTCATATTGGTGATGCTACTATGAAAGCATCAGATATGATTGACATTAAAATAGATCATACTCCTGTTCAGATTGGAAGGAAAGTCGATGAAGCTACAGATGATGACCAAAATTTGCCTGCAAGTCGGATTGATGGTAGTCCAGATCGAGACCACAGGGAGCATGTATTGGTTGATGCTACCTGTACTACACCAGATAATGATGGAATGGAGGAAGAAAATAAATTGATGGTTGTTGATGGACATCACACCAGAAATAGTGAGTCTGGATCTGCTCTCCCTAATCCCTCCAACTTGGATTCCGAGAAAAAAGATGAGGGCTTCTGTATTAGTAGACATGATAAAAAGAATGAAGTGAAACTTCTTAGCAGCAGGGATGATACTGGAACAAATGCTGAAGTCATTCCAACTCCTGAAAACAACCTGAACAGATTGCAAGCTAATGGTACTGACTCTGATAAAAAAGATTCTATAAACTCAAGTCCGGTGGTTATGTCTAACCGTGAACTTCTGGATACAATCACAACTAAGAAGGATTCCTCAACTCCCAGTGAGCCTGATAATGGTGCACCCAACCAGTTAAAATTGACGAAGAAGGCTCAAGAAGATGCTATCCTGAAAGAGGCCCGAATTATTGAGGTGAGTGGTTCTCAAAATTTATCTTTTAATAAAGTTCTTTGCTTGGTGCTGAAACTTTATGGATTTTTGTGGTCAGGCAAATCTTAGAAGGGCTGGTGAAGTATCCACATCAGTTATTTTTTCAGAGAAGCAGAAGAAATGTCACTGGGATTATGTTCTCGAGGAAATGGCATGGATGGCCAATGATTTCATGCAGGTTTGAATTTCAGCAAAGCCACTGCAACCATGCTATTTTGGTTGTAGGAGACAATCTCATTTTGCTTTAGGTTATTGCCTTCATTCATAGTTATTCCATTCTTGCTGAACAGGAACGCATTTGGAAGACTACTGCAGCCTCCCAAGTATGCAATTGGATTGCTTCCAGTGGTTTATCAAAGTTCTGGAAGGAAAATGGATTCCGAAAACAGCAGCATGTTGCTCGAACTTTGTCCAAGGCTGTTTTGCATTTCTGGCATGCAGCTGAGGTTATTCGTACAAACAGCTTGTCATCCACAGGAAGCTGTGAAGGTCATACTGCAGATTTGTCTGGTTCATTGCATGTTAATGAAATGGAAGGTGAAAAGCACCAGGTTAGTGAGTTTGAATCTTTGACCATGTTGTCTCACCAGAATTTTTTGTCTTTGCCTTTTGGGATTAATTCAATTGTTTATGATGCTTGCACAAATATGTTCTTGTTTTGCATGCTAATTTTTCTGTTTGGATTTTTTGGCCAACTCCTTTGAAAATAAATTGCTGAAACTGACAGTACTATGGATTATTGCAGGAGGCCAAATATGTCAAAGAACCTTCTGAGAGAGTTTCTCTACCAGTTCAGGGTTATGCTGTTAGGTTTTTGAAGTACAGTAGTAGCATATCTGTTGATCCTGTCTTGCCTGAGGCACCAACTACTCCTGATAGGCTATGTGATACAGGCATTTTGGAAATGTCACTGGAAGATCCCCTTTCAGAAGTATGAGCAGGATAATTTATTGTCATTTTTAGTTCTATTGTGTCTGTTTCAGAGGTTGTCCCATTTATCTTTACTAAATGAAGTTTTCTTAGTTTCTGATTGGAATTTCTAGGCTTCTGAGTCAACAGGGTAGAACATACCTATGCCGAATCACATCTCTTTTTAGAAGATTGTGTTCAATTTTATTTTGTTTTAGCCCATGGAATCTTGCCTAGTGGTTATTGCACCCCTCCTAACCTTTAGCCATTTTACCTCTCAGGAAAATCTGTTCTACACTGTACCTTCTGGTGCTATTCGAGCTTATAGAGAATCTGTTGAATCTCTTTGGTTGCATGATAAGGTAAATGAAAATTTGAGGTCTTTGTAGTTTGCTTTGTCAAAATCCCCATGCATGGAACTTCCCTTTTTCCTGATTCAAATTTTCATGTCTGAGGTTTTGGCTTCATGTATGAGCTGTTAATTTCTCAAGCAAGCCAGGGTTGTGCTTTATCACTGAGCATTTTATTTCTTGTGTTTCTGGCTGTGGAGTCAACGAGTTGTTATGTAATTATAGAAGAACCTTTTAGTGCTTCCTAAACTTTGCTAACTTCCAGCAAATGGTTGTTCTGTTTATGTATTATGCATCTTGAATAAGTTATTATTCCAAATATGTGGTCCGCAGAGTTTTGCAAGTCTTCTGAGGACTTCTTGTGCGATATTCTGTGAGCCAAGAGTTCCACAACTTCATGTATAAGCTTTTTCACTGTGCTAGTATTCTATCTGAATGTTATTTTTTTTCTTAAATCCAGAGAACTGGCAACTCTGTGCATCAAGAGGATTGTGAGGCATCTGTTTGTGATTCTGTCGCTGGTAACCATTCTCCCTCTCTCTCTTTCTATATATATATTATTCATAACACTTGTTATTCTGATGATTTTGCATCTCTTTTATTAGATACACCACTTGAAAATACATATGAAGAGGATGAAGGTGAAACAGGCACTTATATCCTGCCTGCAGCATTGGAAAGTGGTTTATCTTTGAAATTCAATCATAAAAAGAAAAATTTTGTGCAACAGAAATCTTGTACTGCAAAGCTTTATGAAGGTGGTACAAGTTTATCTTATGAGCCAGGCTTAGAAAGTAAAATGGGGAATCATCCAGTAATGTTGAATGGGAAAAGGCCTTCAGGCACATTTAATGTTTGTTCAATACCAACAAAACGTATCCGTTCAGCTGCTAGGCAACGGGTTGTGTCTGGTGGCATCCCAGTAACAAGTAAAACGGATGTTTCAAGTGGGGATACTAGTTCTTATCAAGATGATCAGAGTTCACTGCATGGTGGGTCTCAAGGCAGGAAAAACCTGGAGGTTGATTCCACAATGGACTTTGAAAGGCAGTTGCCATATGACAGCAGTGAAATATCAACAAAATCGAAAAAAAAAAAGAAGCCTAAGCATTTAGGATACAAGAATTCATTGAATTTGATGGACTCTGGTGTATTTGTTGGTTCAGGAAAAGTAAGTTCTTTCCCTCTTGGACTTGCTTTTATTTAGTCCATCCTTGTGATTTAGCTGAGTCCCAATGCATTGCAGAGTTTCTCATACGAGCAGAGGTTGCAAGTTGACCCTATGGTGCAGCATGAGCCGGTAATGCTTGTCTGTTGACTGCAAAGCTGCTTCTCTCTAAAATTCACAAGTATTTTGTTTTCTTGATTTCTGCATGTGGGCACATCATATTGGTGGGTCTGGTCTATTTTTGTTTAATTAATTGTTTGATCATCTTTTTATTATTTATTTCATACTACCTTAGTATTTCAAGTTGCCAGTCTGGATATTTTGTTTAAGTCTGCTTGACAATTCAATCACCAAGTTCTACCAATTCCTTAGTTATTTTGCTGTGTAATGAGTGCCACTCTTATTTTGTACGGCATCTTGTCATTCATATGTTATTCACTTCTGGTTTGCAGATTTTGAAAAAGAGGCTGGATAGTCCCCACTTTGAGTTGAATGGAAACACTGGTAATTTGTCTCTTGGTTTGAAAATTTTTTGCAACTGCATGCATCGGATTAATTGCTGATTTGACTTACTTCTACATTATCTGTGAACAATATGTGCAGGACTTTATATGCAACATGTTGCAAAGAAGCCTAAGCTGTTAAAACAACCGGCAGAGACATCACCAGAAACAATTACTCCTATAACTGGGTCCATTCCTTCTCCGGTTGCTTCACAGATGAGCAATATGCCAAATCCAAACAAGCTCTTCAAAATTATTACCAATCGGGAACGACCAAAAAAAACTAAAGGCATGAAGGTAGGGTCTTTTCTTTTGTTGTCAGATGTGGCACCCATGTTTGATCGTGTTTGATTGGTTACATCTGAGGTATCATTTATGTTTTTTATTTTTTCATATAGAGATGGCAATATGAGGTAAATTATTGTTTTTGGTTTCCTTGAGACAGCTTAACACGATTGTATTGGATGCTAATTTCTGTCACTGTTTCCTTTATAAGTCTTGATGTTTTTGTAAGTCTAATAGACTTTGAGCAATGAAACCAAATAGGCATGACAGTTTAGACTTGTCTGGGAAGTGGAGCCACCTTCTTATTTGTGTTCCTTTGAATAGATCACAAGTTGGGTTCCATGGCAGTGTGTGAGGCTACTTTACTTTGCTCTTGAGATGTCACAGCCTAACTTTCATAGTATTCAGTGGGCCTCGGAGATTGGAGGTGCTTAAAGCAAATGACGTTTGAGACAATAAAATATGTTATTAGAAAGTTCACCTATATTCCAAGACAAGAAAATGCAGGAGAGAAATACATATTTGAATTTCATCCACTGTGCTGTAGGAAACAAGCACCTGATGTTTGTTTCTTCTTTTGCAAGGAATCATAAGAGATGCTTCCTGTAGAAACAATCAATTTTAGATAAGGGAATCTGTTATAGCAAGGATTACCAATTTTAATCTGGTTCTAGTTGGTTTACTAATTTTATGCTTAACCTAATTCCCAACATCAATATATTTTCTTCATGTTCTGGGAATTAAAAGAACTCATTGATGTAATATGATGTTTGTATGTTGACGTAAAATTTGAAGGTTTGTGTATGGTTTAGTTTTTGCTATGCTGGTTTATGTCTGATCGTATTATTTAGTTCTTGTCATTTGATTTTTTGGAAGTCCATTATCTGATGATGTTGGACGATAACATTGCTTTCAGGGGTTTTCTTATATCTGTTGGTGATTTACTATGAATTGTTAGTTTGCAGTTTAGATTGTACTTTATATGGCATCATTCTTTTCTCAATCCTTCTTCTTGCAGATGGTTGCAGGACAGTCTGGATCTGGTAGTCCATGGTCAGCTTTTGAGGACCAGGTTACTGTACTCATAATCTTACATTATTGTTCTTCCAGTGTGCACTGTTTGAAAACTAAATCATGTTCCATCAGGCACTTGTTGTCCTTGTTCATGATATGGGCCCAAATTGGGAGCTTGTAAGTGATGCTATGAACAGTGCCCTCCATTTCAAGGTGAATTAGTTTGTCCTAAATGGTTTTGTTGTTGTGATATATATCTTGTTGTATTAGTATCCTGAACTTTAAGAGTGGAGTTTTTGATGGGGCCCATAAACTCTTGCCCAACTGGCTTAAACACAATTTTCAGGCTGCTGGATGACTGAAATCAGGTGCATATGAGTTGCATCATATGGGCTTGGTATGGACCAACTATTATGGCTATTGCACTGGTCATATTTAGTAGATCTACTAATTCAGCTTACTAATGCATGCAAATAAATGTTATTAAAATCTGTCACTTTAACTTAGATTATAATATTGATAATAACAGATCTTTTTTTCTTCAGGGATGTAAATCCCTAAATGGGAAGAGTAAACAGTAATGTCTTCATCTAGAAAATATTCTCGTAATAGACGAGCTAGTTGATTGAAGGAATGTATTTATTAAAGACTCAAGGGCTCAGATTTCCCTCCTTAGCGGCATTAGAAATTCATTGTATGGTTGCACATAGTGCCTTCCAATACATCAGATACCATGGTATCATCATTGCCAAGTTGGACTGGGACTTTTTGAAGTCTCTAGTTTATGTAAATGGGCTAAAGCCCAGTAGTGTGTAATCAGGCGGGACTAGCAGCTATACAAGAAAGCCAATGTCTAGTGTTTCTGTAAATGAGATTTCTGAGAGAATCAAAAATGAGATTCAAGCTTCTTCAGTATTGTGTGGGACCCTAGATTTGTAGCAGTATATGAAATGAAATGAAAATGATTATTACTAGATTAGCGGTGGACCAAAAAAAATTGCTAAGTTAGCTATACAGCAACACAATACAAGTCTAAACACCAACTGCCTATTTAGCTCGTGGTTATTTGAGCCTGTATATCTTTGACTTTGTAGAATTGAGCTGACTTGGGCCTGACCAATTTGATTGGTTGCTTGGCTTAGATTAAGTGATCTTTCAATCATAGCTTGACCAACTGAATGTTTTCTGGGTTGATTTCACTTGGATTGGTATAGTCAGGTCGCTACTTCAACATACTAGTGACCATGTTAAGAATGGACTGCACTGTTGGTCAACCTGATCTGAATGTGCTCCTGGATGATCCATGGACATCGTTGGCTATCCAAGTATTAAATGCATATGCTAGCAGAGGGTGTCTCCTACATATCTGTTCAATCATTCCAGGGTCAACAAGGACCTTAGATTCATGGAGACTTGTAGGCTTACCTTCTTAAATTTTACCTGTGTATCTTCCTATTATGCAAGTATGAAATTAGATATCATGGTATTTTGATTTGACATATATTTGCATTTTGTTTTCAAAAGTCAATCTTTGTCACATGTCATGATACTCCATTCATTGATTTATTGTCTAAACTTGCAGTACATCTTCCGGAAACCTAAAGAATGCAAGGCACGCCATAAATTTTTATTGGACAAAAGTGCTGGTGATGGTGCTGATAGTGCAGAAGATTCAGGCTCTTCTCAACCTTACCCATCCACCCTTCCAGGCATTCCAAAGGCAAGGCTTTATTGATTTATTTCTTAAACTTGTTGGGGGATATTTGACCATTAATGAATTTCATTAGAGGTTTTCCTCATTGTTTAGCTTACCTGCATTCTCTGCTTACACAGGGAAGTGCCAGACAGTTGTTTCAACGTCTTCAAGAGCCAATCGAAGAGGATACTCTCACTGCACATTTTGAAAAAATCATTTTGATTGGACAAAAGCTTCATTCATGCAGGAGTCAGGTCTGTCTTTCCTTGTTTTTGCAGCATGAATATCATATGTATCTACTGGACGTGCTCAAGCTTTTACTTAAATGTTAGTTGGAAAGATAGGAGATCTTTAGTGTAACAATAAATTTATTGTCAATGACTACTTGGTTCATTAAAAGGGTAAATCTCACTCAATAATGGAAAACTTGAACTAAGTTGTGTACTTCGTTGATAATTCTTAATTGTGAAATTTTGTATGCAGTATTTGGGTGTCACTTGGTCCAAGATATTACACTTGCCATTGTAATACATTTATTATAAACTCACCTTATTTGTTATGTATGTCACTATATCAGATAGATTTTGCATACATAGTCTATTTTACTTAGCTTTCTGCTCTATTCATACATCTTGGCCTGAACTGTGACTTTGGTGATTTTATGCAGAATAATTGTCAGGAACTGAAGCAGATAATTCCAGCTCATAGTTCTCATGTTGTTGCTCTTTCTCAAGTAACCCCAAACAACCTGAGTGGGGGAGTTCTAACGTATTGTTTTACCGCACTTTTCACTTTTTATCTGAGTTATTATTTGTTCTTAGTTCTTACTCTTTTCCCTTATGCTCCGCTGTTATGTAGTCCACTTGATATTTGCGATGCAATCACTTCAAACCCAGATATTGCTGCACTTGGTTATCAGGGGACTCAAACAAGTGGTTTGGCTATTCCAAACCATCAAGGTTCTATGGCTCCTGTTCTTCCTACCTCAAGTGCAAGTGCCATGCTACAAGGATCTCCTAGGGTCATACTTGGTAATGGCTTGCCCTCACCTTCTACACCACTGAGTTCTGCTGCTTCTCGGTAAGATGTAATGCATGTCTTGGCCTGTTCTTTCGCTGGCACAAGTTCCTATATTTAGTATTTAAAATTTTCTTTTAGGGATGGCCAAAGGTATGCTGTCCCCAGACCGGCTTCTTTACCAGTAGACGACCAGCAAAGAATACAGCAGTATTCTCAAATGCTTTCTGGTAGAAATGTTCAGCAACCTGGTCTGTCTGTTCCTGGAGCCTTGCCTGTTGGAGTTGATCGTGGGGTAAGGATGATATCTGGTGGTAATGGGATGGGGATGATGTGTGGGATGAATCGAGGCATGGCTATGCCTAGACAAGGAATTCAAGGGATAAATTCCCATTCCCCAGGCATGCTTAATGTGGTGTCTACTGGTACCATGCTTTCAGGCAGTGTTGGAATGTCAAATCCTGGCAATGTCCATCCAGCTGCTGCTTCTGGCCCAGGAAATTCAATGTTGAGGCCCCGTGATGCTTTGCATATGATGCGGGTCAGTATCTGTTATGATCCTTTTTACCATGTTATTATCTCTTTATTGTATCTACATTCTTTGGTTGACTTCATTGATTGATCATCAACTTTTAAGGAAAAAAGGCTGTCTGCAAAATGTTTATACATATAGCGAATATATGGACCCTGAATTGGAAAAGTTATGACTACATATAACATATTTAAGCCCTTTATTGCTACTCTCTGAAGCCCTGATGTGGAAGTCCCAATTAAATGGTTTACTGTAATTATTACAAGAGAAGCAATGTTTTGTTCACATTAGTAATTTTGCCATATGGTTACCTTCAAAAAACAGTTATATATCATATCACTCCCACCGAATGCTTGTTTCACCATATCTGAAGAGTTGATTGGCCTTTTTGGTTTGAAATCATTGTTGACTTGGGTAACCTGTCTAAAAGTGTATATATTTCAATCTTATGGTGACATATTCTTCTGGCATTGGTGCTCATTTAGATACTGAACTATCTTATCCCTTGTGTTAGTTTTTATGTTTGAATTTTGCTACTTTCTCATATGATGAACTTGTTTGATTCTATAATGAATTTTCAAATGAAAATTAATGGAAATTACCCTTTTCCTCTCTTAGTCTGTCCTTTCTCCAAATTCCCATTTGTTGTTTATCATCTTCCAACAAGTATTCTCTTCTCTATTCATCTTCCTTCCCTTTTCATTGTCATCATGATCTTCTTTACCTCATTACATAATTCTCTTGAATGTTGAATCAAAGATAATTGGAGGCTTGGGTAGGTTTGTGCCTATTTATATATGGATATTTAAAACCACTGTAGAAACTAATTGATGAGTATTTTTCTAGACTCATTCTTATCAATCACAGATCGGATGTTTAAGACTTTCAAGTATTTCTGCCTATGTGAAAGTATCTGTGGTTATACCAACTAATGGTTTATTGTATATTCTAGTTTTAGATATGCAGCATCTGTAATCTTTTTGTTTAGCCTAGGCATGCAGATTGTAACATTGTTGATTAACTGAAAAGGATTCACTTCATACAGTTTGATGAGCATGGAAATTTTTCGACTGATGGGATTTTCAAATATAAACTGCATTTTCCTGAAAGTTCCCTTTCTGTATTTGTTTGTTGTTCAGTATAGTCATGCATATTCATTAAGGTTGATGATGCAACTTAGACATCCATTACTCTACCAAAGACATTTCTTCTGAAGCAGTACGTTTTATTTTTTGGCTTTATTGAAGATTATCACATTGGTGCCTTGATTGGATAAATTGAAAGTTGTCTGGTTCAAGTTTGTTTGTCTAGAAACATACTGCGTTATGTGGAAGTAGTGACTCACATAATAACCTCCTTGCTTGCATCCTTGTTCTTAAGAACATGATTAGTGTTTTACAATCTTTTTATCTCCATGAGGTTATCTGGCAACTGATTAAATAGAGGCTTGTAATTAAGTTGGGTTTGTTTTACAGCTTTACCAGTGCACTCCTTAGACCTAGAGAAGGGAAAGCTCAATTGTCGTGTGAATTCCTTAGACCTACTTTTGATTCAGTGCTGGATGATCATTTGATCGACAATTAAGTTTCTTATCTTTTCAGGTTATGGCTTTCCAATCTTTGACAGTTTAGACGTGATTTGATTTAACTGTTGATCATTTTGCAGATTGTTCTGAAGATTTTTTTTTCAGATGTATTGCATTTAATTAATTGACTAATAGACATTGGAAAAATGGTCTTGTAGCCTGGTCAAAACACAGAGGATCATAGGCAGATGATGATGCAAGAACTGCAAATGCAGGTGCCACAGGGGAATGGTCAGGCTGTCACCCCATTCAGTGCCATGAGTGGCCCATTTTCTAATGCTACGGTCTCTCCTGCCCAGACGTTTTCAGTTCATCAACATCAACAACCGCATCAGATGTCTCAACAGCCACATCTGCCTGGCAATCCTCACCCGCATATCCAAGGCTCTAACCATTCGAGTCCACAACAGCAGGCCTACGCCATGCACATTGCTAAAGAGGGGCAATTTCAACAGCGAATATTGCCGCAACTGCAACCATCATTTTCTGGTTCAAATACAATTTCACCCATTCAAAATAGCTCTCAGATCCATCAGCAGGCGCAATCATCTCCTGCAGCTCCCTCTGCACAAGCCCAACAGAAGCAGCAACAGTTGCCTAGAAATCCACAAGCTGGTTGTGGGATGCCGAATCAGATGATGAAGCCGAGACAGAGGCCACAGGTTCAGCAACAACCAAGGAATCACCAACAGCAACGGCGGTCACCACAACAGCAGGCTAAGGTACTCAAGGGCTTGGGTCGAGGGACTATGTTGATGCATCAGAATCTGACAGCAGATGCTTCTCATGTAAATACTGGAGCCTCTGGTTCCAAGAACCAAATTCCTGAGAAACATCAAATGCAGCAGGGTCAGGGCTTTTACTCAGGAAGCTCTGGTCTTCATCCTAGTTTATCTCAACCTGCAGCACAGAAGATGTTCCCACGTACAATGCCTCAATCTTCAAAACAAGTATCACCAATGCCTTCTCAGTTAGATTCCTGCAACCAAGGACAGGGCCAGCTTTCTTCCAATCACATTTTAGTAGCTCCCCAGCAATCCCCTGCACAAACTTCGCTCCCTTTGACTGCTCAACAGCAGCAGCAGCAACAGCATCAGACTAGTCACCCCCAGCAGACAGCGCAAAGAATGATGCTTCCACAAAATCACCAAGCGACCTCTGATGGTAAAACACAACCCTCAGCTGATCCAGTCCAAGTAAATCAGACTCCTGTTACATCCATTGAGTGTGCAGATTCAGTGAGCTCTGCTTCCATGGCCTCTTCTACAACACAATGGAAGCCAGAGCCGTCATATGATACTAGCACACCAACTTCGAGTGCTCAGGTTGCTAGTTTGCCACAAGAAACTCTGGTTGCTAATGAAATATTGGTGCCTTCTTCAAGTCAAGCTTCATCCCAGAGGCAGTTTCATGGGGCCATTCCCACGAATGGACAAGGCATTGGTGGGCAGTGGCAGCAACAGCAACAACCTCTTTCTCGACAGCCACAGCAGCCTCACCCACAGCACCGACAAGCAGCACAAGATGAGTTATTTCCACAGCCATCAAATTCTGGACTTGGATAGCAGGTATATAGCTTGGATGGGCAATCAGAAGAAGCAAATTTTATTGCTTTTGTATACTAGAATACAGGTACTTTTGCTGACTTTACTACCTTTTCTTTGATGTCCATTTTGTTGCTTTAGATTCTCTATGCTTAACATCTACAATGTTCTATTATCTCCATTAATCAATGTTGGTTTGAGTTAGTTCCAACCAGCAAATCCAAAGATTCTTTATGGAGTTTTTACTTGTGCAATCAGGATATGAGGGAAATCTTGTGTACAATGTGCCATAAACTTATTGCTTGTCAAGAAGGAATCTTACTGTGTATGGATGCCCTTTTTTCCTCACGGGTTCATATCTATCTGGTTTGATTTTGATCACCTATAGACTATCACCTAGACATTATTGCAGAGTTAAATGTTTTTTGGTCTGCTTTCTATCTCAAAATTATCCATGCTTTCCCAACTGATTGCTGCCAGTTATGTTAATGTTTCTCTTTAGGTTGTTCACATGATTATGATTAAACTTATGCCCTTGCGTATTTCCTAAATTTGTCACCTTTTATCCTGGATCTTACTGTGTTTTTCCCTTAATTGTACCATCTTTGTCAATGGTTCTTTCCTGCTTGTTGCTCTATCCACATTTAACCCTTACCATGTGTTTAAACATATAGCTCTGTGCCATTGAGGATTCTCATGCCCTGTGTTACACGTAACTCCTTTTTTTCCTCTCTAGGTCATGAATGGTGAGGGTGCCACTGTCATCTCAGTTTCATGCTCAGAGCCTGGTTTGCCTTGCATATTCTTTAGACCTCGTACTAGTGACTTCCTCACATTATGTAATGTTTGCTTGACCACACCAGCTAATCCTCTCAATTGGGCATTGGAAGCTCTAATTCTGTAATTTTTGTAATGTTAAAATATGTGTAGCCAATGTAATTGGATTTTTTTGGGCTTGTGCAATTGAAGTCCGCCTAAGTGTATAATATTTCTAGTTGCCTTGCAGAAACATCAGCTCCTGGTTAGTCTGTATATGATGGCTTGTGGTTCATGATAATTTTTTCACATGTTGTCATTTAGACATTTTTATGAAGTGTTAGTCATCCACCATCATACATTGTTGTAATGGATACTAAGAGCATGAATTGACCTGTAGCACAATTTTGCTGTTTGGTTTAATCATTTTATCCAGGCAAAGGTCAACTTGCAAAACAGTGAAACAGGCAATGCTTGCACATTGGGGATATGACTTAGGCCTTAAATGAAAATATCTTCAATTGCTAAAGCTATTTTTACAAAATGTCTTAAAGCCTATTGAGCAATAAGATTTTCTTTTTCTTAGATAATATTTCTAAATTCTAATAATAATATGAAATGAAAATTTAGGTCAGTCTGGTTGGACAAGTACAACCATTCTACAAGCATTCGTGAACCATCCTAAACAATTTTTTTCTCAAATCTGAGTTGGGGACAAATACAATTATTCAGGGTCCATGGACACTGAATAATCCTACAGAATTTTATCCCAACATAAACAGGATGGCCGCAAAGAAGCATTTTGGCACCTTTGCAAAATTCGTTCCAAGGTATCCTGTGTCTAAACTTCATGCATGTTGCCAACTCTAGAATGCAAGACTTGCAATCAAAACTGATATTCCAAGCAAACCAGAGACATAAAAATGGGAAAATATTAGTTAATTTCCTCACAGCTAAAATAAAACTGTCTTCGTAACTTTCTAATGCTTGGACAACTTTTTCCATAAACAACTTGCTGTGCATTTGATACCTGCAAGTAGATAATGGTCAAGGAAAATAAGCTCACAGCTAAAATAAAATTCTGTCTTGGTAAATTTCTAATGCTTGGATGACTTTTTCCAGAAACAACTTCCTGTGCAATCGATACCTACAAGTAGATAACAGTTCAAGGAAAATAAATATTAAACTATTTCAAAGCCTAACAAGAGAGAATAATGAAATATCTGATGACCAGGCCTACCAACCTAATTGCAGCTTCACGTGTTCTGCTCGTGTCCAGCTCAGCATCTGAAATATTTCAAGAAAGAAAAGTCATGCCACATTCCTACTGGAAGAAGAATGTCAATTAAGGCCTTAGTTATGATAATGAACCTAGTATTTGCTGATCTTGATTTGCAGTAGTGGGGAACTCTGATAACATTTGATGGCATTCTTCTTGCAACTCCCTAGCAGATTTTCTTTCTATGCTTGGAACTGGTGGCATATCTCCATCAGACCATGTGGGTAATGTTCGTGCTGCTGCTATTACTGCTCCATCAACAAAGTTGTCTTCATTGGATAAGTGATCTTTAAACAGAACACAAAAAACCCAGTGAAATCTCCATAAATTTTACTGTAAAAGATGTCAGAGAAAACCAGGGCATACTTACTGTTAAGGTAGAATTCTTCTGGAAGGCCAGATATGCTGAAGACTGATAAGAAGGAATCTAGGTGAATCTTTGAGTTTCCTGAGAAGTTTATAACATCCCAAGGGTTCTGCAAAGTTTCAGGATTTATAGAACTGGTGTAATCACCTCTAGAAATACTATGGATGATCATAAGAACATGCTGCTATGTAAACTGTACTTCCATAATAGCCACAAATTCCAGCTATGTTTTAGATCATGCCATATTTTAGCTGACTTAATGCAAGAGTTGACTTGTACTGGATATGGTTAAGCACTGATGTGGTCAGCACGCAGCATTAATTAGGTACACTACTCCATGGGGTTTCAGCTGTAATTAGTCTTACTACTGCAGGGTGTTCAGAAACAGCAACATATCTGAGCAGCTTCATTATTTGTTGGAGTCCAAATTACCAAAATACCTAGCTGATGGAAGCCAACACATCTTTTACCATGTCTGACTTTATAGAGGAATTTTCAGTAAAGTGAAAGTCGTCTTCATCATCATGCATCAAGCATCAAGCATCAAGTGCCCTCACCCAAATCATATTTCTCTCCTCTTACTTTCTTCCCTTCTTCTCTTCATTGTGCTTCTAGCACTTCTTATGCTTCCTCTTTTATACTATGATTAGCACTAACAAAATATGTCACAGGAATTATAAACAAAAAGTTGAATTACCGTTGGAGATGAAAAGCCATATCTTTCCATGAACATGTCGTTCTTCTTCCCACTCATATAATTAAGAGTCATCTGTGAATACCAATCAAATCAGTCATCAGAGTAGCTGGCATCTTACCCAAACTCATAAAAAGCAAAAATGAGAATTCTAACCCATGGACCAACACTGAGACACATGATAGACAGGCATATATTCCATATACAGAGTAGAATATGAACTCTAATTAAAATTTAGTAATAATCGAAGCAGAGTTTGTGCAAGTTCAACTGGGAGATGTATCAAACATAATCGCTAAGCATTGCCTCTTCTCCTTTGTCGATTCGCTGACCAGCATTTATCATCACCTCAAGCATCCGGTCCTTGAATCGCCAGTGAAGAAAACAATTTGACTGAAACGAATGATTTAGCATGTCTGCAAAACTGACAAGAACTTAGCAAGCATAAGTAAACACTATCACATATAGCTACGCACTTATCTCCAATCTCCTAATCAATGTAGTAAATGTGTCTATAGATTATCCTGTCTGGAATTTTTATCACAGACACGCTATAGAGACAAACTGGATCCATAAAACAAGGATTTAAAGCAACAGGAATAAGTACAAAAACCACTTTCTTTTCTGGATGCTTTAGAAAAATTTCTTTAGCGATTATTTGAAATGTATATGATGGTAAACAAAAGGAGTTGTCAGGGGCTCCTCTAAAATACAAAATTTAATATATGGATCAACAAAGTTTTCAGCAACAATAAATGGCTCCTCCAAAATTCTTGCTAAACACACCAGGAACATAGAATAAAAAACTAAATAGTTTATGTTCAGTTTTCATAAAAGGGCATTTTCCTCAAGAGAGGCATATCTTAATCCATAGAACATCTGATAGGTTTCTTACATTCTTTGTTAAACCAAAATGAATATAACACCATTGTACAATGCTTGCAGAAGCAAATGCCATTCATGACAATTTGTGTAGAGTAGAATCTTAAGCTAAACATTTCACAAACATTGAATAACCCAGACCGTTAATCGAAAGCCAGGGTTGGTACAAGCTGGAAAAGATTATCAAAACCACTGGTCTATATATCACCTTTCTACAATTGCACCTAACTACGGAATGCCCTATAACTGCTAAGAATTGAAACTGATCGTCAAAATCAATAATTATAGTATGGCATCAAGCATAAACAACTGTAGCTTATTTTTGCATAACTACAACAGGCATATATCTACTTGAGTGACATGAAAATTGATTTCCTACTAACAAAATAAGTTCCACAGTAACCATGGGATACATAGCAGTTCTTTCAGACCCAATGAACAAAACCTTACCAGCATAAGGGACTAGCATGTGTGTATCTTGATAAAGTGCGCCAATTCTTATCCGCATACTAATAGTACGTGATTGAACTATACTTAATGCCCAAATAAATCTTTCAGGATCACGTGCAAGACGCTTGATCTTGAGCGGAGCAGCAGAGTGCTGTAACAGTGAAGATTAAGAAGGCATATTAAATGGATCAAGGAGCCAAAATTTTTCAACAAATGAAGAAGGGTCATACCCAATTCTTCTCCCAAAATTCAATAGCTCTATGTTTTTGCTCTTCAATTTTTGTAGCCAAACCTGGGTCTTGTAGTTCCAAAAGGTCGTCCTAAGAATGACATACATTTTAGAACACATTCTATATAAATAAGATTACCCAACTTACCCTAAATAAGGTCATCCTAAGAATGACATACATTTTAGGGCACAATCTATATAAATGAGGTTACTTCAAAAAAGCAGTTGAATGGTAGGATTTCAACAAACTGCAACAGAAAGGAAGTTTCAAGGACAATCTTGTACTCCCAATTCAGGAGGGAAAAAGCACAAGCCCAAAAAATTTAACCCGCCCATACAAGAGCTTGTAACTGCTAAAGTTCATTAGCTTGTGTAGTTGTATAAGATTATAAGTCAACGCTGCAAGCTTATAATTTGTATTGAGTATGATGCTATCTATTAGAAATCTTGACTTATACCTTAGCCAAAAATATGGCATGCTGCAGCAGCCTAGGGCCCTAGACAATGATGCAGTTATATGCAAACATTTTCAGGATTGTAATAATTTTCACAATAAATAGATTCCATGCTATTTAGATTCATAAATATGCAACACAACTCTAATTTTATTTGGAAAGATTTTTCGAAATGAAAGGCCACAGACATATTGGAAGACAAATGTAGACGTTTAATCTTTCATACCTTTTGTGCCAAAAGCAAGCTAGTGCACTCATCAGCGCTAGGCAAAAAATCACCATAAAGCTGCCAAAAGTTGCCCTCCACATCAAATGCAAACAAGAGAAGGCATGCTAACCTCAGGTCCCGGTCCATCTGGAATGGTTGCAAAAGATAAGCATAGGCAACAATATGTTACCCATTCCAGAATTTCCAACATTTTAAAAAACCAATTTTGAGCAAGGTCTCTCATTGTGGGAAAAATTAAGTTAGTGGTTGATAGATCCAGCATAAAATAGCCAAAAATAAATTAATAAATTCGAAAAGTCGCATGGCATGGAAACCTGAACAAGTTAAACACTATAATGCAGAAATTTAAATTACTAAAACCTTCCAAATATTTTTGCTAGAGAACTTTCAACATGTCAATCTTGAGAGAGAAAACTTCTAAAACTAATTAGGCTTATCCATAATGAGTATTAAAAAAAGTAAAAATATTGCCCACCTATTTGGGGTCCACATTGCCGATCCCAGTTGTAGTTCATTACATAATCCAGGTTCTCAGTATTATAATATTATCTTTCATCCAATTACTTCTTACATCAAAGTATTCTTCTGTGCTGCCACCTATTAATCAACCATAGCAACTCAGTTCATGATTGCATGTCAGCTCAGTTTAGTTCGGCATGCACTTTCTCTTCTCAAATACTATTCATTTTATCTGTTCATTTGCTAATAGTACTGCAAACTTGCCAAGACATTACATTGAGTAATTACAGAAACCTTGACCAGAGATTTCTGGGTTCCTCTCCATGGCATTTTGGTGAAAAAATTTCATCTGTTAAGCATGTGCCTGTTCATATTGTTAGCAAACTAAACTTCAGTTTCATATCTTAATATTGTCAGGCATAAAAAATTCCTTGTTGCAGTTGTAAAATGAAAATAAACTTCATAGCTCAAACAAAAACTTAGCAATATGATACTGATGAATAACAGTTACCTCTGGATTTGTTGAGTTAATAATGTCAAAAATGGGGTGGCTGATTGGAATGATATCTGGAAAAAACATCCATGGAAGCTTTTGACTAATAGTCAACATCAACTCCAACGGGATTTCCATTATCATCTGCAAACAATTATAAAGAAAACAAGAGTAAAACTTTTACCAATCCAAAAAGTAAGTGTCAATTATCCACTCATAATAACTAAACCCTAAACCCTATTCCAAGAAAATCTGGAATCTTCAAACAAGAAATCCCCAGACTAGCCCTAGAGCAGATCAAAACTATTGCAATAATCTTTTTTCCATGTCCTTGTTGGATTCTAATGTGATACAATATGCATAATGCTTAAAAGCCATTATGCAAAGAATCAAGTTTTTGTTTCTTGTATTTTCTCGTGGAATTAACATCTCCACCTTCTTCTCTCCAGTTATCTTCTCTATAAATATAACCAACATGTAAACCCTAACATGCCCAAATATAAGCAATTGCATTACTATACAACTCTATAGCCAATGATTGCCAGAGAAAAAAGAAAGAAAGAAAAATGAGTTTCACAACTTGGCCCTAGAGCAGATCAGATGTACAGAAATTATCTTTTCATTTACTTCCGGATTCTAGTGAGGTGCTATATTTTGAAGTTATTTTTCCCACTTTCTCCTACAATAAACATAAATATTCTCCCTGCTTTTTTTCCAGCTATATTCTGGCCAAACTAATCCAAATGTAAACCCTAACATGCCCTAGCTATCATTTAGTAATGGATCAGCACCAGCGCTAACAAAAAGTTAGCCCAAGTAACTATTTTTTTCTAAAAAAATTGTTATTAATTATTGTACACTAACAATAAATAAATTAATATAAAAAATTAATTAATTTTTCAAACTTAGATCAATATTTATATAAAAAAAAATAGTTTTAAAAATAATTTACTAATTTTAACTTCAGGCTTAATTCATTACCAAACATACCCCTAGTTCACCCATCGGACAGAATCATACAAATGAAATCAAGAAAAAAAAAAAGGAAAGAAACAAGAACACAAAAAAAATCTCACTCTGGCTCGGCGAAGGGGCTCGACATCCCGAGATGCATAGACTCCAAACCCATCCGGACCTTCCTTGAAGTCCACTCCGTAGGCCCTCATGCTCCGCGCGTACCCAATCCGGTAGAAATCGGGATCCGCGGGTACCAGCTGCTCAAAGGAAAAGAATTCCATCACAAATTCGAAAAATAAATCGAAGAAGGACGGGATGGCGAGGAGGAATCACATCGGAGGGCAGCGCAGGTTCCTTGGAGGCCAGCGGTTCGAAGATCCGGAACGGCGGTGTGGAAGCGGCGGCGGCGGCTCTGATGGGAGGGCATGACCGCCTCTTGGCGGGTGGTGGCGGAAGGGAAGAGGGCTCCGGCGGGGTTGGGAGATGAATGAGGGACGGGAAGAGAAGAGAGAGAGAGGAAGCCATTCGGAGCTTGGGGTTTCTTCTTGTCAGAAAACGCTATCCAGGGGAAGCGCGGAGATTCGTGGAAGTGAGTTTCATACCGGCGCGGAAGCAAGAAGTCGTATTTTTGCGTATAAGCCCTTACGAAGGCCATTAATTTATATAAGCACCTTTACTTTTGAAAGAGGTTTACACTTAACTTCCTGAAAATGCCGAATATTTGTACAAGACACAGAATTCAATTTATTTATAGATAGCCCCCTGACTCTCCATTTTATTGGAAAGCAAAATTCCATCGACTATTATTACTATACAAGATAAAGGAAAACGTAGAGGACCAATGTGCAAAACAAGAGCTGGCGGGATATGTAGGAAAATAAGGGCCTGTTTGGTTTGGGGTAGGGACCGGGTCAGCATTTTTTAGAATTTTTTTTATCTTGTAAATTAATTTTTTTTATTTTTATATTATTTTAAATTAACTTACGTCCCCGTCTCCTCCCGGTGAAAAGCTTTTCCGAGGGTTAAAGATTCAACACACTACGTCCCCGTCTCCTCCCGGTGAACCAAACCGAAAGGAAGCAAATGCTACCACCGCCGGCGCCAGTCCTCCACCTCCGCGTTCACCTCCGGTGCCGCCTCTATTCCCTCACTTACTCCCCTCCCCTCCCCTCCCCTCACAAACAATCCTCATCTCTCACCGAAGCCAAGCTCTCCCAGATCCATGCCATCCTCCCCGCCTCTGTGACGCGGGCCCCCTCCCTGAAGCCGTCCGCCTCATCGGTGCCGCCCTTCTGACCGCCCCTCCGCTCCCCTCCCTCCCCTCCCCCTCCTCGCCGACCGCCACGGGCCAAGCTGGCCCCCGCCATGTCCCTCCTCTCCACCCTCCATCACCGCCCCAGCGCCCCTCCCCTCTGCCCTGCGCCTCCCTCCACTGCAGGAGACCCAGGGAGGACGCCAAGGTCTTCTCCTGGCTCTGACGTGGGTTTTGAGTTTATCTCTTGCATCACGCAAAAATAACGAGTTTAAAATTAAAATTTTAAAATTTTAATTTGTAATTTTTAATTAATTCACCTTAAATTTTTACATAAAAGAAAATTAAAAAGGATAAAAAATTTTCAAATAAAAAAAAAGTTTCAAAGAGATTTCTCGATTTTCTGTCTCTTAATTCACTGTTTTGTGGCTTTTATTCCACTTTTTGCAAAAAAACCCTCAAAGTTTAATATAATTACAAATCAAAATTTTACGATTACAAATGATATCAGATATTTACCAGGAGCTTTAAATATCAAATAATTTAAATAAATTAATTTAAATTCTCCTCCAACCAAGCAATCTTAAGATGAGTCCAGATATTGGATATATTGTAAAACGTTCTAACCTATCACAGAATATCCAAATAAGTACACATATATAAAATTTGGCTCCGTCTATATTATCATCCATTGTCATACAAATATCAATCAGACAGTCAAACTTGAGTCATTCACTATATTTTCAAGCTATCTAATCCGAATTACACAATTAAACTTATTTTTAAAAATAAATGAATAAACAGTTTATAAGGCCACATGACTAACAATCCCCCACTTGCCTTATAAATCTGTTTATTTATATACATAGGTAGAAGATGTATACTGAAAATAATTTTTGAGAAAATAATTTCACATGGGATCCCAACTGTGCAATTCAGAGACAATGGACCATATCACTCTTTCTCAGTAGTCTCATATATATCCAACTATGGATGAATGTATACTAATGATATACCAACCATTTCTATGTTAAAGTAAGTAAAATACTACATCAGTTGAATTAAATAACATCAAACATAAGCATAGACAATGTGTTTGTGGAATAAGACATACAATAAGACATGACATTAGTGAGAATTCTCATGCCTTTTTCATTGACGGTCTATTCGCTTCGTATTTCTCTCAGAAATACATCACTTAAATACACAAATTTTACCGAGAATATTCCACAAGTACTAATGCAGTTCATCTAAATGAGAGGTATAAAATGAATATGATGTCCAGTCATATCTTCATCTCAAATATTTCAGAAATCACCTACACATGATCACTAGGTCCTCACGTAAGTAGTCATTACCAACCTACCTAGTGACCCATGGCATTCTCAAGGACTTCATCTTTCAAATTGGAAGATTAAGAATAAAATACATTAATAGAATCACTTCAAATGGAAAAAGTAATATATTACTGATAAATAAATTTAAACAAATAAAAAAACATGTAATGATCAAAACATAATATCATTTTTACAAACTATCCTTATATGATTAATATGCCCTTTAAATATTTTCACTATAAGACCTTCAGTCATTGGGTCAGCCATATTATCTGCAGAGGAGATCCGTGAAATAATAATATTCTTTTTTTGAATTTTTTTCACAAACATAATGAAATTGCAGCTGAATATGCTTTGCTTTGGAATGATATCTAACATCCTTAGTGAGAGATATAGCTGTATCATTATCACAGACTATCAGCATTGGCATATTAATATAATCAATCACTTGGAAGTCAAAGAGAAAATATTTCAACAACATAGCATGTTTACTGGCTCATAACAAGTTATGTACTCTACCTCCATAGTTGATAAAGCAGGAGTAGTCTATTTCAAACTACGCTATGAAATAACTCCTTTTGTCAAAGTAAACACATATCCAGATGTTGAATTCAAACTGTCCTCACATCCTCTCCAATCAGAGTCTGTCTATCCAAGAATATTTAATGATTTATAACCATCAAATAAGAGCACATAATTTTAGATTTTCTTTACGAAAAACCTTCTTAATTGCTCTCCAATGAGTTATTCCTAGATTACTTTGATATCTACCAAGAAGTCTCATAACAAAAGTAATATCCGGACGGGTACATATCATCAAGTATATCAAACTGCCAATGGCTGAAACATAGAAAAATTTCTATATCAAATTGCCAATGGCTGAAACATAGAAAAATTTCTACATCCCCCATCTTTTAATTTCATTCTGAGGAGATTACTAAAGATTAAGTTTATCACCTTTGACTATAGGTGATTCTCCAGCTTTACAATTATTCATACCATATTTTAAAAGAATTTTAGCAATATATGTCTCCTGAGAAAACTCAAATAATCAACACTTTCTACCTCTGTATATTTTAGTGTCCAAAACATATGAAGTATTGCTAAGATTCTTTATTTCAAAGACTGCAGATAACATCTTTTCAGTTTCTTTGAGAGAATTTAGTTCATTATCTGCCAATAAGATATCATCAATATATAATATCAATATTTGAACTTTACCCCCACTGACCTTTATGTATATATAATTATTAGCCATATTCTCCCGAAAGTCAAATTTTATTATTGCCTCATGAAATTTAATATACCATTGTCAATACACTTATTTTAAATTATAAATAGATTTATGTAGTCTACAGACTTTTGTTTCATCACTTTTTGTGACAAACCCTTTTGGCTAAATTATATAATGCTGTTTTAACATCCATTTGAATGAGTTCATAGTCATAGTGCTTCATCTTGTTTAGTTCTATCTGACTCATCCTCAACTTCAATTCTTTTCCTTTTACTTCCTATGATAGATGTGCCCTGTTCAATAAATTTGACATCTCTACTTTTAAATATGAAACCCTGAATAGGATTATATTGTTGGTTTTATGGTGTCTCGAATCCGGATTTTTCGGTTAGCCTTAATTATATTAGGAAATTATTTAATGGGCCTAATCCTGATCTAGATTTATCTTCTACTAGAAGTCTTAAATTAGTAGAAGTCTTATTTGAGTCAATCTTCTACTTTGACTCAAACATCATTAGGCCACATCTATAAATATACCATTGATGTAAGGGTTTCAGGAGAGAGAGAGAGAGAGATAGATCAATACTCTCAATACGTCTTGTGACGGTCAGGCTACTTAGTCTTTTGTGAGAGTTGGTGATATTGGAGTTTCGTCTCCATCGTTATAATCTTCTCTTTCTCTTCTCATCAATACAATATTCTCTGGATCGTCTTCCCAAAATATATCTCTTGTGTGCTATCTTTTCCTCTTTTCTGTTCTTCCTCTATATCGTAAATTGTGGTGGACATCGATATTTTCCACAACATTATATAATCTGTAATTTTTAGATCTTTCTAAAAAATCAATAAACTTACAGCTTAAACTTCGTGCTGCAGTTTTTGGCATTCTAGATTTAGCAATTCTAACTTCTGCATCACAACCCCAGATTCTGAGATGATTCAAACTGAGTTTTCTATCAAGCCATAACTGAAAGGGAGTTTTAGGAACAAATTTGGATGGTATTCTACTTAAAATATATGTTATCATTTTTTAGTACTTCGCCCTATAAAAAGTCAAGTAATTCACTGAAAACCAATATACAACGTACCATGTCCATCAAAGTCTTGTTCCTCTTTTCTGCTACTCCATTTTGCTCTGCATTTCTTGGAACGGTTGTATTCGCAATAATTTCATGCTCTTGTAAAAAGTTTCGAAAAATATCTGAAGTATATTCACCTCCTCTATCTGACCTGATAACTTTAATCTTTTTTCCCAGCTGATTTTCAACTTTAACTTTACACACCTTAAATATTTCAAATACATCCGATTTTCTGTACAGCAAATACACATATCCATATTATGAGTAGTTATCAATGAATGTTATAAAATACCTCTAGCTATTCCTTATGGCTACTCTATTTGAATCACGAATATTTGTATAGATTAAATCTAATAAATTGTTAGACTTTCATGCTTTTATAAATCACGAAATCCCACCAATAAAATCCATAATAATCACATTAAATAATAAAAGTCCGCTTTGACTTTCTTTTATTGTCAAAAATAAATTTTAAAAATATTCTATATTTATTTCTTCTCTACACCAACTCAACTTTTGAGTCAAATTGGCTAGAGTTAAAAATAAATACAGAATAATAATATTTATATATTAAAATAATCTCAAAATCTTTTGAAAAAATATTTAGTTATTTTAACTCATAAATATAATCAGAAGTAAATAATAATAAAAATTTATTTTCATTAACTCAAATAGTCATTAGCTTAATTAATTTTGATTACATAATCACAATAGATTGAATTCAAATTGTAATTTAATTGAAATGAATTGTATTGAATTGCAACTTTGCATAAAAATTCTTTCAAAATTTTAATTGACAAAATTTTTTTTTAAAAAATTCAACAGATTCATGAAAACTCACCACAAATCAAAATTTTGGAATCCAATCTCAAATTTTTCTCTATCAATAAAATTGTGGATACCAATAGACTATTCAATATCATTTTCAGTCAAAACCTGAGACAAAAATTCGATTTTCCCAAATTGGGTTTCGAGAAATTTAACAGAATATAAATTATAGCTCAATTTTTTATGGACCAACCATCAAAAGTTGGCTTTGATACCAATTGTAGGTTCTGATTTTACCTTTTGATGTAAAACTTGCAAAAAAATATGAGTTTAAAACTGAATTAAACAAATTTACATACCTCATGATTTGAAATAAAATTTTGAAATATTTATCTATAATTTTTAGCTGATCTACCTTAAGTCTTTACCACTTTTTGATAGGAAAGAGTTGAAGAGAAAGAAAAATTTCAAATAAAAAAAATTGCTTCAAAACGGGATGAGAACGAAGAACAAAGATTTCTCAATTCTCTGTTTCTATTAAGTGAATTGTATTTGCTTTTTTGCAAAAAAGCCCCCAAAGTTTAATATAATTATAAATCAAAATTTTGTAATCACAAATAAGGTCAAATATTTATAAAAATGTCCAAATCTCAAATAATTCCAATAAATTAATTTAAATCTAGATTTTCAATCGGATTCAGTCTAATAAAATTTATCTTCCTCCAACCAGACAATCTCGAGATAAGACCAAATGCTGAATATACTATAAAATATTCTGACCTATCACGAAACATCCAAATAAGTACACACACATAAAATTTGGCTATTTTATACTATCATCCATTGTCATACAAATATCAATCAAACAGTCAAATTTGAGCTACTCACTACATTTTCAAACTATCTGATCCGAATTACACAATCAAACTTATTTTAAAAAATAAATTAATAAATAATTTATAAGGTCATAAGACTAATATCTGGCACACTGATTCCCTTGCCAGCCCGATAGTGAGATCTATTTGATTATGATTGAGGGGTTCTGTACGCTAGGTAAGCCACTGGGGCCTGAGGGTGATGAGGAAAATAGCGTGGGATGGTGTCATGGTAATGAGGGAGATGGGAGAGGCGGTGTGGCGCGGGTTGCTGCAGGAAGTGCAGGAGCTGGAAGTTACACGGGGGGCTTGTCAGGGATAGTGGCAATAGGCTCTATCAGGTTGGAGAGGTGCTCGATCGGATTATCGGGGATTGGTAAGTGTGATGGTGAATGATGGTATTGTTTGAAATATTTACCTGTTGATTCAAGAGCTATTTCTTATTGATTGAAAGTTTTGACCTGTTTCTTCAATTGATTCTATTATATTTGATTTTTATTGCAATGGGTAGTAAAACTCGTGTGATAATGTGTACTAGAACTTGTATTTGAGAGAATGCTTATTACTTGCTTGTCTAAAAAAAATTGTGTAATTGATTATTCTAGTAATTCACAATCGACATTATGTGACTTTGTATTTTTTTTTTCTCATCAAATATATTGCACTACCACAAAATACAAAATGAAATGGATAAATATAATATTAAAATTTTAATTTTGTGATATTTTGCTAGGAATGAAACCATTATGATAGCAAGTGTGTGACATGAAGTTGATGTGCTTTGGAATCAAATTTTTCTTACTTTTGACAAATGAAGGGTATTGTTGAAGTATAATATGTGATTTTGTTAGCATAATTGTCAAAATATAATCATTGAAACTGCTAGGGCTGCCTTGAAGTGAACATTCGACTTCAGCTCATTTGGATCCTTGGGAATTTTGGGGTTGGTGTCAATTTGGATGGAAAAAAAAAAATCAAAATTCATATTACAAGGTGCTATTTAGATTTAACTTTTCTGATATATCTAGTGCAACAGGTTTTTGTGTCTGTTCTCATGTTATGAGTTGCAGTTCCTAATGGACCATTGACTGTTCAAAACACCAACAGTTCATGACCCAGTGGGTTGGGCTCAATAATGCAATAAGTGGTGCGAGTGATATCAGTCGGTAGCAAAAGAACATCACGGAGCAAATGTTATGCAGCAGACCAATTGACACTTAGCTGTAATATGTTTTAGACTTTTAGTTGCCATTCTCTATTCCTTATATATCTATATTTTTTGCTTACAAAAATCAAAGTTCTTGTAGCTACTATAATTGCATAGTTCTAGGTATGATTTTCATTATTGACGAGGTGCAAAATTGTATAATCTTACTAAAATATCCTTGCTTTGAAATCTGATTTATTAATGTCTACTCGATGTTTTGATTGTTGATTGAAGTGGTCTAATTTGTCCATCAAATATATTAAGACAATAGAGTGTGTATGAAATACGAAAGGAGTTCATTACCTCAGTTGACAAATAAAAAACGTTGTTCATCAAACGTAAAAATTGTGTGCATTTGTACTCTCTAAATTTTACTTTCCATATACTACTACTACAAATAATATATGTTTTTACCTCGCGAGATGCCCTTTTTAGCATTGAAGTTCCAAAGCAATTCTAGAGGAGATGGTTTGGAAATAATTCAGAATTAGCAACTGGATTCTTCATTGCTGGCCAGTAACATGCAATGATCTTAAGCTATAACACTGCTGCTAGTGACCTCGAATTAAATTATGTATTTCAAGGCATACTCTGGTAACTCAACACATACGGTTCCATTGTGGCAGATACTACATTGTCCACTAAGTTGAGTTCCTACTTTTCCTCTCTCAAGTAATTGAGGCTTCAGGCAGAAGTGCTTCTCGAAACAATCGTGGTATGCCCAACTGTAAAATATCTTTTCTCAAATGCAGCACAAAGAATTGTTTCTGGATGAGGTGAGCAATCAAGGTTTGCACCTTTCTTCAGAATCTGCTGGATCATTCTTGACCTATATAATGCCCATTGTGTTTGTGACCAGTTAAATTTTGATGGAAGATTGTCGGGAACTATGTTGATGCGAGATCAAGCTCCCTTCTCTGGATTTTTCTGCCTCGCCTCAACTTTGAGCATCGTGCTTACCATAATAGATTTATACTGGATCTGATGGAATGAATTTGAGTATTTTTCAATATATAAAATATTGAAATAGTTGAGATTATTAATATTATTATAATTTAAAATATAATTAAATTTATTTTTAAAAATAATTCTATACTAAAAAAATGAAATTAAAATTTAATTTAATTTTATTTTCAAACAAAAAGTGTAATGTGGGCGTAAATTGACGTTTAAAAATTATTTTTGTGCACAATAATGGATGATTTTTTTTGCCATGGTACGATTTAATTGTGCCCTTGGGCTTGATTTGCAAAAAGTATTACATTTGAGAATTAATATCTGAGGGAGTACCGTAGTAGTAGGGAAGAGACTAGAAAGAAGGGCGCACACCACATGAACAGGGCAAGATCGAACCATCAATTTTGCCTCGGGATGCGCGTAACGCAGTGCGACACGTCGTATGCACAGTTGCACTCAGACGACAGGGCGAAACGACAGAAATGAATCAGTACCGGGCGGTGTTCGATCTGAGGAAAAATCGAAAAGTGATGCATTCAAGAAAAGGGAGACACAGCGGGAAACACAGGCTGCAAGATTCGCGATACATGTTTCCATTTTTACGTCCAAGTCCGAAATCCTCCTCCACTCGCACTCATCCTTCAGTGCAGTCGCACACTCGCCTTCTCTCTCTTCTCTCTCTCTCTCTCTCTCTCTCTCTCTCTCTCTCTCTGCCATTTGCGTGAAAGACCAGCCCCACGCAGTCCGCGAGGCCATCCCACTCACTTTTGACCACAAAATATTCCCCACTCAGTTCGACGCCGCATTTCTCAGCAGCTTTCTTTTCGTTTCTTCTCCTCGTTGCTCTCCGCCTCCGCTGCTTTCTCTTCAAGAAACCCACCACTGCTTCTCCCACATTGCTTCAACAGATGGACGGGAGGTCGGAGTCGGAGGTGGTCTCCATCCCGGCCACGCCGCGAGGGGTCTCCACGCCGGAGACGGTGACACCATCGGGCCTGCGGTCGCCGCGGCCTGGCGGAGCCGGAGCAGGCGGCGGCGGGGCGTCGCGGTCGTGGACGCCGTCCGGGTCGGCGATGTTCTCTCCGGCGGGGGCGGGGACGCCGGTGAAGCGGGTGCTGGTGAACCTTAGGGCTTATCTCGAGGACGTCGGGCATCTCACCAGGCTCAATCCGCAGGACGCCTGGCTTCCCATTACCGAATCTCGCAACGGCAACGCCCACTACGCCGCGTTCCACAACCTCAACGCCGGCGTCGGATTCCAAGCCCTCGTGCTCCCCGTCTCCTTCGCCTTCCTCGGCTGGTGCGTGCGGTTTATTCCATCATCTAGTTTCTGAATGTTTAAGCAAAAAATGTGATTCTTTATTAGCGTTTTGATTGTTCTATTGGGATTGCAGGAGTTGGGGGATAATATCGCTTGTGATTGCTTATGTTTGGCAACTGTACACGCTGTGGATTCTGGTCAAGCTTCACGAGGCTGTGCCCGGGAAGAGGTACAACAGATATGTGGAGCTCGCCCAAGCTGCATTTGGTGAGATTGCTGTCATCTTCTTCTTCTTCTTCTTCTAGGTTTTGTTTGGGCTCCACTTTGCATCAAAAACAAACATTTGAATTCCCAGTCTCTGCATTTGGTGAGATCGCTATTTTCTTCTTCTAGTTTTTGTTTTAGCTCCTCTTTACATAAAAAACGAACACTTTGATTTCCCACTTTCATTCACAATCCAGAACTGTTATCGTAATTAACAAGTTTGTCCATTTTTCATAAAAATTGAATTTTACCTTCGAAGATTGTGTTTCTTCGCTTTAACTTTGCAAGAACAAATAAGACAAAGGAAAAAAAAAATTGCTGTTCTCTATCAGTTGTCCATCCTATATGTGTTAAGAGTGATAGATGATGCCTTTTTTGTTAATTCTGTGGATGTATTTGTTGCTGTATTTGCAAAAATTTTATTGATGCTGCCTTGATCCGTGTTGAATTGCCATAATGACGTGTTTTTTTCCTTTTTTTTTTCTTTGAAATAGGTGAAAGATTAGGGGTCTGGTTGGCCTTGTTCCCAACAGTGTATTTATCAGCAGGGACCGCAACTGCATTGATTCTTATTGGAGGGGAGACCATGAAGCTCTTCTTCCAGATTGTGTGCGGGTCACTCTGTTCATCAAACCCTCTTTCTACTGTTGAGTGGTACCTGGTGTTCACCCTCTTGTGCATTGTACTCTCTCAGCTTCCGAACCTCAACTCCATTGCTGGTCTTTCTCTTATTGGAGCAGTGACTGCAATCACCTATACTACCATGGCCTGGGTCCTCTCTGTTAGCCAGACGAGGCCTCTTACCATCTCCTATGAGCCTTTGAAATCACTTTCTTTTACTTCATCATTCTTCTCAATCTTGAATGCACTTGGTATAATTGCGTTTGCATTCAGGGGCCATAATTTGGCACTAGAAATCCAGGTAAAAGGACATCTTGCTTACAAAAAATTGCTTGTGCATGATACAAATTTAAGTAAATTCCCTTGTGTGGTTTCTTATTTGGCTAGTAAAGGCTTTCATATTTTCTTTGCATTTTTCAGGCGACAATGCCATCTACTTTCAAACATCCTGCTCATGTACCAATGTGGCGAGGAGCCAAGGTTGCATATATTCTTATTGCCATCTGTTTATTCCCCATTGCAATTGGAGGATTCTGGGCCTATGGAAATCTTGTGAGTCAATTGAGTTACTGCACATCAGTAAAAATTCTGCTCTTAATGTCATTGCATGCTTTATGATGTTGTAAGAATGTTGATTCAGTTATTTAACCTAAGAAGGATTGGGCAAACATTAAGTTTTGTGTCTGTAGACATTAGCTGCTAATCTATTCAGTCATTTGACACAAGGATTACTTATTCAACACTCAATGTGGATTTATCTTGCAGATGCCTTCAGGAGGGATGCTGAACGCCCTCTTTGCATTCCACAGCCATGATATTTCCAGGGGACTCCTTGCAACCACTTTCCTTTTGGTCGTCTTTAATTGCCTGAGCAGCTTCCAAATTTACTCGATGCCGGTGTTTGACAGCTTCGAAGCAGGATATACAAGCAGAACAAATCGCCCATGCTCAATCTGGGTAAGATCTGGGTTCCGAGTATTCTACGGCTTCATCTCATTCTTCATTGGAGTAGCTCTCCCCTTTCTCTCCAGTCTTGCTGGCCTCTTGGGTGGCCTCACTCTTCCTGTCACATTTGCCTACCCTTGTTTCATGTGGGTTCTTATAAAGAAGCCTCAGAGGTTTAGCTTCAGTTGGTATCTGAACTGGGGACTAGGCATCTTGAGCATAGCCTTCAGCTTGGCTTTCTCCATCGGTGGAGTCTGGAGCATGATAGACAGTGGGCTCAAGCTTAAATTCTTTAAGCCCAATTAGTCTCTCTTTGTATACTTTGTTGTGACGTGGATATTGCGCAGTTTATTGTTTGTTGAGATGCCAATAGGCTCATGCATGAATGTAATGTATGTGTGCTGTGTAACATTTGATTTTTCAAATTATAGTTTCTTTGTTAATCAATATGATTAAATATCTGTTGTTACTCTTCAAAATGACAATGGATGTATGTATTTCTACAGCCTCTTTGATGTAATAAAACACTACAGATTGCTTGCTGCAGTACATGAGGCGAGAAATTTGATGTGCCTCACAATGACATCATCCTGCTCAGAACAAGATTGTAGCTACAATACATTACTGTCGCTTAACTAAACCTAGAACAATCACAGCTTAGAATAATCAGTTTGTCTCAAGATTCTGAATAACATTACACAACATTCAATTAAGACGATGGTGTACGCTTTATTTTTCTAGAGAAATTTTGTGAACAAACACGCTTACAACTTCAGCTTGCGCCTTCAATAGAAATCCTCAGCCTAGTTTCATTCACACGAACTTGCAATCCTCAGTGACAACTTTGAGAACTATTTGTACTGTTGAGAGACTTCCCACACAAGCTTATCCATCAAGTGACACTTCTTGTCAAAACCCCAACCAGGGTTGCTCTGCATTACAGTAGTTCGAGAGCTTGAGCATCAACAAATTTCCAAGAATATAATAATTGACAAATCCAACCAAGCGAGACCATACATTCATACAAATTTATGGTCTATGAATACTAGCAACACGAGTATAAAATATACAAGAAACATTGCCAAATCCTGTCCATCTGACTGGTTTTGTAAACTGATCATTCATAATATACAAAAAAAAAGTCATCCAACCATGATAATAATTGTAGTAATGTAGCATTTGTAGCATGTTAAAAAAAGACATCCAACTACCTTCTGCCGTGCCTAACACAAAGAATGTCAAAAAAAGGTAGCATTTTTGCAATAAACCGATATTAAAAAAAAGTAGCTTTTAGCAATCCTGTGGCTTTTGTAGCAAAAACAAATAGGGGAAAAACCTTGTGCTGGGACAATCCGTCATTTGGAAAATTTCAAATGGCTGACTAATATTCATACAAGCAAATGTAGGAAACTATAAAAACTTGATGAGAATAACCCAATAGATAAGCAGACCAAACAGGGAATATAAAAAAAATTTACATGCATGCAAGCATGATCTTCAGACCAAACTGATTGGGATAAACAAGAATCCAAAAAGAAATGACCACTTGTCATGATAAGTCCACAAAGAAGTATGAAGTATCCTGTGGGTCGTAAAAGATCTTTTACTCATTTTTGGCAGTTGTTTGACAACAAACTCGTTTGAATACACACACTGAAATGTGAATGTTATGGACAAATGTTTTTGTTTCCACATTTAATATCAGGTTGCATCGCAAAGATAAAAATACGAATGAAAATGAATGGGGAAGAGATGGACCTGAAGAGACAGAAGAGCACAGTCAGTGAACCTCTTCACAGAGGAAGGTGCATTCTCCAGAAGAGTTTGAGCCACTCTTTCCAATTCTTTGTTTTGTTGCTTTGCTGACACTCTATCAGGGCCGCAATATATATCCATTAGTTCTTTCATGACAGGAAACTTCTCCATAATTTCATTTATAATTTCCTGTCAGAAATAGGAAAAGAACGCAAAAAAATTGTTAGAAAGTAATTGTATGATCTATAACTAATGGAGTCAACAAAAACTCTCCAATGTATACAAACTGTAGAATAATTTTACGGTACAAAGAACACAAGAAAGAACACACTATGGAGTCTGAAAAGTCTGAAAAGTCTGAGAAGTAAACTAAAAGTAGCACAAATGTTCAGCAATTTCATACCAAGCTCCTTTAGGTCTTCATGATATTGGAAACCAGTACACAGTGTTATCTGATATGTTTATATTTTGTCGTACTTGTGCCTAACCAATTGATACAACAGCATAATTTTCTTTAATTTTTATCATCAATTGCATTGTATAAATTTTGTACGTCCATGGACAAGGAATCATACATAAATAGAAGCATACAATGTTTAGAAACTGAACTAATCTATGTGTTTCTTTAAAGAATATCCATCAAGTTCAGACACTAAAATAATGATTTCATTCATAGAAAAACAGTTAGCCTGCAAATGAATCTCACAATTAACTATTAGAAGCATGAATGCATAATCAGAAAAAACATATAAGAATACTACATTATGACTTTGAAAAGCAGCGTATTTGACAACATGGGAAAAGAAGAAACAGAAGGTACCATCACAAGTGGCACCAGAATGGAAGATGAAAATTTGTTAAGATACATAATAATTAGCTTGATGAAAGAACAAAAATATCATATAAGGGACAAGGTTGCACTGGTAAAAGTAAAAGTTTCCCAACAGAGCTGTGAACAATGGGGGTTTAGCATGCAAACAAAACCATCAAATAGAACATTGGTTCTTCGGTTTGAACTTTAATAGAATGTTAGATAATGGATTAGGAGTGGATTAAAGACTGGGATAACCCAAATTCTTCATTCAATTTCACTAGTCTTGTACCTTTAACCCATTTGCATATATTCTAAGAGTAAATTGTTTCTCTTGTTTTCTCTTCCTACCACTTCCTCTAGCATGTTAATCATCACAGAATAAATGCATCTTTCGCTTGCTTATTAGACCTAGTGTTTTAGCTCTTCGTACTGACTTAAAAAATTCATATTCATAACAAAATACAAGGGAGATAGGGGAAAAAAAAAAAATCAAAACAACCATCTCTCTTCGCAAACATCAGTTCTAAATCAGGATTTGGACAAACCTCTCACTCTTCATGGCTCCGTATCCCCTCAATATGCCATCATGAAAGGCTTACACGTCTCCAAAAACTCACGAAGTGGCATTGGCGGTTTCTCATTAATGTCCAGATTTGTATCGAACTGCACTAGATACTCTGGCTCGTACTCAATCTGCAGACATCACACAACTATCAAAATCAGCAAAGCCAAATTTCAGAAACCACAAAAAGTACCACTCAGAGCGAACAATCAAAACATACCAGATTATTAGTATGGAGAGCGTCCAAATATGCCTCCTCCATCGGCGAGGGCAGCATTCTAGAGCTCAATTCCTCAAATCCTTACACCAACTTGTTCATGTTGACCTCGCCGAGTCTCTTCTCCAGCTTCTCCCCGTCCGTATTATCCCCGAGATAAAGATCAAACCCATCACCAGCATCAGCAAATCGTCTCCCTCTCCCGTCTCTCTCACCCCGTCCACGACCTCTCCCTCTCCCGCTCCTCGAGCCCCGTCCACTCGTTCCCCCACGCGACAGAAGCACGCGACAGAAGCTCCATAGCCTTCTTGATCGCCTCCTCCCCGCTAAGCTTGGGCTGGCTGGGCTGGTTCGACGGTTTTACTCTTCTCGGCGCAGCCCTAGGCCGGAAATGCCGGTTCTCTTCGCTAGGTTTCGGGCCGGAGTCAACCAACCTCATAGGTTTTCCGCGGCCGGATCCGGATACGATGGGGAAAAGGCTGGCCGGAAGTGGTGGGGCCTCTTCAGGATCGGAAGCCTTGGTTTTCTCCGGCGCTGCGACGGACTCATCGCGGCGGAAGAAAATGGGCTTCCTGGAGATGGCATCTGAGGCGTCGATCTGAGGTAGAGGAGGAAGGTGGAGTGTTCCGCGCCCCTGTCCGGAGCCCGGGGGAAGCGAGGAATTCCAGGAAGAGAAGGAAGGGAGGACGGGGAAAGAGGGAAGAATGACGCCGCGGCCGTAACCGATGCCAGGTGGCGCAAAAGCGTCGTCATCATCGACAGAGGAAGGGTGGGCCTGACCGGGGACGTGGGAAGGCGGAGAAGACGATAGAGCGGAGCCGCCACCCGGGGCCCGGCCTCCGCCGCCGGCGCCGGAGAAGGAGGAGAAGGCGTGTGATGAAGAGAGGAGGGTTTGCCGGGAGGCGACAGGCGGCGCGGCGGCGAGGCGGGTAAGGCCTCCCATGGTGCTCTAGGTTTCCATCGGGAACGAGAAAAAGGCGGAGAGAAAGATGATCGACGCGAGTAGTGTACCCCAGTTTCTTATGGGCTTTTTATGGCAATCTAGGGCAGACAGCATGCTTGTGTTTATGCACCTTGGGCTAAGAATGCGTTACTGTCACTTGAGCACACCGACGGGATGGAAGCTTTCTTCTGTTGTCTGATCTCCTGCCAATGTCAACGATCGTCATGGTACTCCGACGCATCCTGCATCACTTGACGGCAAGGTCTACTTCTTCACGAGGTCTGGTTTCGTGAGGATCATCGACCTGTTTCCGGCTCCGACGCTATCACGTCACGAATACAGCAAGTACCTTCATCAGGGATGCGGATCTCTTGTACGTTGTACGTTGAAGAACTCTCTGCTGAAGCTCGGCTGTGAATTCAGCGATTTAACAAGAGAAGAAGAATGGGTTGGGGGCATTCACCAGATCAACGGGGCAACGGCGACGGAGTTTGCTTTGCTAAAGGGTAAATTACGAATCTTTATAAATTACATAATTTTTTCTTTATATATATATATAGATAGATATATATAATATTAAATTATAGATATGTTGTAAAAATTTTACTCAATATATATTTATTATTAAAATTAAAAATATTTATTGGAATGAAATGAAAAAAAAACACTTTATCTTATTAAATGTGATGGAGTTTTTAAAATGACATGATTATTTTTTAAAATTATTTACAATTATAATAATTTTATAAGAAGTTTTTTTATTTTTTTATAAAAAATATGGGTCTTGAATCTGATTCAGATCAGTTATAAATTTGATTTAGATTTACCCTCAAGTCCATAATAATCTTTTATCAAGTTGTCATTCAAAAAATAAAATAAATTCTTATATATTCTTTTATCACTTTTGTCATCCAAATAATAAAAATAAATTTACACATATTCTTCCAAATCTTATTATAAAAAATAATAAAATGTGTACAAATTTTAATTTGTTATTTGAATAACAAAAATTGTAGAAGAATATATGAAAGCTTATTTTGTTTTTCAAATTATAATTGATAGAAGATTATTGTGAATTTAGAGGCTAATTTTGACTAATCTGAAATAAATTTAGGACCCATTATTTTTTAAAAATAAAATAAACATCCTTATGAAATCATCATAATTATAAATAATTCTATAAAAAATTATGTATTTATAAAAAACTTCATCTCTTCTAATAAAATAAGGAGTATTTTTGTCCTTTGCTTTATCTCAAATAATATCAAACAAAATCTTCTTAATTTTCTCAAAGAGATTTTTACAATATATCTAATAATCTAAGAAGATGTAATTTTTAAAATAAAAAATATGTAATTTATAAAAATTTTAAGGAGTTATATGTAATTAACCCTTTAATTGTTAGGGCATGCTTGTTTCGCAGGATTTGAAAGTCCTTATATCAATAAAATTTAGTTTTTGTTATCCAAAATTTTAAAATTTTAGAACTTTTAAATCCCAATAAATTTGGGATTTACCGTTCTCTCAAAATTAACCAAACTTCAAAATCTCAAATTTAAGAATCCATTATATGAAATCACATGTTGAATTATGAAGTCTGTGTTTACGTATCATATTATTTCAAACATCTCTTTCGTTGTCATTCGACTCCTTATATCGACTTCTTTTTTAATTGATTTTCACAAGATTAGTTTCCTTTTTTGTAACTTTAAGCCAAATATTTTGTGATTATTTGTTAAAATTTCTACTAATTTTTTTATATTTTTGGGTAATTTTTCTGCTATGTTTTAGCGACTCGGAATGTTATCTTATAGGGATTAGGAATTTCATTTTTAACAATAACTAAATTACAGAAATTTATTACTCATTGATTTAAACTTTTTTACACCTTCCTATTCCTAGGTATTGGGACACCTAACTTGGCAGTAATGACTTTGTAGGCATTTAGTAATTTCTTAGTTATGGGACCCACTTCTTCTGATCATAGGCTTATCTATCAATGTGATCTATTGAGGAACAATATGAACCATGGAAGTCATTCATCTTGCAAAAGGGTTCTATGAAGGCAAAAGTAAGTTGGTAAACACCTACAGCACCATATATTATGCTTCCAAATAAATAACCAGCATTTAAGTTAGCATATAAAAAATATTACTAGTTTAAACTAGGAGGAAAAAAACAATCTTGAAATTTTTGGAATGGATGAATAAACATTTAAAATATATTGAAACTATAAAATTTGTTTTCTCATCCAAAGAATCTTCGATGCTTCCCCAGTCTGCTCCTTAGCATATTCAATTATATCAAGTTTGTTTTGCATTAATGGGTGTAGGATTTTGTGCACAATGCATATCTTCAAACACCTCGCAAATAATGGTTTGGCAGCATTGAAATCATATAAGCTCCTAAATAATAAAAAGTTTTACCAAAATACTTGAACAAACAAAATGATGGGCAACATGTCAATATGTTGCATTCCATTTTTGAAACAACAAGATATCACATTAACCAAATGTTCTTGTTATTGACTTCTAAGTATTTTGGTATTTGCTATTACATTATTTACTAGCTAGTGCTTATTAAGTTGAAATTGTTGTTGAAAGTTCAGTAATCAAGGTAAAATGTAGAGGTTTGGAAACTTGTTTACCTGAAATAGTATTTATTTTAGATTACTAACTACTAATATTCTAGTCTAATTTAGAGCATTATTTTCAACTCAATACAAAATAATCGGACATTAGGATATTGTTTAAGTTAGTAACACATGATGATTTGAATAGTTTTTTTCAAATCAGTTTTTACTTTGTCAATTTAAGATTTGTATTATCTTTTCTATTTCTTTCTCCTATAATACAAATCTAATGGAGGACGAATTTCCTAATTCATATTCTTTAATCAATTGTATAGTGAAATAGGTACTTACATATTAAAATTAACTGTTGGTATAATATTTGTTAATGTAGATAAATTTTGATGATGATGATGAAATTTAGATGGTCATTAGTACTATATTTTATACCGAACATGAATATCTATAGGAGAGTTAGATTGCCAATGCTTGCAAAAGTAGAAGAATGAGCGCAGTTTAATTTAAGAGTTTTAGAAAATGATGATGTAGGAAGTTAGAACATAATGCGCATGAAAGCACCAATAGTTTTTGAATTGGCAAACTTATTTAGGTAAAGAGATCTTTTAAGAGATACAAAATACCTTATTGTGGAAGAACAACTAATTATGTTTCTTCACATAATTTTACGTGATCAGCAAAATAGGATAATTTGAAAATATTTTTTCTGTTCTGCAGAAACAGTTAGTCAATATTTCCACTATGTTTGACATGCTATAGGAGAGCTCTGTCACGAATTTCTTAGGTCACCTAGTACTATTGTTTCATAATACATTGCCAATAAACTAAAGTTATGCCCTTATTTCAAGGTATGTTCTAAAAATTATAAGTTGATGTAGAAATATTTATGAGATGCTAATATATTGCCTAAATTAGGATTGTATAGGTGCATTCGATGGTACACACATACAAGCAAAGTCTCCTCTAATATTGTTGTTACATTTCGTGGTAGAAAATTATACCCTACCCAAAATGTTCTTACAGATGGATTTTGACTTGAAGTTCACCTATATATTAGCTGATTGAGAAGATTCTGCCCATGATGCCTTGTCCTTAAAGATGCTTTGCGAAGGCCAAATGGACTTTGAGTCCCTAAAGATGAGCATATCCATCTGTAAACTATTATAATATATACTAATTTTAGTTCTTACAAGTTTTTATTTCTCTATAAGCAAGTACTACTTGATTAATGTTGATTACTTAATCCGTCCTAATTTTATTGCTCCTTATAAAGTAGTTAGGTATCACTTAAAAGAATATGGGATACGCATACCATAATCCCCTCAAGAGTTGTTTAATTTAAGATACTTATTATCTCGCATTACGATTGAATGTGCTTTTGGATCACTTAAAAGTAGATTCAGAACTTTGGATGTCAAACTATTCTTTCTCTTGAAAACACAAATCGAAATTGTGGTAGCATATTGCATCATCCACAATTGTATAACAACTAATGGTGGAGATGATGATATTCTTATAGAGGAATAATGGAATAACCAAAGAAATGAAGAACACTCTAAATTTGAAGAACAAAGACCACAGACTTAAAGAGGGCAATATAAAAAAGCTCAGGTGTGATTAGCCCTAAGGGAAACAATAACCAATGAAATATGGGCCAATTGTTGAGAATTATGTGGGCTAATTTTGTCTTACATTTGTTTGATAAAACTATTGTATCTTGACATATTGTACCTATAATTTACTATTTGTTTATTGTTATTAGTGTCTTGAATGTGAATTTTTTTTCACTATTTCATGAATATCCAAGCACTTTATTTTTTCACTTATTTGATCAATTTATTTTAGCTTGACATTTTATGTTTCAAATTTATTCTTTTTTAGTTTATATATATGAGGCGATTGTGAAATTATTCTCATTTCTTAAATAAATATGTATTACCACTTAATTGATAAAAAATTTGCAGGTGAAAATGTGTACTAATTTTGCATCCCCTTTGTGTGTTACAACATGAAATCATCAGTTATTAAAGATAAAGATAAGGGTAAGACAACAACAAAATATATAGTATGGACTGCTGCACAACCAGGATTCTTTCTCAAATTTATGATTGAGCAGGGTACAATGGGACTTAAAGCAAATAAGGGCTTGAAGTAATTATGAATGTGATTAAAGCTCTAAAAGATAATTTTGGAGTAGAAATAAACAAAATGTAAATTTATAACATATAAAGTGGTACAAAAAAAGGGTCAAAATATGTGAAATTAAAGGCTTAAGTGGTGCAAATTGGGATGCTATTGAAAAGTAGATAATTCTTGGGAAAAATGGATCAAATACTCACCTACAGGTGTATTTAATTATAAATATTCAAATTTTATATTGCCACTTTAGTTCGTAACTATCAAATAAATATTTTTCTTGTAGGTGCATCCAAGAGATGAGAAGTTTTTGAATAATCCAATTTCAGATTATGACTTACTTGAGGTAGTCTATAGAGAGATAATGGCTATAGAAAAATTTAACCATCAAAGCAGTCGACTATTAGGAAGATCGATAAACTCTGATATTCAAGTAGATGATAACATCAATATCGAGAACATTAGACTTGATCGCCTAGGTACTATGAATGATTTTGATGTAGCACCTGATGCTTCACAATCCACATATATTGGTCAATATAATGGTACTACTAGCACTTACAAGGAAAAGTCTACTAAAAGAAGGTCACAAAAAGAATCTTTTGCTAAAGCAATTGGCATAATGCAGAGGTTAGCTACTATCATAGAAAAAATACAGAATGATAGATTTTTGTTATTTACACAAGAATTAGCAGTTAAAACTTACAAACTGTGATATTATGACTACACTTTTAGGAAGACTAATTTTTTTTTAAAATACTTTTTGTGGGATTGATTTAGGTAGCCCGAACAGTGAAGATC